>PVIW01000237.1:0-363783 GCA_004026585.1 Noctilio leporinus | reverse complement strand
CACAGTGGATAAGGTGCCAGCCTGTGAACCGAAAGGTTGCTGGTTTGATTCCCCAGCCAAGGCACATAACCAAGTTGCAAGCCAGGTCTCCAGCCAGATCCGTGGCTGGAGGCAGGTAAAAGGCAACCCTACGGTGATGTTTCTCTGTTTCTCTCTCTCTGCCTCTCTCTCTCTCTTCCTCTCTTTCTGGAAATAATAAATAAAATCTTAAAAAAAAAAAATAAAAAAAGACCATTGTCAATTAAAGCTGGGTTTGGGCATATAACCAAAAATATCTGTACTCAAATAATTATTTAAAGTGCCTTTTAATCATGTAACTGTTAAAGGTGCAGTGAGTCAAATGATTTGTATTTGTGATTGTCTACAACATATGAAATAATCCAATTCTCTATTCATCTGCATACCTGAAATATTGGTCGTCACATTGATGGCTGTGGCTGGCCCAAAGCCTTTGATGGTGCTGGCTCTTATAAAAAACTGGTATGTGGTCCCAGGATGGAGATGCATAAAGACATGATGTGTGCTATTCCATAAATTTGACACAGTCTGTGGAGGTCCAGCCACTGGAACTGCAGGATCAAAAGATCTGATGCTGTTGTAGCTCACCTGTTTTAAGAAACATATTTCCTATTACATATCCAATATAAGTCGTAATAAATTTTAAGCAGATATTTTTAAATAGAATGGAATTCAAGGGAATCTCTGTGGAGTGAATCGCATCTTTTTCTTATCTTTTCTTCTTGTTTTCATATGGTTATATTCTGTATTTATTGTCTACATGATTGGGTCAATATGCATCTTTTCTATTATCAAAAATTAATTAACATACTTGAGTATGAATACATAATCATGGTTATATATTTTAATGAATATGGAATACAAATGTGTTCAACAAATATTTATTTTAATTAAGTTAATCTATACTTTGTCCATGTTTCATAAATTTCATTAACTAGTATTCAAGTATGCTAATATAGTGACAAACAATAAGACTGCACTAGTGATTCCCACTCCCATAATGACTCTGTAGCCACTAGAAAGATAAGACTTTCGTGCTTTAATCATCACTGACTATGCAAGAATATAATTACACATTTGTACAACTAAAATGATCCTTTCCTTTCTTCTTTTAAAATATTATATTTAGCCCTGGCTGGTGGCACAGTGGATAAGGCACTGGCCTACAAACCCAAAGGTCGCTGGTTTGATTCCCAGCCAGGGCACATAACCAGGTTGCAAGCCAGGTCTCCAGCCAGGTCTTTAGCTGGAGGCAGGTGAAAGGCAACCACACATTGATGTCTCTCTCTCCTTCTATGCCTCTCTCTCTTTCCCTCTCTATGAAAATAAATAAAATCTTTAAAAAATTATATTTAAAAATAAGATAATAATTTATAATCAAAGTTTAAATATATTCAAGTATAAGATTTTGGGGTTTTTTGTATTAATCCATTACTATGAACAACTGATATTCAGTGGCCTTCCCTAAATCACAGTATGAAATAAGTTTCTCAATTTTATATAAAATCATTCTTTTTTTTTAATTTTAATTTTTAAAATATATTTTATTTATTTTGTTATTACAGTTGTCCAAGTTTTCCCTTTGTCCCCCTTCACCCAGTACCCCATTTCTTACTGTAATGTCCCCCTTAGTTCATGTCCATGAGTCATGCATATAAGTTCTTTGGCTTCTCTAATTCCTTTGTTCTTCTTAACATCCCCCTGTTTATTCTGTAACCACCAACGTGTACTTTTTTTCCTTTCACATTGAAACAGTTCACCATTTAATTACCACCTTCTGTCAGCTTCTCAAATCATCTTTATATAAAGTTTTCATTTCATTATTCCAAAATGCCTACGTTAATTCATTTGTTTAAAGAATTATCTTTTAAGTAATATGAATTGCAACATTACCAAACACGTGCAAAAATACATTTACAAACATAAATATTTTTACATATATTTAAAGAATATACTGGATTTTGAAGTTAATACAAAAAATTAAAAATATGTCAATAGCTTACATAATGATTACATGTTAAATGATAGTATTTTAGATTTATTGTAGCAAAATTAAGCTGATTTCTTCTCCTTTAATACTTATTTTACTCTGGAATGCTATTTTTGTGAAATATATCACAGAAATGGTGTATTGCAGAACTCACTTTTGTGAAAGTTGTCCTAGAGACAGTGCCAAACCCGTAGTGAAAAATGAATTTGGTTTTTGAGTCAGATTCTCCCCACACCAATAATACAACTCAATTTTATTTTAAAGTTAAAAACTCATTCTTCACAACCATCATCAATTCTGCATGAAAAGGCCAATTCTGCTATTATAAAACAACCACACAAAAAACCCCATACATTTTAGCATTTGAAAATTCTATACAATATTTGTCTTGACACCAAATTTTGGAATCAAGGAATGCCAAATTAAAAGAGGAAATATAATAATGATTTTAATTATAATCCTTTATTCCTTGCTTATTTTTCCTTTATTTCCTGCTAAACTTTTCCTTTTACTCTCCCTTTTATCCACATTTCAATTGATTTCCTCCTTCTTCCATTACCTCATATTGAGTGATGATTCCATTTGGATCCAAAGGCTCCTTCCAATTCAAGAAAATCTTATTTTCAAAAGACGTTCCTTGAAGAGAATTGACTGGTACAGGGCCAGGCACTACAAATACATATATTTTGTTTGTAAGAATGCTAACATCAGAAACGGAAAAAGTAAATTAGGTAAGCTAGACAACCAAATTAAAAATTCATAAAATAAATGAAAATATGCCCTTAAAAATGTGTCCTTAAAAGAAAATAATCTATATGACCAGTTTTCTGACATTAATATATGGAAGTTTAAAGTAAGTTTATAAGCTGCCAATACAGAAAATGTACAACTGCAAAGTTATTTTTATTCAAAGAATACTCTATCACCTTAGAGAGCTGAATTAATTGTGTAGTCTAGTTGATGCTGCTATATACCTCTCATAACATGAAAATTTCACTTGTAATTTGTTTCATAAACAGAGCTGTATTTTGCTGAAAGATATTTTAAAGATTATAAGCTCTGAAAGAGTCTCTATACACAAAGTTCATAAAATAATGAAACATAATAGTTAATGCTCCTTAGACTTGAAAGTGAAATCACAGTAGCATTATGCTTTTTAACAGATAACAAACAGCTCAGAGAAGTGACCTCACTAGCCTGAATTCAGATGCTTAGAAAACAAGACAATTACGTTCCATAGGATACTTTGTACTCTTTACAAACCTGTCAAATTGTAAGGCTATTTATTACCAAAATTCCCGAACTATCAAGTCTATCAAGTAAAGAGAAATGGCATAAAATGGGATTGTGCAGGGAACCGTCGATGGACTACTCATCACCCTTTCTTCCTCCTTCTGAATAGAATCCCGTCTCCGCTCAACTATGCATTCATCATTCACATAATCCACCTGACTAAGGAGGCTTCCGGATTTCTAACTCTGGGCACAGATTCTGATTACTCAAAACCAATCAAAGGATAGCATTTTCCTGGTGCTTCTAATTGATCACAGAGTGGGAATATACTCTAACAGGGCTCAAACAGATAAAATGAAAGCATTTATAATGCACAGGTTAAGAAGACTGTCTCTCCCTTCTCTCCCCCACCTTCCTATCTTTCTCTCTCTCCCCTTTTCTCCTAATGCATGAAATAAAGGACACAGTTTTTCCCAGTTTCTATTTGCAGTTATCTTGTGACCAGATCTAGTCCAAAGATGAAACAATGCATGGATTGCATGTGACAGATATGAAGACAACATGGCCTCCTTGAGATTTCTGAGCCACAAAGTCACTCAACTCTGAAGCTTACCATACCATACTAAGAAAACAAATTTTCTATTTACTTTTAAAAAAGAATTGCCTATTAATAGTTGATCTGACTTTTATGGCTATAGTATTATTAAATTTTCATAATTTGAAGAAGATACATTTAAAACAACTAGTAAGATAAATAGGTTAAAATATCATTACTTTAGTCTTCTAAATGAAATTCACTTTTTCAAAGCCAAAAATCAAATCATCTCATAATGCTACACTTGTTCAGAACTCATTAATCCACATAACTAGTTTTGAAGTGTCCCCAGGTATGATAAGATTTAAGGAAACTTCATTCCTGTTCTTATTTGCAAATGTCATTCAATTAACAATACCCAATGTCAGCAATGAACATCAGCTTCTATGGACAAAATATAACACAAGACACTTTTGTTATTATATATATTTCTTCTTTGCATTTATTTAAATATAGTTACTATTTATTCACATATTCAGTTTCTTATTCTGTTAATGTTTAAAACTATATCCTCTTCATCCTACTTTGTTTAAAAATGCGTTTTGTTTGAAAGTATTGACCTAATACTGGGCAAGTTTGGTTTTTAATTAATGTTTTTCCTTAATAATATTTCAGTGAATTTCACACATGACATTATCTGGAAATGTAGTTTTGGAGTATAAAGCAAGTTTGTGAGGACTGAAATAAATGAAAAATCACTGGATCAAAGGAAATGCATTATATTGTGGCTTAGCGGCATTAAGAAATTCTGAATTATATGTCAGAAGATTAAAATTTATTTTGATCTACAAAAACAATGATGAATGATGTTATGACCTCTGGTCCAGCCAGCATAATTTGGCACATAAATAATAAATTCAAAATGAAAAGGAGCGCGCAGTAAACAAAAAAGATGCTACCACTAAACTGCAGATGATTTGTCCATGTACCTGTCAGCTGAGGGCTCAGGGAGAAGTTAACCAAAGGCATCCAGCCGCTCCCCGCCCCCATGCAATGCCCAGCACGGACACAGACTGTGTAAGTGACCAAGACTGAAGGCCTCTATGTACAATCTGTGGCATCTACTGAGACTGCCATGGGCATTTGTTTGCTGTTCGGGAGAGTACCTGTCATTTCTATTCAACTTGAATGATACAAGCTTACCACTGTAATTAAGAAAAAACCATGTCTTCATCTTTCCTTATCATTTATAGATAGAATGCAGTTGTTAGGGGAGGAAGAAGACAAAAGACCAATTAATGACTGAATTTTTATATGATGGTATATAACTAGTACCTGTGTGAACCAAACACAATCAAATTTAAATGTTTGCATAATTCTACATTGGGAGGGGGTAGAATTGAGAAGTTTCTCTAGAATGCACGTATTGCTCCACTCTTCTAAAACTTGTCCTATTTTGTCACCTGGGATTACTTCAAGTACCTAAGGCTGTATTTGTAAGAGGGAAAAACGTGTGGGAAAATTACGGCTATAGAGTGTCATACTGCTGATCTTTCAGTGGGACAAGTAGAGTGGACATAAGACAGAACTATGGTGGCAACAGGCAAATTATATTCAATAATTTTCCACAATTGAAGGAAGACAATGCCCTTCCGTATACAGATGCCTAGATGTGCCTAAAATTTGTTTAAATAGAACAGAGTTACTAAGACCATCATCTGGGTGGTCTTCATATTGCTGTGGCTGTCACTTCAGTTCCACATCAACAACTTTAAATGGAGACAGAATGCTGACTTTCAGTCCCCTGCTCATGATTTACTTGAGAGCTGTTTCAGCTAAATTTTTTGCATATCAGAAAGACCTTTAAAATATAACTCTCAAAATAGAAAAGAGAAAAAATAATAAATGTGGGTGAGTCAAGTTTATATTCAATAAGCACTACAACCTTTAAAATATAATAAATGTACACTTAAAAATAGCTTTGTTTTAGCCAAAAAACAAACAAAAAAATTGCCCCTAAACCAGGCTTTTTCTGCTGAGCTAACTTTTTAATATTGATTTTTATCAATGCAAGAAAAAGGTGAAAACAACATCTCATATAAAAAAATTCTACCCATGCATTAAAAAAATGTATGCAATAAATTAAATATAAATTCTACCTTAGGGTTCTGGTGGGAAATCATTCTAGCTTTGCTGTCATGATTTATGGATGTCCTCAGAATTCTTTTCATGAAATTACATTCTTTTATTAGATGGTTGATACTTTATTCTTTTTTGATGTGTATATAGGACAGCAATAATTTAGTAAGACAGACTTATCAGATCATCATAATCCATCGATCTGCACAGCGATAGGTTACAATGGAGATATTTTGTTTCATACAGACATATCAAGCATACTGTGTGGAACTCACATGGGTGGATCTGAAAACTGTGCTACTTGCAAATATGTCACGGAAAGTTTGTACTTCAATCACTTAGTCTCATAGATAAAGCAAAAGGAAAAAAACAACCTGATGGTATAAGGCATTTGTTGTGAACCATGCTTTGAAATAGTAATACGCAACTCAATATCATTAAAACTGATTAAAATGCTTCAAAGCAGAGGTTAATATAAAATTAGTGTAGAAAATTAGAATAAATAATGTAATTTTACTTGTATAAGACTGTTTCTGGATAAAAAAAGTAATACACTGTCATGAGTTTGATCAATTTAGGACATAATTTAAAACTTTACAACAATTTCATTTCCTAATTATTAATCTACTAATATGTATACTCAAATATGTTTAAAATTTAAAAATAATATGAAGAACATTATATAAGCCTGACTACATTCCTTGGTTTGTGGGAAAGAAAGGAAAGTTAAAAAGCCATACTGAAGGATACTATCAAAATGAATTACAATATAGAGTGAATGACCGAAGGAGCACAAGTTACGTAATGTGGTTTAAAATGACCCATTAAGGAATCATTAAAAATTTTTTACACATAGTCAATAAAATGTATGAGTACATTATCACTAAAAACATGGGTTACAAATGTCTAGTATAAATATGGACTTTTAAGTATTTATTCCACCTTATTAGATATTTTCAAGGCTTTTGAATCTATGTTTAGAGTCCCCATTTCCCATCTATAAAACTACTATGCTAGTCACTGTTTTTGCATAAGCAGGAGATGAGGTATGTTTTGTGTGTGTGTGTATGTGGACTGATATGAATGTTCATGTGTTTCTATGTTATAGCAGGGTTTATTGTTGAAATATTATAAATACTTCAATTAGGTCCAAATTCAAACATGACTGCTGAAGTAATCACGCTTGATTACTTCAAAAATGGATTAAAATATTTATTCTTAAGTCTTAGGTTTATTTTTTTGTCGTGTTAGGAATATGAGAATAACCCCATGCATCATTTTTGGACAGTATTGTTCCCTGCAAAGTCTGCTAAATGAGGTTAAAGAGCTCTTATTTTCTTTTGTTATGGAAAAAACAATCCCCAAACAACCCAATAAGACAAGCTAGGATCACTTAGGGTTTCCAGAGTAATAAGGAAAACATCTAGAAACTATGGTATATGAACTTATTATATGGTAATTTCATACTTGGTAGGCATTAAAAACCTAAGCCTAAAGTTCAGAACTTGAGGGAAATTGGAATCACTTGGTTATAAATATACTATATAGCATTTTCTCCCCCTACATACTTTTATTCATAATTTTTTTTGAAAATTATCGTATATTAAAAGGCTCTATTATTGTTATTAGACTATTGTCATTTGTCCACTTTTCTATAGGATACACTTTTGCTTTGTAAGAAACTATTCATACCTCACTGACAGTGCTATAGCAGGTGTTTGTACATAACAGTAATATAAATATATGTTCCTTATTTAATAATTCAGAATACATTGAAATTGGGCAAAATTTAGTTCAATTACATGGGTGGTAATAAGGTAGACAAAAGAAGACAGTTTGCCAATTTCTGATTAGGGTATTTATTTAAACTAAAAGGTATGAACTTTGGTCTTCTTTTATATTCAGACTTTCACAATGCCATAAAAAATGAAAGGAAGGAGTAAGTAGGGCTATTTTGAAATGTTAAGGAAAATGAAACCTAATGCTCTTGGCTTGTAAAATGCAAAAGACTAAATTATTAACTAAGTGCACTTTACCAATAGGTAATCGATATAGTGCTAGGAATATTGAAAACTATTTTTGAACATTTGATAAAGAAAACTTTATTTACACTTCTAAGGCAGTTGCCATTTCCATAACACTGTTTGAACCTGAAAACAGTAGAGGTATTTTCATCTAATATTTGATGCTACTCCAAAGAATAAGCTTTTCTGTTAAAGGTAAACTCTTTCCAAAGTTAACCTTATTAAGATATTTAGGATATTTGTGAACCCAATTCAATGTTGGGTACTCTAGGAAAAAACTGGAAACATTTACATAACTTGTTATATAATTCCCAATTTAAAAACAGCAAAATATAAGCATACCATCTTCATCAGTTTGAATAATCGTCTCTTCACTCTCCTTCCTGCCTTCTGGGTTGGTTAGGATCATCTTGAGGCTGACATTTGTATAAGGTGGCAGATGGTTCACAACATGCTGAGGGGCTTTGGGGTCCATGTCCAAACAATCTGCCTTGCTCTCGTTGTGGCCACGGAAGTAATGGTAGCAGATAGTGACATTAAAAGTATGGCAACGAGTAATGTTGTAACCCAAGGATTCCCAGTCCACAGCAATGCGCCTTGACTGTATCTCAGCAATCTTCAACGTCTTTGGGGTTCGCATAGGTTCTGAAGAGTAAGTCAAAGACATAGGCAGTTGTCAACTTTACCATAAATAATCTTGGAAAAATTAAACAGTGATCATGACATATCTGTAAAGCAGGAAAATTTAGAGCTCATCATTTATTATCATTTTCTTTGTTTATTCATGATTTTATTCTTTAAGATTTTAGTCAAAGGCTATAATTTACTGACAGGAAAAGAAGTGAAATGTAAAATGTCAACAATCCGTAGTATGTAGGAGCATGGTCCAAAATGAAGATCTGAAAATGCAGCCAAGAGATACCTTTATAGTTGCTGCTGTTGTTAGTGCCCAATTCCCCATCTTTTCTTTTGTCATCATTGAGCAGCTGAATTATCTAATATATCATAATGGATAAAAGTCAACATGTTCTGCTCTATGATTTTTCATGTCACTAAGCTATGCTGTATCCTAATTAGTCTAATTGTAACACTAAACTACCACTTACAAAAAATGACACAGATTTAATGAACATTTATTACTGCAGTAATGATATTGATGATCAAAGCAGGAAAATATTTGCAAAAGAATTATAAGAACACATGTGGATATTCACAGTATCATCTGTGCTTCTTGATCTTTTTCAATCTTTTTCTAGGAAACATTCAGGTCTGACAATCCATTCATTGTCACCGAAACCAAACTGGAAGGTGAATATTCATTCAATTGGAAAAAGTTGGCAGGACTGAACACTCCAAAGATGGGAGTCCATCCATCACTGCTTCCCATGTGTATTCTTTCCTCATGGAAGAGTAACTTTAATCGTCTAACTTAATCAAAATAATTACTCTATGAAAGTCATGGCCATGGCAAAGACTACATAGTAAACAAACCAATACACATCACACTTGAATGCATTGATACGACAAGGACATTAAAGTCAGGGCCAAGGTCAAGGCCTTGTTGAGGCTTCCTTTAATTCACCACAGGTACTCACTGTTCTTGATAAATGGAAATTAGTAGGGGGAAGTAATACAAAAAAAGGGCCAATTTGGTGTTTTTATACATTTTGATTTTTGAGATTAAAATTTCAGTTATGTAAAAATGATCGGCATAATACACAGTTGGCAAGTTCAATGTATTTATCAGCAATACATTGTGTTTGCCATTTAATTAGAAACCTACAAGTTACTCAATTACATGTTTACAATGCAAATGAACCTTGGGTGGAATCTAAATGCTTAGGGTTTCAATGCTATTTTCCAGTCTTCTGGTTGTTCACAGTATTCAGTCTTCCTACTTTTGTTGCATATCTTTTTACCTTAACCACTACAAGTAGGCTGGAATAAAGGGGTGGCTCTTTAATCATTAAAAAAATATCTTTATATACCTAGCTCTCTGATAACATTGATCTTATGAGGCAGAAGGGATGCTTTCAGTTCTGCCTAGTTAGGCTAAAAATAATCTTCACGTACTATTGCCTACCAGCTGACCAGGATCCCATAGTCAGGATCACCCTAAAGTTCCAAGGGAAACTGTGACTCTGCTGCCTGCTGGAACAAGCAGCTACAATTTACTGACCAGGCTTAGGTTAGGACATACTTTGTTCTAACAGCATTTACAATTAGAAAGTGAGATTTCCCAAGAAAATACTTGGGATTGCATAAATGAAGATCTCCCATACAGCAGTGAGAGAAAACACTAATAAATATTTATTCCTCTGCTCAGTTTTTAGAACCTAGTAGTAACGTCCTTGTTTTCATACACCTCTCATTTTGATTCTGACATTTTTCCCCTTTATGATTTTTATTTCTACCAAGTAATCACTCTCTCTCATCTACCTTTTCATTTAGTCCCACAATTCCATTTGCTCTTACCCTTTCTCATTCTCATACAACTTTAAAAGCATATCTAGGTGGCTTTCAGACTGTGAAGACAGGGCAGCTCTCTACTTCCTTAATTTTGACATTTTAAAGAGTTTGCAAAAGATATGTATATTACATGTTATGTAAAAAATGCACAGGGTTTACTTGGTGCAAGAATTTTGATCTTGTGTGCATTTAAATGTCGCTTACTTTGATAATCATCAATTATATTTTAAAATCTCATTTAAAAATCAGAAGATAGCTTTATAAATCCTGTAAGTGTCAACCTACCATCATAATTTCAATAATCAATGCTCTATTAAAAATGCTGATTAAAAAACTCAAAAGATTTATTCAAAGAAATGGTTTTCTGTTAGGAAAAGAATCATTCTACAAGGTTAATATGGTATTTAAAATCTCTCTTTTTTCAATGCCTTTAATAAATGCTGAAAACTGCCATTATTATTAAATTAGTGACTTAAAAATATAATTTCTCTCTTACCTCAGGGCTGTATTGAGAAATATATACACAAAATAAACACACACACATAACATATACAAGTACATTAATGCATACTCATTAATACATACATACACTAGGCACTCTACTATGCAATTCCTCTGAATTCCATTAGATCTCAAATGAGCTGATAAATCAACTACCTGCACTCAAAATTTTATATTAGGATCTTTATAAATAGCAGAGCCTTGAGACCGTTCTATTAGTAAGAAATTCATTTAAAAAATTTATCAAAGAAGTCAACAATAAAAGAACCTAAATTTCTTACCCTGATCCCTTATTTCTTATGCTTCATCAATAATTGCACTGTATTTGTGAGATAATAAATTAAAAATGTAACTTTCTAAATTGAAATAATGATTTAAATTGTTATAGAACACCCCAAAGCAGAAGGATATTGTTTGTAACCCACTATCTTCTATACAAGAAGGACATAAGTACTGTTTTAAGGATTAAATAACGTAAAGTAATGACCTAGCAGGGTGAATGTTACACATAAGAGAAAACAGTAAATTGTATTTATAGCCAACAATAGTAATAAACATAAGGAAATTAAAGAAAATGGAGATCTGTCAAGTGTTTCGAAGTGTACTAAATTTTTATTAGGTATTCTATATATGCAATTTTGTAAAAGAGTTCTTTCTCATTCTTGGGTAAAAAAAAAAAAAAAAAAACATGGAAAAGAAGTAATTTTAAAAAGTTTTAAGGTAAAGTTTCAGCAAAGAATTTGGGAAGAAGTATAGCCAGAAAGTAAGTTTCACGCAGCAAAGGATCATATTAAAATATTTTGAAGCACTGGCTGGTGTGGCTCTCTCTCCCCCTCTCTCTCTTACATCCTTAGGTGAAGCTAGAAAAAAAGTTAATGAAAAAACAATATATTTTGAACAAATAATCTATTAAGAAAAAATACATTCTGTATTACATAAATTGTATAATACCAGACACTGTGAATACTAAAGTGAATAAAATGACAGACCTCAAGAAGCTTAGCGTTTATTTAGTAAAAATGATGAAGCCATGGAAAACAACACAGGTAACTAAAACAGGAGGATATAAGTGGTATATAAATGGAATAATATAGTATAGCAATTCAAGAGGAAGAAATAACCTCCACCTGTCAAAAGGAGGAGACATTTGCATTATGTCTCAATGGATAAAGGCAAGATCAATAGACACAGTTTGGATCAGCATTACGCACGCAGGAGAAACAAATGAAGTAAATATGCAGAATTAGGAAAAACATGTAATCCCATTTGGTTGCTGTACCAGTTATATAGTAGATTGCATAGAAAAAAATTATTGGGAAAACTGGATACTATAGCAAGAAATTTAACTTGATAAAATAAGCTATGGAAAGTCACTTAGCAGGTAATTAACATAACCAAATAACTGCTTTAGAAAAATTAATTTACAGGTCCTGTCAGACATGTAGAGACTAGAGGCAGAGGAATCCAAAGACTGCAATATGGAAATTAGTGGAAAATAAGGGGCCAAGAAGTGTGATGTCAATGGAGACCAGAAGTAGGTTCAAATTAGAAATTGGTTAAGTAAAGAAGAGCTCAAAGTTAAGATGATCAAGCTTTTTGAAATCTGTGCGTTCCATAAATACGTACATTCATCCAATTCTTTCCCTTAACTCATCAATCAGCGAGTTTAAATCTGTGATATAAGAACTAAATAAGGACAATAGCGTAAGAATTAGGTTTAAGGCCACATGCGATTTACTTGGAGAAGGGAAATGGGAGACAGGAACATCACAAAGCAGGCAAAAAACTGGAACTAGAAGCAATTGCTTGTTTTCCTTCATTCTACTCTTTAAATGATTAATCTTAATGCTTCTTGTTAAAGTGTCCTGTGTACAGATGTGCACAAAACTGGTATAAAGTTCTCATTCATTCATTCCTAATAAATCCTGGTAACACTTATTTTTAAAAAGCATATGCAATGAGAAATGTTAGTATTAGCTGATTTTATTGTTCTTGCCAAAGAACAATATTAGTCAGCCAGGCTTACTATCTTTACCCATTCCATTTTCCATTCACTTTTCACCTATTTCCTAGTTGTTAGTGAAAAAGGCTACATGAAATAAAAGGAAAAGGCAGAAAATTTACATACCAAATCCACGACCAGTATTATACATATAATTAGCAGTAAATAAAGAAGTAACATAGCAATTCTCTTACTTAAATTCTAAATAGACTAAGCCATGTGGGTTATATTTGTAATAATTATGTGTTATATATTTAGCTCAACTTAATAGGATAAAATGAAGGCCTACTTAAAAATTCTCAGAAGGTAAAGAAAAATAAAGGCACAGAACAGACAAAACCTGTTGCCTCTGAGTCACCTCTCAACAGCAAAATGATTTGTAAGAGGTTCTAGACAACAGACAAAAGGGAATTCAATTTTTTCTGGTACTCATTACACAACACATGACATAACAGGTCAACATCCATATCCTTTTGTAGGGCTAATCTCTAGTTATTCTGAAAGAATTGTGGAAACAAAAGCTTTAGCAGCTACGAGAGAATTGAGGGCAGGGATTGCATTTCCCTAGAATCAGTTTTTAATGATAAAACTTATTATACAGCTGTCAGTCAGGGGAAAACAGATGTTCAGAATCTCATGTCAAGGGGAAAAAGAAACAAAGATCTTGTCAAAGACGCACACGAACCAAGAACCCTGAATCATGACAGGAGTTGCAGGCTCTTGGCCACTTTTTCAATAGAAATCCTAAAGGCTGACTGCAAAGCACGCTTTCTATTCCATTTATCAAAACAAATACAAGGAAAGTGCAGTTCCCGTCTGCCAGAGAAAACATTTGTTAGTACAAAACAAAAAATAACTGAGGTAAGATTTTTGAACAAAGGTACATATTAAGAAAGTAAAAAGGAAGAAAACTCTGGCAACCGTTGGGGGATGAAAAAAAACTTGAGGTTTTTGGGAGACAGATATTCTTCCGCTTTTCCCTATTGATGCTCTGCATTTTTATTGTTTCATCCACGGTAAGAATTGAGAATCATCAGGGTTTTGCACTGCACATCTTTACAACCTTATAATTTCATTAGTCTTGCCAAAAAGATTTCATCTCTGCTCTCACGGGTCAGATTAAGTTAGTGGTGAGTTGGTGAGATGGCTTGATTAGCACGGTAACACGAGGGAGCCTCGGTTCCAGGGATCATCGCCAGCCAACTGTCAGCTCTTCTGGCATCACGGCCAGGCTGCTGAAATGACATGCCTGGGCTCAGGGGATGTATAGTGACAGAGGGTGCAAGGCTCACCCAGCTCTCCTGCAGTCACCGTAATGCTTAGCCAGTACCATCAGAAAAATCCTACGCACGTTAATAAAATTAAAGCAACACATACCTTCATTGCTCTCAGGCATCTTACTCAAGTTCATCAAATGGTTCTCCTCACCTTAACATTTGCCTTCTCTCTATTATATTGCCAAGAAAATGAAGTGATTTTTTTTAAAAGAACCGTAACACCAATATGATGGGAAAAGAAGATGATAATTCTTTTTCCAAAATTCAAATTCTAATGAATGCCTTATCATGAAATCTAATTCTCAATATATCAAACAGTTGAAAATTTGGAGACCCTTTACTGTTCTTTTATTTAAATTTTTATATAATAATATTAGACTTGTAAGAAACATGTAATTATAATCAATGAAACCACTCTGATTCATCTTTGATACTTCATATCCCACCCATGTTTTGAGAAGATTATTTTTTACTCTATATTTTATTCCTCTACGTGTCTTTGAAAATAATGCTCTTTATTGAACACAGTGAACAACCTACATGATTAAGCCAAGAGGATTTTTTCTTTTTCTTTGCTTTATCTATCTTAGAATAGAGCATCTAGGTCCCACTTATGTTTTATAATTTAAATAAAGAATAAAAGTGAAATATTCTTTATAGGTACCTACCTATATGTAGATAAAATATAAAATAGAAAAAAGACATTTTTAAAATGATGAAAAACAAGAGAACAATCCATTTTTGCTGTGTAAAAAAGTGGTATTTTTATATAAATATTTCAATAGCACTAATCGGATATAAAAAAATTAGAGTGATTTGCACATAATGCTAATAAAAAGTAATATGGAAAGTAGAACTCTGGTATATGTAATTAAAAAGGTGATGTTAGAGTTGTATAAAGCAATAAAAAATGTCTGGAGGGGATTTTCAATACCTTATTTATCCTTGAAAAGAAAATAAACGACCTACTTCTAAAGTTGCTCTAATAAATGATGTAAATATTCTGTATGCCAATCATGGTCTTTGACTCAGAGTATAATCCTAGAAAATTTTATTTTCTGAATAATGCAAATAATTTAAAAAATGTTCTGCACTCAAGAATTACTGAAAAAAAACTAAAGGACCCAATTCTGTATGGAAGTTACAATGTAATTCTTCATCTTCCCTAATATCACACCATCATGTGACTGCAATTGCTCACACCAAGAAAAAGTGGGGTTTATTCCCCCATCCTTTAATTTTGGGCTTCCCTAGTGATTTGCTTTGGTCAAGTGAATGAGGTAAACATGATGGTGTGCTAGTTGTCAGGGTATAATGTATCTCCAAGCCCTGTGAACCCCTATTTGCTCTAACACGTCCACCGTCAGTTGCAGAATGAGATACCTAAGGGGCAGAGAGGAGTCGTCCCAGCTATAACACCAACGGTCAGTGTAGATCAGCCGGTAGAGTCCGCAAGCTGATTTGTGAGTCGTCCAAGATCAGAGGTAACTAACTACCCAACCATTCCAGGGTGTAATATGTAATACGTGCTTGCTTTACGCCACTGATGAGATTCTGTGGTTAGCTGTTAGTTAGCATTTTGAAAATCTCTCTTCTTAACGTTTACATTTATAAGTGATATTAGTATCTGTGTGAAGATTATGTCAGTGATCTCTCCACAGAACAATGCTTTACAAAGTTTATTTCACTTTCAGCAGGTTGTGCTGGGCCACTACATACTTATTTAGTATTATTTAAGTGCCTGACATGTGCCAGGTATCATGGGAATATAGTATGTTTTAAAAATTAGATGATTTTAGATTTGTCTTATTTCCTATATGCTCTCTGAGGGCTCTCTGATAATATTAGTATCATCTCTCATGATACTAATATTAATGTTGAACTAATAACTCTATGAGTGATAAGACATGTGAGTACTTTATTCAAACCTAGACAAATTAAAATAGCAATTTCCCAGTATCCTACTCTATCGTGATAAAATATTTATTAAAATAATTTAATTACTTATATTAATATAACCTTGTAGGTATGTGTAACAATGAACCTATAATATAGTCTAAATTTCCTTACTTTTGAGGTGATAGGTCTTTTTTGAGGTGACAGGTGACATTTACATATACAGTACAGGAGTGGGTAAGAGTGGGTTTATAGTTGTTCATATGGAAAAGGACATGCAGGTTATGATTATTACAATAGTTTTATTAGCTCAAAAGAATGTCACAATGCAAAGGGAAATCTATTTTTGCCCACCCTTGTATACTATCCAAATCCTTGTACTACTGTTTAGTACCTTTTCCTCAATTATATAACTCCCTTGTGAAAATATTACAGATGGCCTTGAATGGGTCACTCAAGTCAACCTAGGAAAATTATTATAAAGTGTATTTAGTTACTAAAATGTTAAGAGGGCACATTGTAAGTGAGGCTATCTCATGACATAAAGTCCCACCCCAATGCAAAAAATAATAACTACATTTTAATGACATTCTAAGTACATATGGCTCATTATGCTCTTTACAAAGATTATGATTTCAACACTTCAACTTGGGTCCTTTCACCTCTACTGGAAACTTAAGTAGAATAATTTGATTACACTTGTTAAGAAAAAAAATTAAGTAATAATAGGAAAAAGGGCCCTGGCTGGTGGCACAGTGGATAAGGTGCTGGCCAGTGAACACAAAGGTCGCTGGTTCGATTCCCCAGTCAGGGCACATAACCAGGTTGCAAACCAGGTCTCTAGCCAGGTCTCCAGTCAGGGTCAGTAGCTGGAGGCAAGTGAAATGCAACCATACATTGATGTTTCTCTCCCTCTCTGCCTCTCTCCTTTCCCCTCTCTCTAAAATAAATAATAAATAAAATCTTTTTTTTTTTTAAAGAAAAAAACTACAGCATTCAAACTCCAAAAGTGATGCTGGCTACTGACATACTTTAATGCGTATTTGATTTTATAAAATGCAAGTTTCCAGGAACATGCTTGCTTCAGGGGAATGGAAAGACAAGGATGGCCAGGTTGATGATTATTTGCCCATTTCCTTTCCTGAAGCGGCCATTTATTTATGCTTTCATGCGTGATTAACAGCTTGCAGATCCTTCGCATGAAATCAATAGTTGTGAAGTCTTATATTAGGTTTAGAGATTAGACAGTCTTGATTATAAATTTTATCGATTTGTACAGCTTAGCTGCAGAAATCCCTGTACATTTTTCAGAGATTAAATTAAAAGGAGATATATGGCCTACACACACTAGAAATGCCAGTGTGATTATAAGGTGCAGCCTTTTTATACTCATTCCTCTAGATGAATAAAACCTACCCAGCTCACTAAAACATGAATCAGCATGTCAACAGGCATCAAGTTGAGAAAGTAAACACAGTGAAAATGTGACAAAAAGAATTACAGAACCTCAAGGAAACCTGTCTAAAACTATAATTAATACAGGAGACTTGAAAAGATTAATTGCTAGAGCTCATTTGTAAATTTGTAAATTGACAGAGATAAAATTGATGAACTCTTTAACTTAAACCTGGAAAATCTGAGCCTATATTAAACTGAAGATTCATGATAAAGGAATGGAGACTTCCTTAATTATTAGAGAAATATGATCACTTTAAAGTTAGTGAATAACCTATTGATTATAAAATTTACAACTAAATCTATTTATGAATGTCCTCACCTTAAAAAGTTTTAAAACACTGCTGAATAATTTATGTTCACTCTTTGGAGGTCTGAGGATATCCAGAAAACATTAATAAACATCTATACACTCAATCAACATAAGGGGGTTATTACTGGCCAAGCTTAAAGTCTTAATTTTCTTTTTTTCATGTTCTATTATGGCTTTCAGAATATTATATCATTTTTGTTCCTTTGCAAAATATCTTTCATTATTCTCATTATGTTCAAGATCTGCCTAAGTCTCATATATGATAACACGTAAGGTAGAAATAAATAAAAGATGATGCATCTTGACACACATTCTAAAGAAGTCATTTCTTTGACTTTAAAAAGTTATTCACTCAACAATTAGGTTTAGAGTTTGTGTTGCCTTGAGCCAGTCTAAAGAGTTAGGCCATGTTCTAGTGGATTTTATATTGGCCTTCTAAGAAAATGAAAGCCCCTTAAACTATAAAAATAAAAATAAATAACATATCTATAATTATTCTATGCAAGATATTTGACCAAGATATTAAAATCTACTAACATTTTATAATGATCCACTGGAAAACATAAAATGATAAAACAGGAATGATGACCTAGAAAATTGTTTTCCCTTGTTTTTCCAAGTAAATCCTAGTAAGGCTACATTTTATAGTATTATGTAAAAGTTTCCAATTTCTATATATTCACAGAAAAATAGGTGAAAAATTATGTAAAAGTATAAAACCACAAAGGAATTACTTTATGTTTGTTCTATATATAAGCTACTTTATTAATCATCCTTCTATATCCAAATCTGTATGACCAGCTCCAATCCATCTATTTAATTCTGGCTCTGAATTTCAAACTGCCTGTAGAAGATTTCCATCTGGATGCTGAAATGTTCCAAACAGATTTATCATCATCCTTTCATGGCTCTAACCTTTTGGCTTCTAGTGAAGGCTTTAGTCCCCAGACTAAAACTGGACAGTATCATTGGCTCCTCTGATCCTCACCTAGTCCTCATCATTTATCAAATCTACTTACTACATAATTTCATAAGATCTACAGCATTTCTCTGTCCTTTTCTTTAATGTAGGACCTAATTTGTTCTCACCTGAACTATTCGGAATTTTTGCTAACAACAGTACTTTCCAGTGCTTTCTTCATCTAGACTTTCCAAAATGCAGCTCTAACTACATACTTATCCATTCAAAATATTGTTGGAGGTTTCTTAGGCTAACCAAATACAGTAAAAACTCATTACCCTAGAATCCAAGTTAACTTCTAATACACAATGCATACAAGCTTCTCCTAATACAACTTGATCTCATTCAACTTTTCCCAATGAACTCTAGCCATGCACCCTAGCTAATCTATTCATCAGATACCAAAGCTACTGCAGAACTGCTCCCTATATGTACTCTTTTCCATTTTATTCCATCTACTTAGAAGATCTTCTCCTCGTGGATTTCCCAAAGAAAGTACTTCACTGTCCAGCTAAAAATATACTGTCCTCCCCCTCAGTGAAAGCTTGCCCAAGAAGCCTGACAAAATGGTAAGTAATGTTTAATTTTCAGAGACTTTTACCTACGCCTCCATTAAGACATTTAATGCATTATTTTCCATTCATTTTGTGTGTCCATGTGTTCAGGTCCCTTATAGTAACATGCAAACTCAAAATCTGAAACTATGCTTTACATAGAGAGAAATAGTACATGTAAGATGGGACTTCAAGAAATGACATTTAATACATAAGTGTTTAAAAATCAGCTAATAGGTCTGCAATATACATCTAATTTTTAAAGTATAGAATGAGTTCCAAAATCAATTCCTACTAGAACAATGAACTTCAACGAATATTTAACAAGCAAATACAAATAGAATAAAAATAAATAAATGGCATGACTCCTTACGTGCACGATTTAAAATATAAGACCCTGGCTGGTGGCTCAGTGGATAAGGCGCTGGACTGTGAACCCAAAGGTCGCTGGTTCTATTCCCCAGTCAGAGCACATAACCAGGTTGCAAGCCAGGTCTCCAGCCAGGACTGTAGCTGGAGGCAGGTGAAAGGCAATCATACACTGATGTCTCTGTCCCTCTCTGCCTCTCTCCCTTCCCCTCTATCTGGAAATAATAATAGATAAAATCTTTAAAATTAAAAAAAATATATATATGGTAAAGGTACAGACTCCCCATATTGGTATTGTATTTTAATATGGTCAAAATAAAGCATTGGACCAAACTTAAATACTCTCATTATAGGTACAATAAATTGTCTCACCATACTAGCTATAATCAAGCTATTTTCCAAAGGATGACAATTGTTTTCATTGTGAAGGGAGGGAACAGAAGGGCTTTCAGAAGTAACCAGGCTTCAGAGAGTCCTCACTGCCATTTTGCACTGGGAAGAACTACCACTTACATTTGCAATATTTCAATTCCACTTGATTCATTCATGCAGGAGGAGCAAAGTGGGCATGGGAAGGGTAAACCCTTCTTTTTCCTATTAATCTCCATCTTGATGTCTCTCTAAACCAATATTCATACATCCAAATAGTCTAAAAAACATCTCAAGTGGTTGTCAATGGGTAGCTCAAAAATGGAGTTAATGTCATGTTATATTCCCGATGTAGTCTTCCCTCTCTCAGTAATAACTCTAACGTTGCAGGCTAAAAACCTTGGAGTCATCCAAAGACCTGCATCCTTTTACATCTCACACCCATTTCATTTTCAATTCCATTCATATTCTCTGCAACATATATTTATCCCTATTTCCACCACCATTTCTTCCTTCTTAGGCACTTATGTCCAGGGTGCAATTAGTGCAAATGTCTCCACACTAAAGTGAAATGAACACCTGCTTCCTCTCCCTGCTTAGTCAGAGTGAAAATCACCACAATGGGTGACTATGTCCTGCACATTCTATTACCCACCCCCACAGCATTCTCTTCTGGCCTCCTCTCCCATCCTTCTCAGCTGAGGCAGCTCACCCAGCTAAACACATTCTTGCCTCAGGCAGTACCTTCACACTTGATCTCTCTCCCTGGAATTTTCTTCCTGACAGGTACTTGACTCACTCCCTCTACTGGACCATCTTATTTAAATTAAATGTCAAATAAGGTTTGCTCTTGCATTTTCTCCCCAGCACTACTGCTATCTAATATTATTTAAATTTTGCTTTATTATTTTGTCTTTTCATAATAAAATGCTTGGCACATAATCGTTGTTCAATAAATATTTCAGTTGAAGAATGAATGAGTGAATTGAGTGAATGAATGAATGAACTTCTGTAGTCTAGAAGTTCCTGACACATAATGAGCTACAATTTTCCTGAATGAAGGTTATGTTTAATAACAAAAGAGCCACCATTAAATTTCTTTCTGAATTTAATTATTAAATGAAATCTAAACTACTGACCGTATCTACTCTATAGAAATAGCCTTAACATGTAACATACTAATGCTTAGGAAGCAAAATAAAGATGTTCGCTTAAGCAAAAGTCAATTTACTGGGAGAAACTAATAAAGAGGAAGGGAAACAGTTTATTGTAGAACATAGAAAAACTAATATGGAAAATCTTTAACAGAAGGAAATATATACTTAATGCTAGAAATTTGAAGAATACTTTAAAAATTTTATCCATCATGACTATTGGCCTAGATTAGTGACATTCATTTTTAATTGTCTTATTGTTTTTGTTGGGGGGGTGGGATCTTTCAAGTATTTTTCTTATTTTCTCAACTAGAGGACATGTTTCTCCAGGGCAGGAAACATACTTACTACTTCACTTCTTACTCAGTGTTAAGCATAGAGTAAGAAAGCAATGAATATATTTAATTTAATCGATTTTACCCTAAAAGTGTTGTTATGAAATTTAAGGGCTATAAACATAAAACAAAAATAAGCCTCATCAAACAGTGGGAAAAAAATTCCTTGCAGTCAATGATTGTAATTTTCAAAGCATAGAAAGAATGGACTTTCGGTATTTTTAATTATTTTCATATTCTAGCTTAAAAATTAGATGTTCTATACGAACAAATGATTTTGTTTTAGGTTACATTGTAGAACAGATGGCATCACTAAACACACATTAAACTTCCTTTCCATTCATTTGCCATCTAAGGAACTAGTTCTTTAATGAGAGCCTGCATTAGTACTGTTTACCACAACTTTACTGTTAGGCATACGCTGATTCATGAAGTCAAGTTCCTTTGGTTACTGTTTTTATTTATACCAGCAAGTTCGTTATTGTGGCCCAGAACAAGTTTTTCAAGAGTATTTCCTAGCTTCTGTGTCTGCCTACATGTGATTTATATCTTAAATTACTGAATGTAGTCCTAACAGAACGGCAGAAACCTCTATTTGTGAAAAGATCTCACACACACACACACACACACACACACACACAAAACAGGTTAATGGGCTGTGGAATGGGCCTTCTGGTTATTTAAGTGCAAATTACTATCATCTATATGCATCACTCCCAAATGCATGAAGGAGAGGAAAATAACATCTACCTCAAAGAACTGTAATAAGGATAAAATAAGATACTATATATATATATATATATATATATATATATATATATCTCAAGTGACTGAAAAATACCTAGTTTATTTGATGACTGAAACGAGGCAGTTAACTTTGTTTTAATTACAGTATATAATAGTGGTCTAAAAGTATTATTACTTATAGGAATTAAGTCCTGGACAATTATGGGAAGAGCTCCCATCCCCCCACCCTCAACTCCCTTACACGTATTTAGCTATTTATCCATCTTTTATGCTCCATGCAGAATATAAAAGTACTCATTAATAATTTTCAAAATGTCAGATTAAATAATTTTTTTTTTTTTTTTAAAAAAGCATCATTTCTGGACTACTCTGCCCATTTTCTAGTCTGTGAAAAATCTGTAAGTTACTAGGGGAAAATATCTAACTTCAAATGAAAACAAGACTAATCTAGCAGACAGAAAACTTTACAAAGAGAATAAAATATGCTGCTGAGCATAAAACTTTTCTGCTAAACTGAATCCCTTGAGTCACCCACTCATTTTCACACATGAATGCAAACTTTTTTCTCTACAAGTCAAGTTTTCAACGTCATTAAACACCAGTACTGAAATTTTCAAGAATTCTTGTTTAGAATGTAAAGCTATTGGGAGACTTGTTTGAAAGGTTTTGTTTTTTATCTCTTTCTTTCTCTCTCTTTCTCTCTCTCTCTCTCTCTCTCTCCCTCTCCCTCCCTCCCTCCCTCCCTCCCTCCCTCCCTCCCTCCCTATCTGCTGATATGAACACCTGCTCAAAGACATTTCCAGAAACCAAAGGTCACACTCAAACAGTAGCTCTTTAAAATATTTTGAAATACTCTACTGCTGTCTTCAAACACTTTCATATGTGTGTTTTTTTTTTTTTTTAAATGTAAAAAAGAATTTGGTAAGTCAGATGAATTACATGTAGTTCATTTTTGGTCTTTTGACACTGACTTGTTTTAAATAAGGACAATATATCCAGATTATCTACTAACACATCCTCATAGGCAAACTAAATTGAAAATTCAAGTAACAGTATTTCAACAATTAAAGTTACCTATATTTCACTGCCATGTAGGGCTCTTGTTTGTTTTTTAAAAAAAGTTTATAAGTAAGTGAAGGACCTTCAGAAAATCATTAAAATGAAGTATGGCAGTTCCACTGCACCCACTTTCTTGATTTATATGATTTGAAAATGCATTTTTGTAAGCTTTCTCTAAAGTATAACTCATTTTTCTGTTTCATGAAGGAATAAAGTACACCAGAAATATATATATATTTAAAGATACTTGAGACACTTTCTTTACAACAGTTTCATTAATGTCATCATTTAGAAAATCTTTTATTTTTAAATCAATGATACTTTCCTGCCATCTTAAACACTGTATATTAAAAATGCAAACTAAAACATTTTTATTTGTACCAGCAAGTTTGTTATTGTGGCCTAGAACAAGTTGTTCAAGAGTTAATATAATATTATCAAATAGTAGCTTCCATTTATTGACATGTTCTCATCGTTTTCCAAACAAGCTCAAGTAACCACTGAGAGCAGAACATCTTCCATGATGAAACTGACAACTTCAGTCACCAAAGATGAGAAGGGCCCTGAGTCATGATTTCTGCTGTGAATATTTGTTAGGCTCTTAGAATTGTGCACTTGGTGAAAACAAGAATTACGCCACATTTCCTTTGCATCCATCATGGATCCAAACATCTTCCACATCTTGGTGATTACAAATTACACTGCAATGAACACAGGGGTGCTTATATTCTTATCAATTACTGTTTTGGTTTCCTTCGGAAATATTTGCAGAAAGAGGATTGCTGGGTCAAAAGGCAAGATCCACTTCTAATTTTCTGAGGTTATTTCCATGGTGCCTTCCACAGGGGCTGCACCGATCTTCATTCCCTCTATCACTGCAAAAAGGTTCTCTTTTTTCCACATCCTTGCCAGCACTTGTTATTTGTTGATTTATCAATGATGGCTATTCTGACAGGTGTGACATGGTAATTCACTGTGGTTGTAATTTGCATTTCTGTGATGTTAGTGACACTGAGCACCTTTTCATTTGTTTACCGGCCATCTATCTGTATGTCCTCTTTGGAGAAATGTCTATTTAGATGCTTTGCTCATTTTCTAATTGTGTTGTCTATTTTTATTTTTTGGTGTTGAGTTTTGGAAGTAATTGATAAATTTTGGATAGTAACCCCTTATCAGATGTATTAGTGAATACGTTCTCCTATTCTGTGGGTTATCTTTTTATTTTGTTGATGTTTCCCTTTGCTGTTCAAATTAATTGATGCATTTTTGTTGCTCTATGACAACAATTAAAAATATATCCATGTCTCAGATTGGGTTCATCAAAACCTAAAAACAGTGACAAACAAATCCAAGTCCTTGACATCAAGACTAAATAAGAGTAAAATGTAAAATATAATGTGAATCTCTCTGTACTAGGATAAGCAGTGATAACATGGACCAAAAGTATATTTAAAGAAACATAAAGCAAGACTTAACTACTTTAAAGTTAGATTTTCTTATACTGGTAATCCATTCATCTCTAGATTTTATGGTACTGATAATATATTATTATCAAATAGTTGCTTCCATTTGTTGACACTTTCTCATCATTTTCCAAACAAGCTCAAGTAACCACTGTGATAAACCAAACAAATTTTCCCAGAATGAGAGCAGAACATTCTCCATGATGAAACTGACAACTTCAGTCACCAAAGATGAAAAGGGCCCAGATGCCACCTTCGAATGGACTCTCCTGGAGGCCAAACAAGTAAATTCGCATGCTTTCTGAGAGGCTGGTAATGGTACTGAGAAAATTAATAATAAATATTACACTCCTAAAAACCAGTAAAAGCTATTGGCAAAATGTCTACATCAATGAACACTGTTGTTAGATATTACACTATGTTTGCATGGAGGAGCAATGCCTGTCTCTTGGATATAATTCCATTTAACAGCTGAACAAGTCACTGACATGCACAGGATATGCTTTTCATGGATGCGTGGAATCAACTTGAGGAAACAATGCTCCAGAAATTTTGGAATCAGTAATTCCTGAAAACCAGGAATATGTAAAGATGCAGGAACAAGACCGTGGAGTCAACACAAATGGGGACAGCTATGCATGCAGAGGGGGAAGCTGGAGCTTTGAAAAGAGAATTAAATGAAACTCAAATGTCAATGCAGATATTTTATATTCTGAAAGCAGCAATGAGTTAAGCATAATGCTACCTAATCTTGTTTTGGTGTTGAAGGGAATAATAAAACTGAATATAATCATCTTGTATTTCCCTTGTATGAAGTGAAGAAATGGACAATGAATACAGACTGTCTAATGAATACAGACTGTCTTGCCATATTGTGACATGCTGACTATTTAGTGGAAAAAAATTCAATGGGTTTCCAAACTCCAAATTAAAGGACGGGATGAACACATTTCTTTTTCACAATGAGCATTCTATAGAAAGGCCTTTTTAGTGATTTCAAGTGGCTTCCTAAATAACCCAATTTCAGAAATATATTCAATTTATTAAATCATCTAAGTTTATTATGTTGGGGCTAAATATATTACCATATTTAATTCTCAGGATCAGAAAGATTCTTTAAAATGACTGAATAGTAATACAAATGACATAGTCACTGAATTTAACCTAACAATACTGATTTTCTATATTTTATAAAAAGAAATTGCTGTCCTAGTGGTAGGTTTATTTAAAAACATATCTAATGCTGCACCAAAACACGAAAAAAATAATTTCTAGTCTTTGATTCAATAAAATATTAAAACTAATTTGCCATTATGCTCTAAGATTAACACTTCCTAACTTCTAAGTAGGATAGATATGCTTGCCAACTTAGACTTTTGACAGTTTGCTAAAAGTACTTTCCAATAATATATCTATTCACCATTTCTGGTTCCACAGTAATCTAAAGATCTATAATTGACGGTCTCCAAACACTTGCTAGAGATCATTGGCATTTACCTATAATTATGAGTAAGTTAATAGTAAGGAAAAGTTTAAATGGAGGCCCTATCTAAAAGTTGAGATGTTTCTCAGAATATTCATCTAAAATCTACGAACAAGTAACAATGAAAATCCCTTATGTTGTGAACGATACTGACCTACTGGGTCATGTTCAAACTCCTTAACAATGTATATAATCTCCTCCTCGATTCAGACCCTTACCCTCACTGTCTGCTCACTGCTGTATCCTTCATCATGTTTCTAGAACACCGAGCTATCTGTAGTTCTCCATGTCCACATGCATTTTTTCTCCCTTCTGTGATACTTGGCTCTTTCCCCTCAGAGAGCCCCTTGCTCATTCCACTGTTTCATCTGGCCAAGTCCTAGCCAGTTGTTAATATCACTTAGTTACAACATTCTCCAGGAACCCTACCCTGATCCCGCATCTTCTCCTTGCTCAGAAAGATGCCTTTATAATGATTTTTGATATTAGTATCAATAAACTTATACTTTGAAATTTTATGTTTATATGCTTATTTCTACTATTGGAATGTGAACATCTCTACTTCTTTTGCATTTTTATATTGCCAGGACCCAGCACAATATCTAATATATAGGAGGTGTATTCATAAATGACTAATGATTGAATGAATGTAACAATTTTACAGCTTTAATAAATGTAATCCTCAAATGACTACTCTCATGATCCATTTTTTGAACAGGGTGAAGTAAATCTTGATGAACCAGACACAAGGGGTAGTTACAGATTTGCTTAGCAAAGAAATGATTTTTAGAAATTAACTTTAAACTTAATATTCAAACTTTCTGATACACCACTCTTAATTTGTATTTTATTGTAACGACATCAGGTCCTTCCTTTCTGCACTTCAGTTTGGTTCATGCTGAGGACAAGTTTAATGAAGAGAATGAGATAACAGATGCAAAAATAACTTCTTTTAAGACTGTTATATATGATATAGCGTGTTCAAGTGTATGTTGTAATGTTCTTGGATGAAAACACATTAAAAAGAAAAGCAAGATATTAATGAATCTGTGCTTCTTAAATTAATACAAGATACTGGCACCTAACTTTATGACACAGGGAAGATATTTTAGCAAATTACATTACATTATTGACTTAGCAAAGGGAAAACATTTGCTTATGAAAACTGTAGTGCACTAGAAGCATGCGACAAAGTCCACATAAAAATCAGTTTGTCACAGGCTGCAAGCTCAGGGAGAGTCCTCAGCAGGTTCACAGGGCTGGCAACCCCTTGCCTTGGGAAGATCGCTTTCAAAACATAGCAGACAAATGCTTTTGTGTACTTAAAAAATCCCCTCGGGGAGAGGAGTCAGAATCTCCCTTAATAATTTATTAAGCCTCTTTTAAACAGTGTTTAAATATAGTTTGGCACATAGAGTTCAGAGACCATATTTTTTCCCACCCTTTAGTGGTGAATCAGAAGCGCCTAATTTGGGTAAAGGCAGTTTGATTTCTTTCAAACAACTGAAACTCATGTTAAGTCACTGAACTCATCATGTTCATTTCCTATCTCCCTTTCTGAACTGGTTTCTCCTTCTATAGTCGCTCACCCATTTCCTCAAACCCCAGTCACCGAGGTATAGCTATACCCCTTGCTATATTTCTCTACATTTGATAGCAAATTAAGTTCCAAATCCTTACTACTCTGGAGTATGGCTCACAACAATAGTCTCCTAACGAATCTCTATTGGATCCTAGTTCTGGCTTCCCCCTTAGTTACACAGGAGAAAATTCTAAGAAAAGTAGTTATACAAAGAAGAACACAGAATGTATCTATGGTGTTGTTTCAGTTAATTACATTCAGATACAATATACATATTTACACAGAGAGGAGAAAAAATATCTTTCATCAATAAAGTAGGAATATTAACCCCATCTCATAGTAGCTTAGCTCTCAAGGTTGACACATATTTGTGATTGGAGTGATATATAGAAAAGGGTTTTGAAAAACATGTTTACAAGTATGTATTATGAGTTTTGAGCTTAGAATTAAAAATCAGAGTGTTTATAAGCTCTTATGGTGAACAAGTCTTACTTTAAAGATACTACAAATGGGAAATAATTTGATTTGCCAGACAATGCTTATCTTTGATTTACTCTTCCAACCTTAATACATTAGACACAAACTTAAAAATGTGTTTTTATTGCAAAAACAAATACATAGGATGTGATAGTTATGAGTAATAGAGTAAGTAATGCTATTGAAAAGGTTGTAATATTTTAGTTGTGCAGATTATCAAAACTTTTGGAGGAAGCATCTCAAATGAATTTTAGGATTGACCGCAAACAGAAATAGCTATTTCCGAAAGATGGCATTTTATAATCGACTTTATTTACATACTGCAACTTTCTCCACGTAAATATTCTTTACCTTTATCACTTAATAGCTACACTTAAATACTCCCTAGTCTTTAGAATATAAGCATTCACGGTGTAATAAAGGTTCTTGTATTTATAATGAAGCTATTTACCTGCGAGAGTAAACACAATCCAAGCGAAAACATTTACAAATGCCACGAAACGATGCAGGAAAGCAGAAGGAATCACACGTTAGCCAAAGGATTTTCACATGCAATAACATTCATAGGCAAACAACAATGATGTTAATAAATAACAGTCATAGTGATGTACAATTCAAAATAACTCCATTTAGTCTTCTATGTCCTAGGCTTTCCACAAAGGGATCTATGACTTCATTTACATCAAAAAGCAAAAAATCCATGTTTATAGACTTGCATTGTGACATGTCTGTTCTGCACAAATACTATGGTCTCAATTCTGGAAGAAACTGTGCATGAGAAGTCATACAAAATAAGCAATCCTGCTCAAAATATATTTTTGGTTTGCATTTTGGTATGCATATAATTTTTTCACTAATATATTTTTCTTTAATACGGAGATCTCTAATGCAACAACGAGGATATGTAATTCAGAAAAGGAAACAGCTAAATTTTTTAAAATTTATAAATGTTCCTCCCTAATTTACCAGAGAATTTTCATCAATTTTATATCACTCATTGCCTTCTGTTAACAACAATGCTTATAAAGTTCCCCCTCATCAATTTCCTCTGAGCCGTTTACATACATGCAAGGATGGAACAGCCAAAAGTATGGAATGGACTCTCTCCATGAACGTTTTTAAATGCATTTTTTTCTTTTGGCTGTGTTCTCAATTTTTGCCTGCTATTGTTACAAATTAAGTGATGATACTAGCAAAACTTCCCCAGTTTGTCTTCCAAGTCATTAATAGATTTAGTACCATCAGTATGCAAATAGATCCTGAAGACACCCACTATTAACTTCTTTCCCCTTGAGGAAATAGCCATTTATTTCCGGGCATGCTTTCTGTCCATTCTCAAGGTTTATGAGAGGGAATTTTCCGGTCAATCCTTTGTCATTAGCTTGCCTTAGTTTTGTCTTACCAAGAGTTTCCTCAGAAGTTCTGAACCACAATAAGCATTTCCCTTCCTCATACGTAACTTTTGCCAATCCACTTCATTTAGCGGATTTCTCTCAGAAAAGGGTCTATTTAGCCTTGAACAGAATAGCTAGAAACATGATTAAAATGCTCTAACAATACAATCAGCTACTTTGGAAAACGTAGGTGAACAAATTAGAGTGGCATGAGGAAATTTAAATTTCACCCATCTGCTAGGCTAATGCATGACCCTTTAAATTCATTGAAATCTATGCTAGTAAGGCAGGCTTTGCTCCAGTAGTGAAAATGTACGTCAAAAAAACAATTTTAGCATGAAAAACACCACTATAAACAAACACAAGCTTGTTTAAAAAATACTTTTTGATTATTATTTTTAACTTAAAATTTGAAAGATCAAAGTGACACCCTGTTTTAGATGGATTGTTAATTTTCAACTTTATTCTCCAAATGGAAAACATAAAGTCTTTTAAAATATAAAAGGTTTTAAATATTTACTTTTTTGCTAAAAAAAAATACATTTCAGAAAAGGTTTAGGTATATTTAAAAATCCAGAACTATATAATAGTTGCTTGAAAAAATTTTCTCAAAGGGTTTATTTCAAATAGTGCAGCTGACTTAGCAGTTATTTTTAAGGAAGAAGCTAAAGCTGTCTATTAAAAAAAATAGCTAGAAAAGTAAATTTACTCAAGGACGAAATTGAGTTTAATTCCAAAAAAAGGAACACTTCACCTTCACATAGGTTTCTTAATCAGGATTTTTTTCCTGATTCCACATTAATTTCATGCCACAATGATGGGCTTAAGCACAATGGAAAACCAGTAACTACGATGCTGATGAGACAGGCATTGTAAGCATCTAATATATTGATGCTAGACATTCCATACTTTAAAGTGAACTAATGGAAAAATTAAAAAATTACTGGCAGGACATAATGGGCAATGTTTGTAGACCAGGCACTGAGGGGCTTTACATGTCCTTTGTGATAATTACAAGGCAACAGTATGAAATTGTTCTTTTTCCCTCTTGCTTCCAAACTTTTCTTTGTATAATAAACAATGATTTTACAAATTATACCAACCTGGACTTCTTATTGAATATTAAATGAAACTGTTCTTACTGTTATCTCTACACTAGAAATAAGATTAATTATTTTGTTCAAGGGCATAGTATTTCAGGAAGAACTCTTGACTCCTCAAAATTATAATCCAATAAAATCTGAAAAAATTTAACTAATAAATGTTCCTCCCTAATTTACCAGAGAATTTTCATTTTTATAACTTCTCATATGACTTTAGAATTAATTCTACTTTCAAGGGTGACTACTATTAATTTTTGTATATGAATTCTAGTCTTTTTCTATGCAAATTTCTTTTCATAGGTATGGTTAAAAGTTGAGATTATATTCTTAAAAAAGGAATATAATTTAGTATTTAGCTTGTAATTTTAAGAAGTATTTGAAATTAGTATTCTTAAAGGTCTTCTATGTGTAAATTTCTCTTCTTTTTTTTCTTCTCCTTGTTTTTCTTTGCACCAATTTCCAGATAAGAAACTTCTGAGTTGTTTCCAATTTTAACAAGAGTGTCATTGAACATAAATATCTCAGTTTCAGGTTATTTCTCTGAATACAGTAATTTTACTCATCAAAATCTATCAAAATAACAATTGGATATACATTGCCCTGTGGGTGGAGTGACAATTTTTTAATGTTAATACATTACCAAATATATAACCTAGACACCAGGTAAGAATGAAGGGTGACCTAATGACTGTATTTTATGTATGTGTGGAAATATTCTTTATGACTTACTGAATATTACACATAACCAAGGCAAAAAGTATAGTTTCTTACACACATAAGAAAATTATGAAAATTAATGCATCAGGTTTGTTTAGAGATTAACTCAGATGACAAATGTCAAGACCTATTCTTTAGTTTAACTTATTTTGGAAAAAGTATGCAACATGTACTTGATTTTATCTGTTAACATAATAGTGTAATGCTAAAGGAAAATTATGACTTTTCAATAAAATAACATTTAAATTACTAAGGATAAAACTTTTTAAAAAATATATTTTATTTACTTTGCTATTTCAACTGTCCTACTTTTCCTCCCTTTGCCTCCAGCAATGCCCCACTTAATTCATATCCATGAGTCATGCATATAAACTCTTTGGCTTCTCTATTTCCTTTGTTCTTCTTAACATCCCCTCGTCTATTCTGTAACCACCAGTGTGTACTTTTTTTCCCTTTCATCCAGAAAATTTACCATTTAATTACTGCCTTCTGTCAGCTTCTCAAAGCATATTAATACAAAGTCTTCTTCTCATTATTCCAAAATGCCTACGTTAATTCATTTGTTTGAAGAATTACTCTTTTAAGTAACATGAATTGCAATATTACCAAACATGTGCAAAAATACATTTACACACATACATATTTTTACACATATTTAAAGTACATACTGGACTTTGAAGAGTTAATACAAAAAATTTAAAATATGCCAATAGCTTACATAATGATTACATGTTAAATGAGAGTATTTTAGATATATTGTAGCAAGATTAAGCAGTTTTTTCTTCTTTCATATTTATTTTACTCTGGAATGCTATTTTTGTGAAAGATATCACAGAAATGGTGTACTGCAGAACTCACTTCTGTGAAAGTTGTTCTAGAGACGGTGCCAAACACATAATAAGAATAAAACTTTTCATAACAAAGAAAAAAGGGATATAACATAATACATATTTCCTCCATAACAACAGGTCTCTGTATATTAGTTGGCCTTTACAATTTTATTTACTTATTTATTTATTAAAAAAGTATTTTATTTATTATTTTTAGAGAGAGGAACAGAGAGAGAGAGGCAGAGAGGGAAAAAGACATCAATAAATGGTTGCCTTTCACTTGCCTCCAGCCACGGATCTGGCAGGAGCCCTGGCCTGCAAGCCAGTTACGTGCCCTGGCTGGGAATCAAACCAGCACTTTTTGAGTTCGCAGGCTGGTGCCTTATCCATTGTGCCACTGGCCAGGGCAAGACTTTACAATTTTAAGTGTTACCAAACAATATACATTAAAGTATATTTTAAAGAATAACTCCATTCTGTTTTTCTTGTACAGAATTGAAAGAGAAGAAATATAGTAAAAAACACTTATATAAAAATAAGCTTTATCAGTCAAAATTATTAAGTGAGAAGTAAGTATTGTCCAGCAATAAATACTTGTGAAGTCATAGGGATATTCAAGTATCTTTCAAAAATAGTTCAGCAACTTTTACTTTGTAAAATAACAAAACACAAAAATTAAAAATATAACTTGAAAAAATGAATGACAGTATTATAAATAAGCAATAAATTATGATGCTGAATACAGCTCAATTCAGAAATTCACACTTGACTAGAAGATAGAAAAGGAGCAAGATCTTCCAAGTCAGACTTATTTAATATTTCCTTGGCCTAACGTTATAATGGATATAAATGTTAAATAAAGTTGCAAATGTTTCATCTTCACTATACAAAAATAAAATTAAAGACAATATTTGAATGACCTAATTGTGTATGTTTATCTATGTTTTCAAATATTTGTGGTTAAAGAGATTAAAACATGAGAGATATGAGCATTAAAAATATCTTCTCCCCATTCTAATATAATCCTCCTTAAGGCTATACAGAATAAAATATAAACTTATCTAAATGGAAACTTTTTCTTGAAAAGGGAACAGAAATATTTTCCATAAGAAGTTCTGGTATTTTTAAAAATTCAAAGGAATTCTTCATCACAGCTGCTTCCTTTTCCCCAAATGACTGACTTTTTGGACTTTGGGCCTTCCAAATGTTGAGTGAATTTTAAATGTCTTTTTAATGTTCAGGGCTTTTTTTCCCCTCCCAGCAATCAACATTAAGATTACACCACACCTGTTCTACTGTTTAACTTCCACTTTTTTCTGAACTTAACACTAGACTCCAAGAACTGAATTTAGCTTTCTGATTCAGGTCTGAAAAATGAGCCAATAGAATTGTTGCTAATTTGAGGCCATCAGTCTTTTAACTATGCCTCTCCAGTGTTGGGAGATGTCTCATTTCATGACAGAAGGGCAGTTAACACCTGTAAGGTAATTATATCTACCAAATGTCGTTGGCCAGGAATATGAATATATAATTGTTCCTGCCATCTGCTAATTGTTCTATTTAAATCACTTACTTCATCATATACATTTGCTTAGCATCTACATGTTCTACTAGCCTCTAGAAATGCTACATTAGCTTGTAGCAGAATTTATAAGTCTTTACAACATTAAGATAGAACTTTTAAGACTGTTCAAACACAAATTAAATGCATAGAAAGATGTGTGTACATATACAAGGGGAAAAGGAAGAAACTTAATCTAGTGAGAGGGAAATGCAAGTAAGAAAATAAAATATTGGGGTGGAGGATAGAAATTAAACTAGAAAAGGTAAAAACTGGAAGACGGCTGGGTAATTGAGATGAAATCTGATCTAAAATTTCATAAAGTTAAAAAAGCACTACTGATCTCTGTCACAAGGAACCCTCAGAAAAATGGACTGATGAATTTTTACTTCAAGCAACTGAAAAATACTCAACACCTGCCCTCACCCCAGGGCTTTAAGCCTTAATGTGGAATCTTCAGGGTCCACAGAGGGATCAGAACTTCTACAAATGTTTGATATGCATTTTATTTGCAATGCTTTAACTGCAATAAATGCTATTAACAGGGGGTCTGAAATCTGCCACCTGTGTGACTTTAACCAAGTTTCTTAACTACTCGGGCCCTCAGAGTCATCACTTATAAACCAAGAATGACTGAAATATGAAGCTTAAGAGAGAGAATGTACGTAGACCACTCACATCAGTGCCTAGCATGTAGGGAAAGATCAACAATAATTACTTATTATTATAATAATTTTTATGACAATTTTAACGTTTGGTAGACCACTACCATGTTCATTTGCCCAGCTGATTCATGGCCTAAGTAGATTGAACAGTGGCCCCTGAACGTCTAGAATTTCAGAATAGGCCCTTCTTGGAAGAAGGATCTTTGAAGAGGTAATTAAAAAATAAGACTACCTTGAATTAGGTGCCCTAAATGTAATGGGTGCCCTTCTAAGAGACAAACAGGAGAAAATAAAAACAGGAAGAGGTGATGTAAAGACAGAGGCAGAGACCGGAGTGAGGCAACCAAGGAGGCTTCAGGGAACCAGGACAGCACCCGCCACTGGAAGAGGCAAGAAAGGACCCTCCCTCAGAATGTTCAGAGATGAGTGAGGCCCGGCTGACACTTTGATTTTGGGTTTATGGCCTCCAGAACCGTATGAGCGTGAACTGCTGCTGTTTCAAGCTACCCACTTTGTGGTCATTTGTTAAGGGAGCCCTGGGAAATCAATATCCATGGTTAAGAGGTGCACTATTTGCAGTTCTTTTCCCAGCCCAGCTCCTTCAATAATGGGGTCCACGCACGAGCTCTGAGCCAGCTCTCTCTCTCTCTCTCTCACTCTCTCTCTCTCTCTCTCTCTCCATTGTTGTGTACTTACAGAAAAACTACAAATACAGTACAGTTGTGTATAGAAAAACTGCAAATACAGTGCTGAGTTTCCATATAACCCACATGCACTTTCCCCTGTAAATAATATCTTGCATTGATATGGTACCACTGTCAAAATTAGTGCACTAATATTGACACATCATTAATAACTAAACTCCTTCTTTGTTCAGCCTTAGATTTATGGCTCTAAAGTCCCCTTAAGTTTGAGGTCCCCATCCAAGATACCACATTACATTTAGTTACCATGTCTCCTTGGTCTCCTCAGGTCTGTGGTCATTTCTCACTTTACTTATTTTTGATGACATGGACATTTTTGAGAACTATTGGTCAAATGTTTTGAAAAATGGTCTTCTACTGGGCTTTGTCTGATGTTTTCCTCGGGTTCAGGAAGGCTTTGAGGTGGGAGACCAGAGGTGGGAGACCAGAGAGGTCAAGTTCCAATCTCATCATATTATATGATGGGCACAGAGTATCAACATGACTTACCAACCATGATTCAGGCTGACAATCACCTGACTGAAGTAGGGTGTGCTTAGATTCTCCACTATAATGTGATTCATTTCCCTCCACTTTGCGTACTATGATCTTTGGAAGAAAGTCACTCAAAAAGTGTAAACTTATACAGAAATAATTACATTTTCTTGGGTTTGTAAAAAAAAAAAAACCAAAAACTATTAAATATGTTTTCAATTACATGGATTAGCTACACAAGTCAAGATTTTCCTGACACTCTCCTTTTCAGAAGTGAGGTTAACAGTGGGGCAATGGATTTATCAGGACATATTATCCCTGGTTAATTTACTCATGATTTGTAGACCTGGAGATCTTGGTTTAGTAGGAGTTTTCTTTCTTGCTTTGAAAGTTGTACAATTTGCTTTTATCTGTCATTTACACTTTACCTCCTAAAGTTGCCTTCTGACTTTGTCTGCACTTATTTCTTTCTTTTGACGCTGAGTCCTGGATATTCCACATTTAAGCTCTGTATCTTCTCAAATGATTTTTTAAATACTTTTCATTTTCAGAGTAAGCCATTTCATCATCATTGTTCAAGATACAATACTCCCTTCTATTATTCATGTGTGGTGCACATTCTTACTAATAATTTGACTTGTATAAAAAAATCTCTTATTCTTGTCATTGTGTATTAAAATCTATTCCCTCAACCTAACACCGTTATTTCCCCCGATTCAATCACCAATTGGCTTTGAGCACCAGAAATTAAGTATTAACCTAAACTAAGTTGATGCTCTCACATTTTTCTCTCCCTCTTTGTTGCAGTCATACAAGAGATAGTTTCACAGTAAGAGAAATTATTCAATAAATGTTTGTTAAATTAAACTGAAAGGAATAAAAATGTCCTAACTTTTCTGAGATACATAAATTGAGACAAAAGTGATCTATCACTGCTATCAAAAACAGTGTACTCCTGGCTGGTGGCCTAGTGGATAAAGTACTGGCCTGTGAATCCAAAGGTTGCTGGTTTGATTCCTAGCCAGGGAACATAACCAGGTTGCAAGCCAGGTCTCCACCCAGGTCTATAGCTAGAGGCAGGAGAAAGGTGACCACACATTGATGTTTCTTTTCCTCTCTGCCTCTTTCCCTTCCCCTCTTTCTAAAAATAATGAAATCTTAAAAAAACAGTGTATGCATATAAATAGAAAAACATAAGTCATGTTCATCATATTTACAAGTTAAACATTACTTTCAGAAAAATAGAGAACAAATAATTATCTAGGAAAAATTAAGGTAGTGCATTTTATTAGGCATGTCTCTATTCTTATTTTTAATACTTTATTGTCATTTCATGACTAGATGTCAGCATGTCCATTGAGAACATTAATCTTACTTAGACTCAGAGAAAGAAAAAAAGTCATCCTAGGAAAGTAATGAAGCATTTCTCTCCATCTTTTATGTTTAAAGGCTTTCTGAGTATCATTAGATAATATCACATTTAAACAACCATTTTAAAGCTGCTGCACCAGCAGATTTAAGAACACAGTAAGAGTTATGACATGCCATATTTTGTCTAAATCAAATAACATTTTCAGATAACAACAATGCAGAAAATAAATTAATTGCTCAGGTCAAAGATTAAGGTATCCTCCAGCCAGGGCACATAATGAAGTTGCAAGCCAAGTCTCCAGCCAGGTCTGTAGCTGGAGGCAGGTGAGGGGCAATCATATATTGATATCTCTCTCCCTCCCTGCCTCTCTCCCTTCCTCTCTCTCTAAAAATAATAAATAGAATCTTTAAAAAAATAAAAGATTAAGGTATCTTTATGTGGAATATAATTTGTTCTAATTATTCTAGATACAGTTTTTCCTTGATATTTTTAAACTGAATTTCTACACACAATTAAAATTCCAACCTATTTCAACAAACATTACATTTTCCCCCCAAGAATGTGCTAGGAATAATAAATCTTGCCATGTACAGATTGACCTGCTTTTCTTCAAAGCAAGAACAATCGCCCAACTTTGTTGCCAGGACATATGTGACTGTCATAGTACACAGCCAGTTCCCTATCTCTGTGAATGATACCATGAATCACTGAGTTGCTTGGACAGCTAAGAGCCTGCTTTTCCTTACCTCCATATTATTCTTTCTCCAAACTCTTACTAATTTTTCCTCTGTGTCTTTTGACTCTATGCAATTCTTTTAGCTACACATTAATCCAAGAGGAGATAAAAATAGACATAAAGGAGTAAAAAATTGGGGGGGAATGGGTGGGTGGGGACGGGGACAGGGGAGCAAAAAGGGGATGATGCATTACAACAACAATAACATTTTTTTCAAAAAGGAGTAACAAAGATTTTATTTAAGCAATGCTGGGTTAAACAAATCAAGGAAGGTTATTTGTTCTGACTTATTGAGCAATGAACATGGTTATTGTCCTTGTGTCTTGCCACACCACATTTTAAAAATTCACTTGGCAATTACAGTAAAAGGCTGGAGACTCTCTGAATAAATTGAACTATTTTTCTATAAACAAATGATAGTATTGGCATGGAAAGTATATGACATGAGGAGATTTCATCTCGAACTTAGATAACCAAGACTCTGGAAACAGAAACATGAACAAATAAGGAAACACTCGATAAGAAACACAGTCTAACAACTGAATAACTGAATTACATTTTAAGGAGCATGGTTTGAAAGCTCCAAGGTTCTGGGGTCAGCTTCTCCACTCCAGAATTAAAGAATCTGCTGTTGCATGAGAGAGCAATTATCGTCTTCTGTCTTATAATTTCTATCCGCTTCACATCCTTATGGGATTTCAAAGACTACTTTCTGCTCCTCTTCCCAAACACCTTGTGCGCTATAGTATTTTACTCTTTTCCATTTTAAGGGAAGGGAATTGAGGGGAGGGTGGTACACAGAAATGAAAAATCGATTCCCAAAGAAGCAGTAAAAACCAGAACTGAAATAATACACTACAGATTGTTCAGGGACATAGTTTTGAGAATTCAATTCATGCTGTGGCTTTTTTTTTTTTCCAAAGTCACCGGAAGATAAAGTACCAAAGTGAAAGCGCTTTGGCAATCTTCCAATTCTCAGCTGCGTGTGGCTTGAAAAACTAATTCTGTGGAAGCAAAACATGGGTGATCAGGTGGGGGCTGAGTAAAGGACACATGACCTAATAAAAACCTATGGGGAGCCACGCCAGGTGAGAGACCACCACTAAGAATGCTCTAGTCTGCACCTGCTGGCGGAGGGATGGGAGGTGTGCATTGGACTCAGGTAGCCTATTAACTGCTGCTCCTCAGTAAACTTAGCTCTTTCCTGTGCCCAAGCATCTCAGCATCTTTGTATGGAATAGATATCCAACTCTCCCTGCAGTTTTGGCTAAAAATCTTCCAGGGCCATGCCAGCCAGAAGTGAAATTAGGACACCTGCAGAATGAAATGTCCTCCTTCAAGTCACGCAGAGTTGTATAACAGTGCTATTATTTTTCTCTTAACGAGGCTGAGTTTTCAAAGGGATATCCCCAGACCACCAATTCCCAGTTTAGCAGGAAAGCATGAGGAACTATTCAAGGTTATATTTTAACTACATTTATTTAATAATGTCAAATTAGAGGCAACTAACACTGTGAAAAAAGTTGTAACTGGGTCATTGATGTTTTTATTTTAGCTCTGTTCTGCACTAGAGAAAAATATTGACTGATTAATAATTACCGTATCAAATATTTAAATTGTTGTTGATGTTGAGTAAATTATGTCCTCAAAGGCCAAATACACTTTTCACAAAATAATTATAAACCTCTGTACTACCTAACACTCTACACCTGTACTCAAAGCAAAGAAATGAAGTAAACACTAAAAATAACTGTGTAAGATAAAGATCAATTAGAGGAATCATTATAGGCTACACACTTCTGGAACAAGTGTAACCATTTTAGTTGCTTCCTGTAATTTTTTCTATCTCAACTAAGGCCCCTTCTGGAGAACATTTGTAATATCTAGCTTATGATATATATGAATCACAAAGATGACATCACTCTTACGCTAACAAAATATGTGACAATAAATTTATGACATAACAGATTTTCATTCTGGATGTGACCATCATATTCTTTATATTCTCCATAAAATATTTCCAACCCTATAGAACTGAGTTCTACCAATGCTACTGTAAGTCTAATTAATAAAACAGCAAACAGGAATAGCCATTTTTCATGACATTTTGTAAAGCATGGATGCTGTACAGACTAGAGAAATGTCATGATTCCTAATCAGCCATATCTGAACACCTGGGTGTGTCAGTATCTTCCATCCCAATATGAGCAACTCTTCACAGAGATATTCACAGAGAGATCCTGAGCTGTCAGATTTACACACATTATCACATCAGTCACTAAAATAAGTAAAACTGATAAATTCCAACAATGTGACATCAGTAAAAAATGTCATAACATTGTCAATACTATGCTCTATTCCTTCACTTGGGAACATTGTAAGTTAATTAATTGCATTTCAAAAACCATTTATAGTCACTGGAGATGGTTAATTTTTTGTTTGCAGTATCCCATTTGTGGGAATTATACCCTGCAGGGTGTAAATTATAACCCATACACTCTCCTCCGTATTTTTAATTTACTCTCAGTTACTTTTTTGAAAAAAATTTAAAATTGATAGGTAGGTACCTGAAAATGAAGTTTACACTGCAAAGGAAATTATCTATAGACCAGTTTTTCACTTTGAGAAAAACTTTTATTTTAAGCCTGGTTCAATACATCTTTTATTTCTTGTTTCAAGGTGAGGTCCTTTGGCTCTATTTTCAGAAGCCTAGCACAGGTAATCCACCAAATGTATTTTGAAATCAAGTTCCAACAACAGAGATATGAATTTATGTTATGTGTGACAAAGCAAGTAGGATAAAATGATAATAGTAAAATCTCAGTGGTAGATACACAGATGTTCACTATAAAATTACTTCAATTGCTGCATTCTTGAAATTTTATGGAACTAAATATAGAAAAAGAGAAAAAGAACAAAATTCTTCCTAAGTTTTGGCAGGAGGCTGATCATCGGTCTCTGTTTCCCATATTGTGAATCATCTTTTTCTGGGTCTTCATAGTCCATTTAGTGAGAAGCTTAGGAATGTTGTGACCAGGGCCGCTAGCCAAATACCATTTAAAATAGAAATCTCGGTTATCTCTTAACAGTAGCAAATAGTTATTTACTGAATCCAAGCAGTATCCAAGATGCTCTTTTTGAAGCAATGGGAGGCTCATCATTTAATGAAAACCAGCCAAAGCAATTATACTAAATGTTTCCATAAGCTAGAATAATAGTGTAATGCAAAATTTAGTAAATCATATGGAACCGTCTTAGCAGTGAATGCAAAGATTATTTTTCCTTTATAAATGATTTTTAAAATATGTATTATTAACAAAAAAAATGAGGATCACCCCCCCTAATTTGTGTCTACTTTAGGTTTTTCTTGCCTGTATGAAATATAAACCATATACTGAATATTCATTAAGCAAAGGATAGATATTCAATTTTCAAAATATATAGCTTTATAAAAATAATGGCTTATTATTAAAAGAAAGATGTAAATCAGGGTATGTGACAAATCCCTTTTCTTTAAAAGAGCAAATAAATACTCAGTCCCCAAATTATTTAAAAATGGAAATCATCTACATGCTCATGTTCAGATACTAAGAAATATGAAAGAGATGTTGCACATCTCTTTTAAATACCAGAGACTGGCCATACAGTTTTACCTTGCCTAGCGGGGCTTATTTTTTGGATAAGTCTGGATAAATATAAGTAGTTAGTAATATAAACCATATAATTAAGTTACATGTCTCACTTCCTTTTTTATTCTTTCTTGCCTTTCACTAGGGAAGAATAAATATGTGATCTTGGTGCAGATTCCTGAATCATCAATCAACAAGGGGAAGACCTTGAAATTTCATTGATTTGTATGGCAATTCCATAACTCCACTTCTTATTCAAAATGGTCTGACAAGTCTGCTTCCTCTTAGAAATTACTGTCCAACTGACCTAGACAAATCTTCCAGAATTATCCTTGGTGCTTTCACCACTTTGATGTGGTTTTTTTTTTTTTAAAGATAGTTTTACCTCTCTTCCTTCAATTAAGTTCAATCATTCTCATTTTTCCTTACCATTTGATTTGCTAACTTTCATACTGAAACAGTGATTTTCTACACCCATGATTTAGGACTCCGGGGAGCCAGACATCCCGTCTTTGAAGCATGAGCAACCCTGAAAGGTTTCAGAGCTCAGCTGAGCTGACAGAGTGGCAGCATAATGGGAGACAAAGTAAGAGGTTTGTACCAGGGAATCTTAATGGACATGTTCCATAATCACCTGAGTCCTTTCCCTACAGAATGCACTCCTCCTGGGAGCCGTGAGGTAGGAACTACAAAAGAAACATCAAGGCTTTTCTCCATCTCCCCAAGAGACTTCAATCAGTGGGATGAGGGGTAATCAACAAAGCAACACATGAAGAAGGGAGTCCCAAAGTTCAGGGAAATGGAGAACATGAGGTGGGACATCCTGGAAACTGGCCTGAATAAACCTTGGGGTCAGAGGACCTTGCACTTCTACCCAGGGGGCATTTAAGGCTTTGATCAGAGATTAGTGAAAGATAAACTGAGAAGGGCCAGGTTATCGAAAATCTTACACGTCAGATGAACAATCTGGACTTCCTGCAAACAGTGATTCGCAAGTGTTGAATACAGGAACCAAGTGTATTAAAAGCAGAGTAAGAAAAAGATAAAATCTGATGGTGTACAGAATATTTTCTAGCAGAGACTGAGTGAAAAATAGGTTGTTTTGAAGCTGATGCAGTGGTCCATGCGTGAAGTGATGAGAACCTTAATAGCGTTATATTATAGTTATCTTAGGCATTTTAAGAATATAATGCCACAAAAAGACATGTCACTAACATATGAAACATGGAAATACATTAAACTATAGTTGAAAGAGAGCCTAACTTCCTTTTTGCTTTCAAAAATCCCTTATTGAAATCATCAGTTATAAAAATAGGTTTTTACACTAATACTGTGGAAGGTCTTTTGAATGATTTGCTTTCCTTTTTTATCAGAAACTTAATGCAGCAAATAAATCCCTAGCCTCTCCTCTCTTCCCTATCCTTCCCTCGCCAACTAAAACCCATGAAGCTTTGGAAAATGAAATCTTCGATTATAAAATTGTTGCAGCTCATCTTAGCCTGGGGTCTCCAATACTTTACTTTGGCTTTTTTTCATGTACTGGATATACTTTTACATTCTTTTAAATCCTTACTTCATAGAAGCCAAAAGGAAAACATTTAAATGGTTTTCCAGTGTTACCTTTGGTTTTGCTACCAAATTGTTCTTTTGTTTTTCAAAGCCAGTAGTATAATATATTGCTTCATCTAAATTAAGATAAATTTTTATTCCTTTCAAGCATCAAATTCCTTTTGATAATCAATAAGCAGGACTTATCCCTTAGTACATAAATATCAAAAAATACATTAACCTATATCTGTTATATATTAATATGCACGCATAGGTACATGTATGTAATATATCAATGAATACGTGTATGTATATAAAGACTACATAGATGTAGTGCAGCCATTGTACGTGACAATCCAGGAACCTGCTTTCCATTCCTAAGTTAACACCTTGGAACCAGAGAGCAGACAGAGCTCAGAACATAGACTCCACAAGTGACACGAATTCATTCATTTTTACTTTAAAATTCAAATTGAGAAGCCTGCAGAGAAGCTGATAAGCTGTCTAGTCGAGTATAACATCTACCCCAGGCCTTAAGATCTTGTGCAGGTGGATTATGTGAAATGAAGTAAAAGGAATAAATATCATCCAAGGTGAGTAAGTCCATCACAACTCTCACCCAGGGAACTCAAACATGGGAGGAACACTGAAAGTATGAATATTAACATTCTATTAGAAGATAGGAATATATATTATATATATTGCCTTCACAGACATTTGCCTTCCAAATGCAAATATATTTCTTTTTGTTCGGTTGACAATAATAACCTTTACTTATTGAGTCTTTACCTTATATTTTGCACACATTATTTCTATTCTTCATAACAATCTGGAAAGGTAGGAACTATTAGTCTTGTTTTACAGACAAGGAAATGTAAGCTTCAACAGATTATGGAACTGGCTCATGTTAGACTGGTTGGTTCTAGACAAGTAACTAAATCATGAAAAACTACATTTTCATGACTCCTATCTTTAGGGTACATGAGGCTGCCTCCCTGCTCATGGCCAGAATACTTTTCAAACTCCAACTGCTCATGGATCTGTTTTCCTCTACACTGGCCCACTGAGTCCACCCCTTGAATGTGTCACTGGTAGATATGTTCAGATGGTGGTGTGTGGACATGGTCAGAAGCCGCCCACCAGATGAGCTAACTAGGGTGGTGCAGGCCAAGGTCAGCTGATGCCTGGGTTCAGTCCAGGGCAACTGCCCAGCATGACCTACAAAATAATCTGCCAATGGCTGCTACTGGTGCTGGATTTGGAGATGGTTGGGTGAGGCCAAGCTATAAAAAAAGGCCAACTTTTGTTAGTGCCAGGCCTGGGGCCACTACGTGAGATGCACGAGGCATACTTAGGCCAGATGCTTCTTGTTTGAGAGATTTTAGGAAAGTCTGAAGCATGATCCAAGACAGGCCACCAGTTTGGAAAAGCTACTGTAGACCTGAAAGTTGGGTGGAGCAAGGTCTCAGGGAATCACCAGGTTGGGCAAGCAGTGTGAGGTAGGTGATGGAGCCTCAGATAGGGCCCCACCTGCTGACTCTGGAGGGAAGGCTAATTCAAGGAACAATGGCCTCTGCCAGCAATTCTGCCTGGGAGACTGCTACCCCCCAGTTCTTGCCCTGACTCTGAGTTCTTGGGTTCCTCCCCGTACATCTCCAGTGCCTTTTACGGAAGTAAGTTTGAGTTTACGTCCAGGTCCTTTAAGAGGTACTGCCTGGGACTCCAAAGCACTCTGCCTCACTCAGCCTCTATCCCCACTGGTTTTCATAGCAAGAAGTTATGGGGGCTTCTTTTCCTGGTACTGGAATTCTACACTGGTGCCTGGGGTGGGGACTTTTCACTCATCACAGGGTACCTTTCAGCCGAGACATCCCTCTTGATTTTTATCTGCCACACATTGGGCACACATTGGGGTGAGACCAGCCAATTCTGCATCTCCACCCCTCCTTCCAGTCTTAGTGTAGCTTCTTCTTTAATTCCTTGTTGTAGGACTTCCATTCAGCCACATTCCAGGTGGTTCTAAATGATGATTGTTCTGTAGCTGTAATTTTCATGTGGTTGTGGGAGGAGGGGAGTGCTGAAGTTTCACAAATAAATTTCTTATAGAGTATAACATAGAAGAAAATTTTGGAGTGAATTTTCAAAAATATTAGAATATTTAAATAAAAATTAAATTTCAGTTTTCAGTAAAAAATGAAGTCTAAATTTATAATAAGGTGCGAATGCTCTTCATGCAATACCTCCTTGTTTAACTTTCATGATATACATATAAATGCATTTTTAAACACAGGAAGGCTTTGGTACTATCATATAATATATAAGATAAGACTATTTAAAGGCTCAGGCAAACAGAAATTATTTGGTATATTACTTCTCAATACAATTTTATATCGTTATAACTATTCATGATATTTTTGGTCTCTAATATAAAATACTGACTTTTCAAATGCTTATCAAAATGTGTCCATGTTAAAGGAATCAGAATATTCAGTATATTTTTCCCAAGATGATTGGCCCTGAAATTTATTACATTTCCCTTTTTCACTGCTATAACGCAGATCCCTCCACTATAAATGTTTCCTCTGCACCTCCCAGACACACAGGACTTAAAGCAAACACGAAGGGCTTGGCATTAAGCTACGTGATAGCAGACATTAATATAACAACTCGGCACCTCACTCGCTCTCTCCTTTCTCCCAGTAATTTGATTCATCACCAAATACAGCAAACAACTGACCTCTCACCAGACAGGAATGAAAGGGAACTATATATTCACATATAAACAGGATGTGATGAAAACCTTTTAAATTATTTCATTGGAAACATTACATGTTATTAGAATACAAATATTTCTCTTTTCACAGTGACTTTATCTAAAACATAGTGGCATAATGTTATGCTATTACGTAAACCTGAAAATGATGCTCTATTAGTAATTTAACATTTTACCACAATTATGGTGACTTCTTTCCCACCTCCATCAATACCAATAGTTGCAACATTTCCAAACACCAGGTGGGACAACCCTCTCATTGACTTACTATCCTAATAGTCCACTGACCCCAATTATCTTTTCACTAACCATCATCCTTTCATGTCCTCTCTTCCCTCCTTCCAAGCACATCACTATAATCACATCCTTTCATAAGCTCAACTCTTTTGTTCCTCTCAGTAAATCCCTGGTAAAATCCTCATCTCTGGTTAAATTTTATTCTTTGCCTGTTCTGCACTTCTAATGAAGCAGCTGAAAGTTGCTGATGAGAAAAGAAGTATAACCATGTTGACTGGTTTCATGTTCAATTTTTGACCACAAATCCAAGGCAAATCCTCAGTACAGCCAGGTGAAAACCAACAGTGCTAATTTACATCTCTTTCCTCACAGTTTTTCTTTGGCTGGGATCCCTCTTAGCTCCTTAACTTGGTCCTTCTGCACTAAGAGAAATTCATTGTCCTACAGGATCCAAGTCTGTGCCCTCGGGAGAAGCAACCATCTTCTCATAAATGCTCCTCCTTTCCTCTCTTTGGTTCAATGGATACTCCAGGCCCTCACAAAGGAAGCTGCAGTCATAGGTGCTCAGGTAAGGTGACCCAGCTGTCTGCATGTGGCTCAGGGGTGGATAGGCTGGCTGTCCCTCATCTAGGCCAGGCAAATCAGGGCCCTTCTAATGGATGTGAGGATAGAAGTTTACTCTCTTTTCTTCTTTTTTTCTTGGCTGGTGTATGTGTGTGTGTGTGTGTGTGTGTGTGTGTGTGTGTGTATGTGGCTATGCAACATAGGAGACAGTTAATCTACTGACATTGAATTCTGATGACAGAAGGGCATGAAGAAACTTTTGGGGGTAATGAAATGTTTTATAGCTTGATTAGGGTAATGGTTTATAATTACTCATAAGACTATAATATATATACTGAAAAGGATACATTTTACCTCAATACACTGCCTTTAAATCAAATATACCATTTTACATTATTTGTTATTTGCTGGAGTTGTGTTTTAGCACTGTGTGTGTGTGTGTGTGTGTGTGTGTACACCAATTTGGGAAAATGTTTTTTTTTTTTTGCATTCTAATCTGCAAATGTAATAAAACAGGCCATGACAAGGTACTAAAACTAATACTTTAATATCATTTTGTGGAGCAGTATATGATACTCAACAATTTTATCTCATTTGCACAATCTATAAACATCATATAATTGCTTCAATTAGCAATATATATTAATATAAATGAATTGCTTGAAAACACAGGCACTTGAGAACTAAAGTGGGAACATTTCTCCTATTCCAATCTAATTAGCTCATTTGTCTACTTCACTTTGCTCTCCTGTTATCTTCTGAGGTATTTGTCTTATATAAAGAGAATATTAACTGCATTTTTAACGCTTTGATTAAGTAGTAAATATTTTGTTACTTAGCATATATAAAGATGAATGCGGTACAGAATATGCAGTTGGTTTATGCAAGAGCAATAGGAAACATTTATGATTAAAGATGGCAACGCTTATAAATGCTTAAACATCTACTAAAAATAATCTGCTTCAGGCTAAATAGTTACACTTTTTATAGTTTTGTGTTAAAAATCATAAGAAACCAGATGTGTTTCATGGTTTCAGAGAAACTACTCATCCTTTTGGCAATACATGAAAAGAAAACGCTAACACTTTTCCAGGATGGGACTTCAGATATTTACCATTTGAACAAGTTCACTACCGCCTCTCCTTCCAGCGAGAAGCTATTGCCGAAAATCTCTGAATTTTGCAGAGTCCCATGACTGCACGATTGACAAAAATATAGTATCATTAGGAATAAATGCGAAACCTTAAAAAGAAAATGGATAAACGTCAACAGTTATCAATACTCAGGCAGAGAAACCTTCATTGCTGTGAAGGCTCAACGTGGAGCGCTGCCGTTATGTTTCCACCAATTCTCTCATCCAAATAAATGTATGGCTGCCTTGGCTCGCCAACGGTTCACAGGAACACAATATACCACACGCACAAGGCAAACAATCAAACCTGAGAAGTGTGGAAGTGTTCCGCTAAGAAAATAGCTGATGGATCAAAAATAATGAACACAGGCTTGCAGTCTTTCTGCCTCCATCCCTCCACTCAAACAAAGGCTGTCCTGCCTGCTCAACTTCCCGTTTCACTGCTCTTACCAATGTATAAAATCTTGCTTACTGTGTGTTTATGTAATCAACATGATAGAACAAACACGTAAAACACACAGAAATTTGAGGTGGCTGCTAAACTTTAGCCAAGAAATGGCTGGTAACCTTAGTGTCCAGGGAGGAAGGAGCAAGCAGCTGCTGGTGGAACCTCGGCATGAGGAGTGTGATTCTCCATGGCATATTTTATTTATTAAAAATTAGTTTATTATATTCTTTCAATCTTTCATTTTTTGTAAAGATTTTATTTATTATATCCAGAGAGAGGGGAAGGGAGAAAGGCAGAGAGGGAGAGAGGGAGACAGACATCAGTGTATGGTTGCCTTTCACCTGCCTCCAGCTACAGACCTGGCTTGCAACCTGGTTATGTGCCCTGGCTGGGGAATTGGACAAGTGACCTTTTGGGTTCACAAGCTGGCGCCTTATCCACTGTTCCATGGCATATTTAAAGAGGGACCCTGATGAACTTGGTTGAATAATAAGTATCTGCAGGACAGCCCTGGCTGGTGGCTCAGTGGATAAGTGCCAGCCTGTGAACCCAAAGATTACTGGTTTGATTCCTAGTCAGGGCACATAACCAAGTTGCAAGCCAGGTCTCCAGCCAGGTCCGTAGCTGGTGGCAGGTGAAAGGCAACCATACATTGATCTGTCTGTCTGTCCTTCTGTCTCTCTCTCTCTGCCCCTTCCCTTACCTTTCTCTCTAAAAACAATAAATAAAATCTTACAAAAAAAAGAAAGGTGGCTTTGTAAGTTAGAAAAAGCTGATTATTGAAATTTTGAAATATTTATTCAAAAACTTCATGAGGATATATTATTATACAAAAGGCTATGCAACACAGTATGGAATTACAGTTAGTCATAATAACAAAAAGATTGTTTAGAAAATTTCTATTTCATAATGATGACTGGCAGCAATAATTCTTATGTTAGATTACTGTAGGAGGCCATCCTGCCTATGTAGGGAAAACACAGAAGTCTTCCTCTCTAAATGTTTCCAAGTTAAATGGTTAATGCTGACCATGAACATTTTATCATGTGCTTTCTGAGACTTGATATTTCTTAACAGGTAATATATTTCATTAGCATTTCTTCAATGTAACAATCAGAGCAGAAACTAAGAATTGGAAGATATGTGTAAAAAAAAAAAATGCACTAGCCTCTCTTGTAGCTTTGCATATTTTCCAAAACAACTTATAGTTATCAAAAATTTGGAAAAAATTCTGCTTAAAATGATGTTGCCACTTGCACTGATTTACATAGTAAGAACAATCACTAGCATATAGAAAATTTATTTGCATGTTAATTAACTTTGGGAGATTGAGGCCTGGTTTGCACTAAGATTACATAATGTCTTTCCAGAAAAAAGATCAAAGCATAGGTTTGGGAAAATAACAGAATCTAATTACCTGTTTCCATGATTTCAAGGGGAATTCACCTACCGTATCTTACGCAAATGATTGATGCATTTTAATCAAAGGGAACCATAAACAGAATCAGCCTGCTTGGTATTACAGGGTACGCTGTCACTAATATCAACCAAAATCTTTACAACACAGCATAACTAATGAAAATAACATCAAAAGTAAAATAAGTATATTAAATGGGAAGTGCCGTAATGGTGTTATAGATTTGTCTGACAAGAACAATATTTTAATTTTTGAATAGTTATACTGCAGTAGTAATACAGAGCTGCTAACATACAGCAGACAGTTTAGGGATCTGTTGAGCATACAATCTCAATCTAGCACTCATGGTGACATCTATCTGATCTCACTGAGGTTGTACATTCATTTATTTTAAATGGGGTGAATACTACCTACATCATAAGGTAGTTGTGAGAATTAGAATAGATAAGGCATGCAGAGTACTTGGTAAAGAACAAAGCACTTGGTAGAGTCTCAATACATGGGGCTGCAGTCTCAATCAGTAGAAACTTGACATAAGGTTGGTAGTACTTTCTATTTGACATATTGAAAATGATTTATTTATTATTCTCATCATTCCTCCCCACCTCCCAACTTGTTTCTGCCTAAATTAAATCAGCTTTGGACTTGTTCACAAACAAATGACAAGAAAAGAAGTAATGAATCTGAATGCTTTTAAAACAGACCATTTTCAGCTAAATGCAAATGTTTGCTATGAGAAGTGGTACGTGAGTCTAACAAACCAGGATTTCCTAAAAATTAGGGGATGTTCAGGATCCCTGACAGAGTCATCCTTCTACTGGGTGAGAGACAGAATGCTTGTTCCTGGGCTAGAAGTGGGATGTAGTCCTAAGGCATTCATTAGTATTAATTTAGACTACCAAGGGATGTAGGTAGGGAATGCCAAGGAGTTCAGTGGATTTGGCTAAATTTTTGCTACAATTAATATAGCTGCAAGACAAAAGATAAAACCCCCCAAGGGAGGTATAAAGAAGAAGTAACCAATCTATAATTACTACCCTGGCTGAGTGCTACTCTTTTAAGCTTTTAGTATCATATTAAATAATTTCTGATTTTACTCCATTTTTAAAAAATATTTTATTTATTATATTTGGAGAGAGGGGAAGGGAGAGAGGGAAAGGGAGAGAGGCAGAGAGGGAGAGAGACATCAATGTATGGTTGCCTTTCACCTGCCTCCAGCTACAGACCTGGCGGGAGACCTGGCTTGCAACCTGATCATGTGCCCTGGCTGGGAATCAAACCAGCGACCTTTGGGTTTGCAGGCCAGCGCCTTATCCACTGTGCCACCAGCCAGGGATGATTTTACTCCTTTTGACTTACATAAATACATATAAAACAATCAGTCAAATAAACTGCACAAACCCTACCCTCTTTAAAAATATTAGATGTGAGACAAGAGCTACATTGTTTAAAGGCAAATAACCAAAAAAAAAACTGAATTGGTACACATCCTATCTTCTGGGCTCAAAGGCCTCTGGAGGGTCTACCCTCACCACCTCCTCTCTGGTGAATACGTTTCCCCTTCCCTCCCCTGCTTGCCTTGCTCCTCTTTCCAGAGGGGTCCCAACTGCCACTCCTGTTCAGCCTTTCCTGCTTCACTGCAACTTCTCCCCGTTGACTGCCATCAATGCTTTGAAAATGTGCCCTGTTATCACATTGCACGGACGTCTGTTTATTTACCTCTTCCTTCTTTGATCTCACATTTTTCTTGAGGAGTCACAAATTAATAAAAATGAGAAGGAAATGCAAGGCTATAAAAAAAAGATTTAGGTCAAACCCTGATGGTATCTATATGACCTGGAAGAATTTAGTTCAACTTTTTCTGTTTACTCCTCATTACAGAGCAGTGACAATTTCAGGTTGGTGTTAAGGATTAGATATGATAAGTCAGGTGATAGGCGTAGTATTCGGCAAAGAGAATTATGTTTTCAATTGTCCATTATTATGACTTGTCAGTAACTCAAATATAGAATATCATGTGACAAGTTGTATACTTAAAAAAACAAAATGCTAAAGAAATAAAAGGTAAAAAAGTAATTTTGGTTGAGATGTCAAGAGTGTGAATGAAGCCTTCCTCTTAGGAATTCACCAAATGTTAAGTGACTTGACTTTCCAGATCTGTTTAAAGTGAACTACAAATGAAAAGAAAAAGAAAGTTTTGAAAAGATAAAACAGGGAAAAATAAATTTATTTTTATACCTTTTAGGCATTTTGGTTTTACTCTTGTTCATTTTTAAGGTATTCTAAACTACAGTAAGTCAAGAAAATCCTACTATTTTATTTTATTGATGCACGCAGTGATAGAAAATTAAGTAACAGGGTGAGGGGAAAGAGAGAAAACAAAGTAAAGATTCTTAAAGAAAGGCTGTCCTTCATTTTAATCTTTAGTTTTAGGTATCAATTGTCTAATTATTTTGTTATACTGGATACCACAAGGTAAATTATCCCAAACAGAAAGCAGCACAAATCTAATGAGGTGATCCACAATAAGTAGTTCAAAGACAAATTGCTCATAGAAGAAAAATCTTAGATCAAATAATTCTTCAAACAAACCATGTGTGTGTATTCAGATATAGCATAAATATGAGTATAATGTATACTGTATAAATATATGGTATTGTATTTTACATAAAAATCTGTTATTGTGAGGGTAATATCTAAGAGGAATGACTTTGGTTTGCCTCTTAGAAAGTTATTACAAAAGATATTGTAAAAGGAGTTTTAATGGAGTGGTCAAAGAAACACATGATTAATGATCAAGTAAATGCTGTAGAGAAAGAAAGCACAGTATAAAAACTCAATTCTTTAGAGACTTTTATTAATGCAAGAAAACACATGGGGTAAAAATTCAAGTGTTTCTTTTCTTTGACAAAGTGATTGAAAAATATGAGTATTTGTAGGTTGCTTGGAAGAAAGGTATAAAGAATAAACTGAAAAACATCAGGTGAATTACTTGAGGAAAAGGTCTCTAGAAAGATGGAGGCAGCAAAGGATACACTTGGCAGAGAGTGAGGAGGAAGGTAGGAAGGAGACAATTCTGGAAAATGTTTTGCTGAGGAAAGGAAAAGAAGAAAAAGAGTAATTGTAGAGTTGCGATCAGATGGCTTTGATTTCTCTCACTAAAATCAAAGGTAAGGTTTTCAACTGGGGGTTAAGAGAGCACTTACATGTTTGAAAGGAAGGGATGCTATTAGTGTTGCCATCAGTTGCTCTCGTAAATAAAGAGATGAATGAAAGTACAGAGGAGGGTATTCAGGCTACAGCCAATCAGCACAGTGAAGGACTTCGGGCCATGTGGTTTCACAGAGGGGTGTGACGTTTATTCAAGGCTGAGGACTAGCAAGGACGCAGGACCCCTAGCCAGAGTAAGTACAGTGTAAATTTTTTATTTTTTGGTTCAGGGGGTGGGGTGGAGGGACACAAAGAGTGTTGAGGAATTGTAGTTTATAATGGAAATAGAGGAAGAGGTTGAATCTATAGGTTTAATCCTGGAAATCAAAGGGTCTGAGAAACCTATGAATGATCATTCAAAAAGCACACTCTAAGAAGAAATAAGTATCTTCCTGGCTAGTTCAAATCACCTAAGATGGTGGTTGAGTCCAAGGTAAGAGGGAAAACTAGGACCTCAGTGGCAGGGTGCTGATTGAAAATCAAAAGAGAGTCAGCAAATCATGATAAATGAGAGTAGCTAGCGTGTTTCTATGCATGACTCAGGGAAGAGAGAAAGGTGATAGAATCATGAACAGGTGTCACTTAGGTCACAGGGGACAGGCCAGACCTTAACCCCACAGCACCAATTGCCTATTTTAAAATTAAATAATTCAATTACACTAGAATTTGTCATGTGTGCCTTCCACGTCACCAAAACTGAATAGAAAATGATATATGGCATAGAACCTAGAAGAACTTTTTACTTCAAAGAGCAGCACAGAACGTGTTTGGGAAGAAAACTAAAATATGACAAGTAATTAGTTAATTAGCAAAACAATATATAAATAACAGGTGTGTATTATATGTGATATCAACATCCAAAGAAGATTAGACATGAGAGAACCAGAATTTTAGTAAGTTAAAATGGGGAAGGTGAAAAATGGCAAGATGGTGCAGAATGTATGATAAAAGTGACAATTTTCTCAGTAAAGTATACAGCACAGGGTACTGGGGGCCACTGTGACCCAGCTGAGAAAACTATAAGAAAAATAATTAAGTCTATCTAATCATGTTCATCTTTCTCCAGCATGTACGTTCCTATTACTGTGTATTATGTATTTGCTAACATAAGAAACAAAATGTATGTATGTTCTAGAATTTGATTCAAATTACTGGAATGTAAATGTGTATTATCAGGTGACTGAACCATTCAAATTACAATTAGCATTAGATTTTTCACAACAGTTCAACAGATTGAAATCCATTTTTCAGGTAACAATGATTAAAAGTGAATACATTATCCTGCTCTTTAAGAATCAGTCACTATAGAAAGATTTAGATAAAGGCATTACATTGCTATTCTGACAGACAATGACAACATTTCAGATACAATGGCTACTAAATGAAAAATGTGAAATTCAGCAAGGCCTTATTAATCATTTCATTTGATGGAAATTTATTCAATGAACATTCCCCTGGAAAAAATGGCTATTTCCTCTAAAATATTAAAATAGCTAAAAAAGGTTGATGACAACCAGTGGAAAGGTGTAGCCAGGGCCTCCATTTATCAAAATAAGCTTCACTTGCCATGGTCCCAATAAAAAGGTGAAACTCCATAAATTTATCAATAATGATGGTGGAAGATTAGGAATTCAGAAGCATGCATTTTTTTCAGAAAAGATTTGATTTATGATTGGAGCAGGCTATGAGGATGATTTTTAAAATTCTATAAGAAAAACAGGGAAAGTTGAGTCAGGATTATTGGCTAAAACTTAACTCATGTGTCATAATTTTGTGCATACTTTAGTGATCTAATTTGCATATCACATCTCTTATAGTCATTTGCTAATAATAATATTAATAATCAATGAGATACTGTACATTAACAAAAGAGGTGATTCAATTCCTAATAAATGATCATTAACTCAGGGATACTTATGTACTGAAGACTAAAATATTAGAATATCAACAGCAAAAAATGTTAATAAAAAAGAAGAAACTGAACAAAATTCATTTTTATAATTCTATCATTACTATCTCTAAAAGAGCACTGTAACCAAAACTAATATATCTGACCTTAATCATATAATGAAAAGAAAATTTGAATGGTAAAATGCCACATTTTAAAAGAAAATGCCTACATTTTAGAGTCTACATGTCTGCTCAAAAACAAATTATCATTTACTTGTTTAATGAAGAAAAGTTTAATGAATTCTGAAAAGGCATAAATTGTAGTACCTCATTTTCTGACATAATGCATTACAAATAATTAAAACTAGCTAGAGATTCAGGGGAAAAATGATTCCACTAAGAAAATACTTCATCAAAGTGAAAATAAAAATGCAATTAGAGACAATTTCAAAAATAATGAAAATAACCCAATTACCAGCTATTATAAATACTCATAATGTTACTTGGGTTGCAACACAAGGTCATAATGGAATTAGATGCACAAAGTTATATTCATTTTTATTATGGAAAATACTAAACAATAAATGAACAAACCATATATTAAATAATTATTATTCAATAATTAATAATTTGTTCAAGTATGAAGTTAAGCATAGTTTACATCTTACATTTGGTTGATGTATCTTTTAAGTCCTTTATAATGTATAAATTTATGTCTCTCTGTCTCTCTCATATTGCATTTTAGTAATTAAAAAAAGCAGATTACTTAACCTATGCAGTTTTCTAATCTCTAGAGTTTTCCTCTCATACATGCTTAGTATTATTTACACATCAGTCAATGCCCAGAATTTCCTATAAACTGGTGTTTACCTACAGAAGCTCAATTAGATTCAGGCTTGAGTTCTCTGGCATGAATATTTCATAGGAGTGGTGTATATCTATCAGAAACAAAGAATGTTCAACAATCTCTCTCTCTGTGATATTAATCATCATTAATGATCATCAACTAAATCCAATTTTTAAGTTTTATAAAGTGAAAATATTATAATTTTACTATTTCTTCTTTGTTATTTGGGGTAATTCTGTAAGGAGAGAACTGAGTTAGATACATTGGGTTACAGAGAAGTCAGGTGAAGTATTGACGTTTTTCCTATATTTACAAGTGTTTAGAGTATTATGTTAGTTTCCCAGCATCATCCAAAATTTATAATTGATATCAATTTTAAGTATTATTATGAACTTATATATTTTAACACATTTCATATAACTCAATCTGTTCCAGTTCTTTATTATTATTTTTTACCTTCCTTCTCCTCTCTTTTTTTTTCAAAATATTCTCATTTTGGTCAAAGTAACTGGTTCTTCAGTCACCAAGACACAGCCCTAGTAACCTATTTTCTGGTGTTATAAGCTGTTTCAGGCTCAACCTTTATATTTTCTGTTCCAAATGTGCTATTGGTCATTTCTCCAAAGGACTAAAAAGTTTGGATAAATTAAAACATGCAATCCTGGTAATATGCTAAAGCAGACAACATAAATGTTATGAAGCATTGCTAAGTGCTGAGCTGGACATCAGTGAAGAAAAATTTGGTTGTCAGTCTTTATCTCTTGATATGAACACCAAGAACTATAAATTCAATGCATATGGAACAATTATTGTTAAGTCTTAAATTGTATCAGTTTGATTATGTTTTCCTTTTTGATTTCAAAAGAATGTTTTGCATTTGGTCATCTAAGAATTTTTCTGTAATTTATCTATGGTAAACCTGCAATTCTTGGTATAAGCTAATACTTTACAAATCACATCTAATATAAAAACACCAAATGTGGAATTTCCAGGAAGCCAAACTAAATATAAGGTATATACAAGTTTCAATAACAATTAGTAATAAAGAAAATAAAAACTTTAGTTAAAACCCAGTCACAACAAAATTAAATGTAACACAAGTTTTGTTATAATAGAGATTTCATTTGAAACAATCACATGAATTTATAGAATTTTCAAAACCCACTTCTAAATTATTCATTAGTTGCTTGTTTACATGTAAGTGTCTCTGTCCCTACTCATGTATGCACACATGATTGCATGCCACAGAGGCAGTATACCAGCACTGTTAAAAATACAGACTGTAGAGTTGGCTATCTCTGATTCAAAAGAGGTCACCTAGTTCCTCTGTTTCAGTTACTTGCCTTTAAAGAGGGAATAATAGAAAAAATAAATGAATGAATGAATAAAATGGGGATAATAGTACCTCATCCTGTAATTGTGATAATTTATATGAAATACAGGCCTATAATCATTTATCCAAATTCTAAACTATTGAGTAGTTTGGAATTTTTATTTTGGTTTTTCTGCAGAGGTATTAATACGTGTGATTGCAGAATGTTACTCTAGACCCCAGTGGAGAATTATTACTCTTTCATGGCTTTCATTTAAATAGAATAAGTGATTTAAATCTCCTGAATTATTATTGTATTCTTTCAACACCATCTATCACTTAGTCTTTTTAAATGGGAAAGGTACTTCAAGATTAGTCAGTATTATCTCATTTCTTAAAACATATCAATTAAATTAATTTTGTTATTGTCATTTGTTAAATGTATGTAAAGTAAAAAATAGGAAGTATACCACATTTGATTAAAAAAAGTGAAAAGCATTTCAAAGAATGATATTCCTGTAATATCCGTGACATAAATATTTATTATCATGCAGCTTGTGAATGGTCCACAACATTCAAAAATAATTTGAATATTTAATTTTATCTTTCATTAAATATAAATACTCAAGAAAAATAATTTAAGAATTAAATAATTAAATAATGGCAATTTTCTTCAATGAATGACCGCTCTGTCTAGTTCTTATTGACTGAGTTGTGTTCACCATGGAAAGTGAACAAGGCACACATTTAATAGCAGAGGAACAAGGCCACTGAGGAAAGTCTGAATGGTTTATCCACATCACACATTTTTAAATAAATCACCAAGAATTAAATTACAGAGGTCTATATAAATTTCCCAGTTTCTATTTGCCACTTATTATTTTTTTCCCCTAAGTCCACACAGAGCTCTAGTACTCTCAAATACTTAACTCTTTAAGTCATTCAAAACGTTTGCACAGTGCCCACTCAGATTTCCCTCCCCTCTTACCAGACCTTTATTAAATAGTCATTTTATAGATTTTATAGACTTTTTCCTTTCTCTCCATTTGAACTGGAAACCTGATTAATTCTTCTATTTCATTCAGCTTGATATTTACATTGTACTATCCTTCTTTACAACATGTACCTGGAAAATGTAATAGTTGGCAAGTTTCCCCCCAGAAGTGATCATTTCTAAAGTTCCTTTTACACCACAGGGCTAACATGCATGAATACCATGCTACTAGGAACAAAATGCCCTGTCCTTGTTTTAGCAATTTACTAAAATTACTACTTTTAATTTCTGAAAAAGTAAGGGGTTATTAAGTGAGGTCCAAATTATTTTGGGGTGACGAAAGGTACTACTGAAATGCTTCTCTTAGATATGAAGTGTTGTGAAATTCAGTAGAGAACAAGAAGAACTTGCATGAAATAAACAAGCAGAGACTATTATAGAAGAAAGAAATTCTAAAAACCTGTTTGTCAGTTTCATCTACATAATTAATTATTGAGTCTACCTTCAAAGAGGTATGAAATGTTTTAACATTCAATTTTTTATATTTTTAATTCAATGAATTAAATGAATGTTCCATAGGCTGCATATACTGTAGAAACTCCAAACAACCTGACATCTTCTTTTATTTTTCCCAGTATAAGAACTTACCAATGAGGCTTAATTCTAACAGCTATATTTTTGCAGAACATAATAAAGCTTGCAGTTCATACAGTTTTTTTAGTCAGTGGTGCAAGCTAACCTATATTTTAGGTAAGAAATAAAAATTGTATAAAACCCATTACTTAAATTCTTTATAAAACTTCAGGTTCCTGTATCATTTTTGAAAGAAATCACCAAGTGAAAAACAAAGTTTATAGCCTTTCTAAAGTAGCAATTTGTAACTGTTATATTTTAACTATGAAAATATATAGTATATTTGAGGAATTAAAATTTTGTGGGAGGAAACAAAAATTTCTAAAGTGGCTCTGGGAGAGGAATGGATGATAATGAATAAAAGGTTGAAAAACAGTAAATAACCACTTTAGCTAAGAAAAAGGGTCCAGGGCATGATACAAAATGAAATGACCACAAGTCATGTAAATTTAACTCAAGAGAGGAAACAAGGAGTTCAGATTCTATCATAAAGGAGACAGTTCAGTGGAAAAGAGTTCAGTGAGAAAACTTAAGGTAAGTTACAGGTCAGATTTTCGTCAGACATGTATCTTGTCTACGTTACTTACCCTTTCTGAACCTCACTTTCGTAAATCTACGTGGAGATACTATCTAGGCTCATCAGATTGTTGAACCAAATGTAATAATGTAAATGAACACTTAGTACAGTGTCCAATGCATGAAAAATAATGAATACGTGATAGTAAACAAATAGGTCCATAGTTAAACAAATTTATATTGACCAAGTGAAAAACACTGAAGGGATTGTCTTGAAAAGCTTAGCAAATAACAATAGAAGATGAATTTAAATTAAAACGGTTTTAATATAAAAGAATCCCTTAACAGAGTGCTCAAATTCAAACTTCAAAAATGAGGTCCTGAAGGAAGCTTTAGAACCTATATTTCTAAAAACTTGTAGGTGACTACACCTCCATCTTGTTCAGGATGGTTACACATTCATGAGCCTTACGGAAAGGAGGTAGACCAGATGGCCTTGAATTTGCTTCCACTTCCATCATTTTTAAGCCTCAAACAGTATGTTAAATAGGCTGGCTTAAAAACCATGTATAAAGGAAATCACGGGAAATATTAGATTCCAGCCAATGTACTAAAGGACACAACAACTTACATCTTGAAACAGTTTGTTTAGCCTGAGAAATTTTGTCAAAAGTAACAAATGATGGTTGCATTCATAATTAACAGTTCCAGGGCTTGCTTGAATATAAATCAGAAAGAAACAATATTTGATTAATGCATTACTGAAAGTTCATGTTCTAGTAGCCCTATGTGAATTTTCAGTGTGTATTCCACAGCTCATTATGATTTATCTTCATCAGCCATAGGCCAAAATTACCAGACTCCAATTATTTTGCTTCCCAGTTTCAAAGGAGAGGGAGAGAAATTATGTCTGCCTACCACAGGAGATGGCTTAAAATGCTGGAGGCAAAGAAAGTAATCTACTGTTCTCTGACATTCACCGCCTGAAAGTCACTCATATTAACAGCCATTCAAACTTGTTTAGTGCAAGCCAATCGCTTCTATTTCCCTCATGCCAGTTACATTAGCTTCCATACAAATTTAACTCTTACAAAATTAAGAAATAAAACTCTCGCAAAGCCTGACAAGGGCATCTATAGGTCCTGAAAGAACATAATGCTTCTGAGTTTACCTAATTTAATGTAATAATGTTCAAATATTTATTTTTTCAAAGAACATGCTACCCTTCAGAAACATGCTCATTTCATTCTCTTATTTCCCCCCTAAACCAGGGTGGGGTGAAGGGCAAATAAATATGCTTAACAAGATAAAAAGAAACGAAAATCCTTCACTTACACTAAGTACAACATTACCAGGAAAAAAAACCCCACAAATGTCCTTAATTTCAACCGAGACTGTCATTATTTATGATTATGAGATAAAGTTACATTTCAAACTGCATAATATAATCTAATATTCTTTCACTAAGAACTATTATGGTCATATAACAGACCATTAACTTCCAAATATTTTAAAGCTCAAAAGGTTCACATCACCACTACAAAAAGAAAATGGAGATGACATTTAAATAACAGTTAAGTGCCAATGTGCTATTATACAATCTAATGGAGATATTAGTTTCTATGTTTATCTATTATGTAGCAATATGAGATTTTGATGTTTGACAACAGATTAAGTAATTTTTATACTATTCAAACATAAATCTCACATGTATAAATAAACATGTATGATAGATACCACAACTACCAATGAACTGAATCTTGCTCATTTTTCTAATTTTACTCTGTGTTGTCTTGTTTTGTTTTCTGTGTCTGTGGGTGGCGTTTGTGAGGGAGAGAAGCTTCACTAGATCTTTCTAAGCTGCCCCAAGGCTGTATGTGGTCCAGACACCAATAGGTGGGCAGGGCTAACATGCTCACGAAAACCTCCGTGGATGCTCACATATATGGAACGAACCTGAGGTAAAAGCGATAGATCCAATTACATTAGGAAATAATTCATTGTCAAATCCTGGGCAAAGGCTGAATTTCAGTCCAAGAATGAGTCCAATATTTTTTAATGTGTCCAATCAATAAAAGAAAGAGCAGACTCCAGTTAACTCTATCTGGGTGAGGTTCATTAAAGCTGAAAATTGAGCAGCGAAACAAATTGCAGGAAGCTGCAAATATTCACAATATCTTCATAGTATCCTTCTCAGAGATGGTGCCCAAGAGCCCGAAATAGATATATAAGGTTGACATTAACACTAACAGGCCTTTCTGTTTCCTGACCTATATAATTTGTACAATTTTAGGTGTTCTCTGTTTATCACTATAGCAATTATTCTTAGAATTATTTCAATCAAAATAAAACCTACAATTATTCAGGAATAGAACTTCTAATATTTTTATCTCATCTTTGTTAAAATAAAATCTTTTTTTTTTTTTTTGCATTGAGAAATTTTTGTAAGTGGCATTTTCATTCTGCCTTTTCATTGCTGTGATGTTTTGAATGTCTTTGGGGTGGAAGAGACATGAATAAATTACCAATTCCTTCCCATTATATATGGTGCAATTACTTCATAAAAAGAAGACAACACTATTTAACAGCTCAGTAGAAAAAAACTTTCTCAACTTCCCTGAGAACTTTATGCTTGATGACAGAGGAAAATTAAAAGATATCACCATATTTGGAAATGAAGGTAGGTTATAAAAGCAAGCTGAATTAGCTTACCTCTTATAGAAAAGGTTTTTATAATATTTTAAACTATGGCTCTCTTTGGCAGTCTACTGAAGTCTAGTCCTCTTCTGAAAATATTTACAAGTGCATAAAATACAGAGAATGAAAGTGAACCCAGATATAATAACTAACAGCTATCAAATTTTCTTATAAATGTGTGTTAATTTAATTTTTTGGTTGATTTTTAGAGAAAGACAATTTGTTGTTCAATTTGTTTACATCGACTCACTCATTGACTCCTACGTGCCCAAAACAGGGATCGAACCTGCAACCTTGGTGTACTGGGATTACGCTCTAACCAACTGAGCTTTCCAGCCAAGGCAAGATGTATTATTTTAGTAATGCAATAAAAAAAGGCAGAAATAACTACCACAATTTTTAAATAGCGATGCATAAATGCTATTCCAATGTATCTACATCTTTAATGATATGAAAATATGTGATGATTTTTAGAAATAAAATAATCAACTTACTAATTAATTGTTGGGACCCACCTGGGACACATAGAAACTTGGAGTCCCTCAAGAGCCAGGATAAATCTGTAAGTCCCGACCATTAAGACTGGGAATGCTGGGTACATACATGTTTCCATGTAAAACCAGTGGACCTGGGGGAGGGGGACCAGGTCTTGAGAAATACTTTATTTACTAAGAAGCCTGGCCTGTTCTGTCACCGCCTAATCCTTTGTTGTATTAACTGCTGTAGTTTTTAAAATTTCAATCTGACCTGAGTGAGACCTCCCTGTCCCCTCACTTGTTTTTCCAGTTTCCCTGTAATTAGCATTGATTAACAAACTACATGCCTCCAAGTTTACTCCTTTCAGTAAGACCTTTGGGAACAAAGAATTGGGCCTTTGGCCTTGAGCAACTGGTCAGATCTTCTTCCCCTTACACAGCTGTTTGGGATGGTGTTATTTCATCTGTGGGACCAGAGGATTTGGCTGTGGGTCAGGGTCCTCCATAACTAATTCTATCATAGGTTATTGGCATTTATTCACAAGGAATACTAGAGTTAGAGATTTGTGGAAATAAACATAATCTATTTTCATGTCCAAATTCTCCAATAGCCTGAGTTTAATTCAAGAATATCCAGGTTCAAAACGCTTTTCCTCTTCTTTTCCTGTCTCCTCCATCACTTATCCCTTACAACTCACTTCCATCACACACACACAGCTCTCCTCATCATCATCTGGAGGTCACCCTGTAACCAACCATAACTATACTTCTCCCAGTAATGGCCATCATTGAAGCTATTACATGGGAACTCTTTTACAAGGTCTGTCCCTAAAGTATCAAGCCAATGTCAACATAATGAAAAGAGTTTGTGCAGCTGATACCTCTGGGACAAGCCTTGTATACAAACATCCATATATAAATAAATGTATTTGGAAGACAGGATTAATGGTGATGAATCAGAGAAAGAGGCAATATGCTGAGATGATTGTTCAAACTGGGAGGTGTAACTCTCATCATGGCTACCGTTTTAAATGAAGCATCATCGTAGAATCCTAGTTATTGCAGGTCATGACCCTATGTTTATCTCTTGGCTGCTTTCCCCATACTGGTTATATTGGATTACCAATGCTTTATCTTTAATGGGGTTTGGCATATGATGTTACTATGAAATTGCACGTCCAGGATATCAAGTTTTCCTGGTAAAACAAGAACTCTCCAACACCTCAAACTTTTGATAAAGAAGTACATGAGTCTGCTTTAACAACACTAATACAGAATTAGTATCTCCATCTTTAAAAAGCTGTTCAATACAGAACTGGGTCTTCAGTTACTTTTTTGTATTTTAATCACTGACTGGACTGGAATGAACTGGTCTGATTAAGTGTATAGAACAAATAATGCTTTAAAAAGCATTATATAAAAATACAGTTGGGAATTACAGAAGACTAACGTGATTCAACAAATCAAAGAAAGTGAGAGGAAAGAAAATGTGTAAAAAGGCAAACAATAAATATCAATGCATAAAGATAAAATTAGCTGAAGAAAACAGGGAAACAAGTGTTTCATATTTTAATAATTTCAATTAAAATGATCTAATTATAAGCAACAGAGTTCATAGTAGAGAGTATAAAACAGAACATGAAAACTAAGTTGCTACAATTCACTAACAACTAATGACTAAATAAGATGTTTTTTAAAGCTTCAAGTAATTATGTAAATAACTAAAATAAATGTAAGTAAAATGCCAAAATTCCGTTTTGCACACAGGCTGACAAACGGGAAAGCCTGACAACATCAAATACCAGTGAAGAAATGTAGAAACTGGGACTCTAATAATTGATGATGAGGTTATTAACAAATGTGAAACTCCAGAATATAATTTGATAATTTCTGATAAAACTGAACATGGATATACCAAATCACTCTACTGAACCAATTTTAGCTGCATTCCAAAGAAAAATTTATTTATGTTTATAAGAGGACATCTAAAAATATATATACAGTGTTCATTACACTATTGTTTATAATTTTCTAAAAACTGGAAATCATTTAATGACCATCTTTAGAAAGAGAACAATAAATTTGATTGATATGCTTCAACATGGATAAATATCAAAGCCTGAAACTAAAAGGTTATTTGATATATTTGTTTAATACACTTAAAATATCTTGAAAATACTCCATATTTTAAATAATCAACTGGAAAAATGCAGTCAAAAGGGATATATCAAATAGAGAATACAGTGTTAGATAAATCCTTGTAAGATACTAATTATAAGAACTTAAATGTGGATCTAGGGTGAGAGGAAGGTGATGGCTACAAAATGGAAGATAAATGTTATATTTGTATAACATCACAAAGTAAAGTGACAATGTTTCTAATATATTTGTTAATCCCAACGGATTATTTTGGTTTGCTACCAACTAATAAGAAGTAATCAATAGTAAAACATCTAGAATGAATTTGAAAATCGTCATTTCTATCCCTTAACATTTTAATAATCCATATTCATAACACAAGGGATATTTCAAATATACCGGAGGTTATCGACTAGTTTTCTAACTTTATAAAGAATATAACACTCCTTTATAACAATCTCACGGATGCAAGTTCACATGTTTTCACAGAATCTCCTATCAATTCTATGAAGTTTAGAATCCTTATGTAAGTGCCCAGGATCTTTGGGCAAATAGCATTTAAAAAGCTTACATGAAGGAAGGAAAAAATTAAAAATAGAATAAAACACTTGTGGTGGGAAAACTCTACCTAGCTGACAGTCATTATTTCTATTATATCTCTTTTGATTTTTTACTAGGATTCCTATTTTATTATATAAAAATTAATTCATTCATAACTAGAGCATATGAAAAATATTTTGCAACGTATTTTATCCAACCACTAACCCTTCCTCTCTTTTTCTTCTTTATACACATATACACAGAAAGAGGTGCAAATTCATTAAAAGTTAATGATCATTTTTTTCTGTATGATAGAACTTATAGGTAATTTTGTTTTCTTTCTCTTTGTACACTTGTTTCAACATTTAAAACTATAATAGAGCTCTGGCTGGTGTGGCTCAGTGGATTGGCACCAGCCTGCGAACCTAAGGGTCACTGATTCGATTCCCCAGTCGGGGCACATAACCAGATTGCAAGCCAGGTTTCTAGCCAGGTCCCCAGCTGGAGGCAGGTGAAAGGCAACCATACATTGATGTTTCTCTCCCTTTCTTTCTCCTTCCCTGCTCTTCTCTCTAAAAATAATGAATAAAATCTTTTAAAAAATCTAATTTGAAAAAAAAATTATAATAGAAATGCAATAGAAAAATCAAACTACCTTAATGGGCACTAAAAATTATTGGATGTGAGTGAAACCTTATTCTTTTTTTTTTTTTTTTTTAATTTTATTTACTGTTTTCAGAGAGTGGGAGAGGGAGAGAGACAGAGAAGAAAAGAAACATCAATGTATGGTTGCCTTTCACCTGCCTCCAGCCACGGACTTGGCTGGAGACCTGGCATGCAACCTGGTTATGTGCCCTGGCTGGGAATCGAACCAGCGACCTTTGGGTTCGCAGGCTGGCACCTTATTCACTGAGCCACCAGCCAGGGCCAACCTTATTATTATTTTTAAATCTACATATATAAAGTAATAAAATACAGATCCAAAACATACATAAAGATAAGGTCAAATAACTAAAATTTTCATAACTAATACATGAGATGGTTTGAAAAATTTCTTACATTGCCTTTACTAAGACAAACTTTCAACAATCTCTGCCTTGTTAAATCAGTAAATGTTTATTATAAATTAACTTTTTAAGCACTTATTAAAATCATTGTAGGTAAAGCCTAAACTACTGTCTTTGTAAAAGTTTATATATAGAAGAACTGTTGTTCAATAATTAGGTAAAAGTTGACAGAAAAGTAAAACTGATATGTAGAAACACTTAAAACTACTTAAAATAGTACTGGATATTTAGCAAACTTGTGCATGGCAGAATTTCTAGACTAAGCTTTCAGTTATAAAGAGTGTTTTTCTAGATCTTGATATATTTTTTCTAGACCTTGATAAGGACAAAGTTACTAAAGTTTTAACCATCAGAAAGATCTAACCATAGAAGGTTTAACTGTTCTATGGTTAACAGTTCATAGGAGACACAGCTTTTAGAAAATCAATTTACTCATAGGCTTCATGACAAAATAATTTGGTAGCAACAAACAGCAAAGGGATATTCATGGAGATATTCATAAGGCTTGTCAGAAGGATTTGCATTAAAGATATTTCTCTAGACATTTCCATATTATCCTTGAACCAGGCCTGAGCACCTCAGAAAATATTTTTCCTTATCCTTAGAATTAAGACAAGATACATTTTTCTGAAACAACTGGTTTATTTTATCTTATAAAAATTGTGACTCCTGTGGATCAGGTTATTGATTTTAGAGTCAGAAGTGTTTAGATTCACATCCTAGCTCAACTGGTTAATAACTGGGTGACCTTGAACAAAACACTTAAAACTCTCTGAGATGCCTTTTCTTCATATGGAAAAAATAATGACATTGTCATTTTGCAGGGTCATTGCAATGATAAATAACAAAATCCTGTGTCAAATACTGAGCACAGTTCTTAGAATGGTATAATGATTGATAAATATTAATTTAATTATAAACAATAATGAACATCAGTTATCAATTGATGCAAACTTAAAACTCTGTCTATGGTCTCCTCTAATAACATCAGAATCTATGACATAATGTTTGCCTACTCTCATAAACACCAGAATGTATCTATTTTTACCCCTTAGTGTCCACTTTGGTCCCCAAGGTACTTATCAACTTAATATTCTTCTATTCAGTCTTGTGTGTTCCAGTAAACCATCTAAAATTATTTTTAAAATTAACAAAGTGAGGCCCTGGCTGATGGCTCAGTGGACAGGCAACGGCTGGTTCTATTCCTAACCAGGGCACATAACCAGGTCGCGAGACAGGTCTCCAGCCAGGTCCGTAGCTGGAGGAAGGTGAAAGGCAACCATACATTGATGTCTCTCTCCCTCTCTGCCTCTCTCCCTCCCCCTCTGTCTGGAAATAATAAATAAAAGATTTTTAAATTAAATTAAATTAACAAGGTGGTATATAGCACATATTCTTATGTAAACATATAATTAATAAAGACTTTAAATGTTTTATATCCTAATAAATTGCATGAGTGGTATGTTTTCTGCTTTTTAAATTCACTAAGGTTATCAATCCTATCAGGAAGGAAGTAGGGATAAAGTATGACTAATCAGAACAAAACTTTCAACTTCTCCAAAATTAATCAACAGTGACAACAAAACCATTTTGGGGATTAGTTCAATGTCTCAGCTGAGACATGGCCGGTACTATGCTCTATATCTAAATATATATGACAAACCACACCACGAAATTATTATGATTTGATTGGTGAGAAAAGCAACCCAGCACATAAATACATACTCCTCCAAGAAAAAAATGCTAATTTTAACAGTAAATATTATATCAACATCCTGTTTGCCAGCACACACTCTGACAAATGAAATAAATCTTATACATACAAATGTAAACTAAAGCCTATACCAGGAGATTTTTAAAAGTTCATTAACATTACTATTTGACATGAAAAAACGACAGTGATGATTCACTTCTAAATTGAACAAACTAGTTTCCTATTTGTTATTCTAGTGTCTTTTTCATCTGAGACATGTTGGCATTGACGTTTTCTATACTAGTCTTCCAGCCCCAACAGTTAAACTATATTTCACATTACATGGTTACTATCCAAACATAAATGGGTTTCTGTGTGCATTACTTGAAGACTAATATCGCCATTGAGGTAATAAATATAAACATTTAAATAACAATTCCATGCACTTTACAGAACAATATATATGGGTGAAAAAAAATGTTTACATTTGATTTGAAACACAAATATAAATTAGCAGTGACAAAAATCAATGCTGAACTCCTGGCTGAATCTTTTTAGGTTATAGTAGGTTTTCTTCTTTTTTAATAGCTTTGTTTTTCAAACTTTAGGGAATAAGACAAAACGTTAACTGGCAAAATAGATTTACTGAAGCATTATTTTTAAAATCATAATTAAAATTTTTATTGTAAACAACACCAAGTTAATAGAATTAGAAAGTTCATGCAGAAGTACTACAAAGTACAGAGACCAAGGCTGTTCCTAAAAGCAGGGCAGGCTGAGAATATGCGGGGAGGGTGAAGCTCCCTTGAGCCTTGAGGGTCACAAATAAATGAGTGAGAGGGAAGACAGACAGGTATCTTCATTATCTATACATCTACACTTAATTTATATGTAGCCATACATATATATATATATTCTATGCTTTTACTCAGCAGAGCCTAGTTTACTGGGAGAGAATGCTGTAGATAGAGACTGAAGACATGGGCAATTCCTTTAAATCTTCCTTGGGAGGTAAGAAAAACTATTCATTTTAGTCTGCATTTTAAAAATAAGAATATTTCCTAAGTCAATAATTTTGAAGTACAAACAGATCTTACCTGACGTACAAAGTTACCCAAGAAATGACCTCTTTGTCAGAAGTGCCACTTTAGGGATTAGCAATGAGAATACATGAATCATCTTTTAAAGTAATGATGTAATAAACCTTTCATTTCAATTCCATGAGAGACACAGATGCAACAACTAAAGAAGGAAGAAAATGAAACAACTACTTTCAAACCACACATGACTGACTGCAAAGGGCATTTTAGGAGAACAAAACTGTAACTACAAAAGTATAATATCAAAGGCAAAATGTTCGTATTTCACACCAACTAACAGATTATGAATGATGTTAAGAGCCTAGTGCAGAGATTTTCAATGGCGTGCTGCAAGAATTTTTAAAACATGCAATGCCTAACTAGTGCATAGTCAGGAGCAATGACCACTATTTCCTTAGAGCGTGAAATTTTAACAAATGACAATACCACAATAGCCATTCGGTGTGAAAGATTGTCAGATAGGCAAAACATATATTTTTTGGTGTGCCATAGAACTTGAGTAATTAGTATGCCATGAGATGAAAAAGTTTGAAAATTGTAGGTCTAAGCTTATAAAAACTGTGTAATAGTTTTTTGGTTTTCATATTTTTTTAAGAAAAAGAGCTCCCAACAAGAAAGCAAAACTTTTTAACCCACTGAGATTGTGTCCCGGTGTGCGTACGCACACATACACACAATTGGGAAAATAGTAAAACTAAGAAGCAAACTACCTATTTCCAAGGAAAGCTCCCTTTCCCGGATATACATAATGACATAGCTGATAAAGAAACAGGGAAGTAGGCTGAATTTGAACTCAGGGCAAAGGGAGAGTAGGTTGAGATGGAGAGAGAAGGAAAAGGAAATGTAAGAAAGATAACACTCTAGGTAAAATTTTACTTTCCTCAACACAGTTAATCCAAAGTCATTTCAGCCAGCATGTCACAACCTACTTATACGTCAACTGGGTTTCAGTGTTGAAAAGTAGCCCAGTCAGATTGATGCAGCATTTGTCAAAAAGATTGAATTGCACTTTCACGTTAAGGTGGGGGTGGGTGGAGAGAGAGACTGATGACTGCCCCAAGCACCAGGTATGTTTAGTGGACAATGCAAGCACCTTAACAGTAGGTAGTAATGGAAAATATCTATTTCCTTTTTATACTTTCAAGGTAGGCACTTGTAATATGCCTTGTTGCTCTGTCAAATGATTTCTCACTCCAAATACCTTAAATATCACCTGTCCAACCTGACAGTATATTTTTAACTGAAGACATATATATAGTTTCTTACTAAAAACCACAATATAATAAATACTTTACTAGTCCCATGAAAATTAAAGTATTATGTACTGTTGGTAATACAGAAACTCTATTCTACTGTTCTGCATACATGCAGGAATACATTTATTTCTCTACTGTTCAGAATTTTTATGACAAGTATATTAAGTGGCCGTAATTATACCCTATTATTTTTTAAAAATGTTTCTAACTCTAACAGAAGTTCTTCCTCAGAGTAATTCTGCATTTCAAATTCAAGATGACAGTAACATTACCCAATTTTAATTTTATTGTTACAAAGGTAGATATATATATAGATATACAGATATATACACACACACATAATATACATATACGTGTGTGTGTGTGTGTGTGTGTATCAAAACACATTTCCAAAAGCTTAGCAGATTACCAAATCTGACACTTTCTCTCAGAGCCAATATCATAATATGAGGTGATACTAACTCATCTTGTTAAAATATAATAAAGGAATTGATCAACCAATTTGAGAATGCACACTGATCATCTTTTCCCTGAAAGTGGAAATAACTAAATAACTGATTACACTGAACACAGATTTTTAACACACTTCATGATTACTTATAAAATTATAATCATAAAAATATTGTGACTGAGAGGAAAAGTTACAAAAACTGTAAATCCAAGTAATCCAGCCCCTTTAATTTGCATTATACTTAAAAGACTAAGGAATAGTTGAAGGAATGAATCATTAAAAAGTCTTCCTGTTTTTGTTTTAGTAAGACAGTTGTAGATCATTTCCTTAAGATGATCATAGTCCTGCTATTTTATAATACAAATTCTTTAGTCTATAAGAGTATTCCACCAAAATCCGAGAGAGTGCAACACTTATTATCTGCTCTTCACTTGAATACACTGGCACTTTTCATCCTCTGCTTTCTTGGACTATCCTTGGACAGTCTACGTATTTAAGTTTGTTTAGCAAAGGCTTCCGCTCTGAAGACGTAAAGAATCAAACTAATTATTGGCATTCAAGTGTAGAACTTAATACAAAATCGAAAAAATAAGTTTTTATACTTCAAAGTTCTAGTAACACTGTCTCATACTATCATCATCCCAAAGAATGAAGACGCTAGTCCGACTGTTAAATCCCATGAGCAAACGACCATGATCCTCTCCCACCGCGGTATGGTGACACCACATCCTTTCTGTCGAAGTGCACCGTGAAGCTTGGAGGTGAGGCAGCGAGGTCAGAGAACCACGCTGGTATAAAGCTAGAAGGGCCCTCCAAGCATTAGCCTATCTGCAAGTTCCCCCGAGATCAGCTGGGGAAAACCAATACTAAACCACATTTTGATTTTGCTCTTCGCTCTGTGCTATTACCTGCCCATCATGGGGAACAGTTAAGACGCACAAACGGATGTCACAATTCATCAAAATAATCAGTTTTTATAAAGCACACACTGAACATAGTTAATGCATCGGTAAATATAAAACAGCCATTATATATTTTAAAGTTGTTTCTATGTAGAAACATGGTTTCAGTAATCGGTATAGTTCGTACAATAAGATACTAATACGTACAGTGTAATTCCACCACTCCTTCCCCTCCACAGGAAAAAGAGAGAATAATGTTTTAAAGTGGTTGAATAAAATTTACTTAAATTTCTAATTCAAGGACAGCATACCCATGTCTCTGACAACATGAGTGACACAATGGTGACACCCAAGTCTGTGTCATCTGTTCTCTACACTCTATCTCTCTGTTGAACTGTAAGGACCCATAAATACAACTGCCTACCAAATATCTCATTTCTAAACCTAAACATAGCCGCTTTCTTCAATGTTTTACTCTTTCAACTTAAAACCTGTCACTATACCTTAAAATTCTAAGCCAGAATTCATTTGCAGAGGGTCACCAAATTCTATTGATTGTACCACTTAAATCTCTTTCAATGCTGCCACTTCATTGGAATTCTTATCTCCACTGCTTCAGTTCAAGCTCTGATCAATTTTTGCTCAGACTGACGTAGCCGCCTTCTAATCTCCCTAAAATCTTCCCATCCTTTTTCTAAACTACTGCCAGAGTATCACTTCTAAAACCAAATCATTCTAAACATTTTAATGAAAAGAATTCAAACTAATTATTCTTTAAAATTCACTCTGTGAAACAAAATCTTTTTTTATTATATAAAAAATTTAACCTGAAATGATGGACGAATAAAAAGGTGAATAGGTATGTGGTATCACGCATGTAGCAAAAAGTAAAATTGTAGAGGTTTACCTCTACAATTTCACAATCACTTTTAGATTTTCTTCATTTTAGTAATTTTTGAAATAGCAGAAAAACTTATTTTTAATGAACTGGCTTGCAAATGTAGTAAAGGTTAGTATTTGTTGTGGCCTTATCCCTAGTGAGATGCAGGAAACGTTTAATACTTTTAGGATGCTTTTGGCTCTCAAAAAAAAATTAAAAATGGAGGTGATGAGGTGAAGAAAAAAGCCCTGATTTGTAGCATTTGACAATTTCCATGATGTAATACTCCCAAAATAGAATTAGAAGAAATGAACATTAGTTTATTATTATATAGTACATTCAACATACAGATTAAATAGATATAAGTAGCCTCAAGAAATAGATAATGGTGCAATATATATATATATATAAGTAAGAAAGAGGTTTTGAGAACATATTACTTATGTTTAAAATATAACTAATATTGAATGTATGTTTATTTTTAATAATAATTTAACAACAAGCTGGTAAATTCCTGAAAATTTAACAATTCCATCTCAGCTTAGCACATCATGAATTATCTCACAAATACCAAATTGGAAAGGTTCAACTGCTGATCATTCTTTGACAGGTGATGATATAAAACAAAGATTTTATATTACTTGCCCAGAATCAAGTATGATTTTATTCACTCACGAATCTTAATTCATCACTACTATGCTGCTTGATGAAATTCTCATACTCTAAAGCTCCTTTGTGCTCCCCTAGAGCCTGAAAGCACAATCTATTATACCACTTATTGGTCTAGTTATTTACCTATTATGCAACCCTCTCCTAACCTCTCTAGGCTGCTCTGCATAAAAAAGCACACAGGCAGCCTGGATTTGAAGCTAAGAGCTAGTGCCTGGCACAAGTAAGTACTAGACACAGGGGAACTGCTATGACAATGGTTCTCTAGCCCCAAGAGGCTGCAGAGCACAGTCTTCATCTTAGAATACCCAGCACCAAGGCCACATTTGACATGGCCAAGGTACTCAAGTAAAGGAAAACAGGAAAAGACAATATGAATGAGAGTCTTGATTTTCTCATCAATAAGTTGTTTGATATTGATCAAATTATTTCAAATACTGAAATCAAGTGCCCAGAATGCTGATAAATGGGGGAATTGGACTTAATCATGAAGTACTTTCTTACACTAAAACAACGTGACTTCATTCATGCTGTTGCTGGTGATAGTAAGAGACGGCAATGGAATATTACATGTCAAGAAATGTTCAGCCATGCACAAAAAATGATATAGGTATAATCCTCACGGAAGCATTTAAAACAGCCAATTAATGATGGTAGTCCAAACGCTTAGTAATGGAATAAATATATGCTAGTACTACATATGCCCAGTAGAATATTAAGCAATCATTAAAAATAACTCTTAGAATATCCTGTGGAAACAGAGCAAATGAGATGATAATATGATTGCAAGTACAATAAGCAGACTATAATATCGTATATACCTTCTTTTTATAACTTAAAGGAAAAAAAGCCACAGGCACTGTAAAAAATAAGTGCCCTGACAAAAATGGCAATAGTGGTATAAATATACACTGTAATACGTGTTTTAAAAAATTCGATGGGCAAAATTTGGTGTAATGTTTCTTATGCATAGTTTATAAACAATTACTTGGGTGTTTGAATTCTAATGAGCTGTTTATAACATCTGGGACTTGAAGTAGGTGGGGGCTCTATTTTAAGGGTAGTCAGTGCAGCCCTGGCCCATTTTTTTCGTCCTAGGCGGAGGAACGTCTGTTGCTTGAGAGAGCACAATGCACACACATACACAGGATGCCGAGTTCACCACAGGAGAGGTGGAGACACGAATGGGAACTCTGAAGCAATGATTTTAGTTTTTAGTAGTCTTCAGTGATACCATGTCTATGGTAGTATCCAAACTGCTAAAATTAATTATAGATTAAAAAAAAAAAAAAAAACACCAAACTGGTTTAATTGATGTGAAATATCAAATACCAATTTAATACAACAAGCTGACCTTTTTGCCCCAAGTAACTAGTTCACTGGTGGAACTTATCCTTAAAAAATGACTCTGCGGATGGTAAGCCAGAGGAAAGGAGAGGCAGAGTTAGAGGGTAGGTCAGTTAGCTGGAAGGAGGAGTCAGGGAAAGTTTTCTCCCTGATGCTTGGAAAATCAGGCAGCATTCTGTATGCGTATCAATATACTTTATGTGAGGTAGAAATAAGGTGCAAGCATTATTTAAGGAAAATCAAATAGAATGATGATTCAGTTTCAACATCCTGTCACTTGTTAGAAGGGGATCTACAGGTTAGTTACCTGTTAATTTTACTTTAATGAACAAGGTAAATGAGAAAAATGTTATCTTCTCTCCACCATCATAGAACTGGTAAGAATTCAAAATCCATCGACCAAATAGTTAAGAACCAATGGCCCAAACAATTAGAGAGCCTATGTTAGTAAACCTGATATCAATCAGTTGTTTTTATTTACATTCTCTACAGCATATTGTTTCAAGATGGCCCATGAAAGGGTCCATCTCTGGATAAGAGAACAGCTATTGTTACCTTCCTTTTGCAATTCTTAAAATACTAGAGAGAATTTTAAGATACTTATTCAAAAAATCACAAATTTATCAATATACCAATTTGTCTTTAAGTTATGTTAGGCTTCTCTCAAAATCACTGTGCTTTAAAATGTCATCCCATAAAGATGATAAGAAAAGATTCAGATAACATTGTTTAGTACTGGAGAAATTAAACCTTTAAAACATACTCCTAAATTTTCTATCATGTAATAATTTACTGAATGGCAAAAAGAAGTTAAAAATCAATGCCGTATGTAACAAGCAAAGATTACTGCCATTTCTATTTCAATTAGATATCCATTTCTTTATTCATGTGTAAACTCTATCGTAGAAATGAAAACACTTCTAGCAAAGCAATATATTATGATTTCCTTTAAAGATTACCCTGACTCATGAGCGAGCATGTTAGGTGCTCTTGATTTATAGAAATAGCTACAAATTGGAACAGAAATGATTTCATTTCCTTCTATAGTCGCTGTTAAAATGAAGCTATATATATATATACATATTTATTCTTATACATATATAAAATACAACCTTGTTTGAACAATAAAGTATTATAGATTCACATGTAACATTAGGACAAAAATACGATGTTTGTATATTTTGAGGTGTTTTAGTTAAGTATTATAGATTTGCGTGTAACATTAGAACAGATTTATGACATTTGTGTATTTTGAGGGGTGGATATATATAGCAGGACAAAATGTAGTACGAGATTAAAAATAATGTAACAAGTAAAGATAAACGTTTTTTCCGGATTGTATATTATTGCTTTATTGCGTAGGAAATAACTACAAAACCTGAGAATGAAAGATGATGAGCTCATTTAAACGCAAACTTCACCCAGATGATTTGTCTACAATTAAAATGGACATCACTCAACGGTTTTTAGGCCATGTCCTATGTGGTGACAGCTGAATTGACACAGATTTTGCTGTGGGTGACACAAAAAGCATGAATTTCTGCCCTTTGGAAGTTCTTAGGTTGATTACAAAGTTTAGCATAACTCAGAACAAACAAGATTAGAACTCACTCATTTTTCTTTGGCCTTGGAATATGTTTCTTTTTTCTCTCTGCAGTTTATATACGGGTTGGTGGAGAAGAAAAACAGAAAGTCACCCCCACAGCCTTCTTAGCTATAATAAGGTCGTATAGAACGACAGTCAAGACCAAAAAGTGAGACTTAGTGTAAGATAATGATCCAATCTTCAGATTTACTGAAGAGTCAAGTTAAATGACGAAAATAAGATACATCTTTATAAAACTCTCTTTTTTTTCTATTCAAGAAACTGTATAGAGTGGCCAACATTCTTCAATGATGCTGATTATCACTCAGATGGAGCTGGATAAGTGAGTTCAAGAATAATCAGGAATCTATATGCCTGCCCACGAAAATATGACTACTTTTTTTTTTTTTTTTGCCAGAGCCTGAATAAAGATTTTTTCACTTATATTGAAGCAAAGAAAATAAACTGTAATTTAAGGAAGGGGGGAAAAACAGGGAGTGACAACTGAGTAGATTCTCTGGGTAAAAAGGAAAAACATCAAGGACTAGTCCATGCACCAGTGTAGACACTGCCAGGGAGGTCTGCCACTCGAAGGCTTAGGCCTCCTGAACTCATCTTCACTCAACGCATCCCTTAGTGTTCAACATCTGGAGCCACAGCTTTTTTCATTCTATCTAGGCCGTCTTCTTCCAACACGCTTGTGTTATTACCATTTAAGATATTATTAAAATATCATTTTATTTTTATTTCTATTTCCTGATATGAAAAAAAAAAGACCTAACACCAGAGGGAAAATCTAGGGCATTTAATGGGACTGATGTTGTTATTCAAATCATTTCCACCTGTCAGCTTTATTATTGTATGCAAAATTCAATAAAAACAAATGAAGCCAATAAAAGGAGTACTTAATGATGTCGTTAACAGACTCAGCATGTAGTAAAGTAGTACAGATAAATAAAACAGTGTTGTTTTTACTGTTTTTACCAAATGTTTTCTAGCAAGTAAGTTAGAAGACAATTTTGAGTAGAAGCAACCCAACTCTACTCAGTAAAGTTAATTACACAGTTGCTAAAGATGTTCCCCATAAGCAAATGCTTCGTGAACTGTATATATGGTAAATTACACATCCCATGCCAGAGGTAAAAGGAAAAATGGTAGGTGGAGAGATCATGTTCATATTTGTTCAACTTTCATGAGTCTTATGCTGAGAGATCCTCACATTATAAACCATTAGCAGAATTAATGGAAGTTCATTATATTATAAATATATCTCCCCTGACCCAATGGAAATTCAGAATATATATGCTCTATGCAATTTAAAAAATAACATTTCCATAATCCACAGTCCCCAGAGAATTCAAATACACTAAATTATTTTGATGATTTAAAATATGAATTATACTTCCCATCTGGCATATAGTTTCCCTACGAGTTGGCAGAAGGGAAAAAAGAAGGTAAATCATTCTTATGATGACAACTGACTAAACATTATTTTCTGCATTATTTCACAGTTCAGGAATTAGGGATGAGGCTATGGAGTCACCCAACGCTGTTCAGGAAAGTGCTAACCTAGCTCTCTTCAGAAAACACAGGTTAATATTGTGTTGAAACAGATCGCTTTAGAAAAATTAAGTTTTGATCAAAAATTATTTTTCTCTTCCCTGGATTACTAAAGTACTTTGTATTTTTATTATATCACTGATCATGTTTTTTGCTATTACAGCTCTAACCCTAGAATGTCAATTCCTGAAGAGTGGGAATCTTATGTTTTTCATGTTGTATCTTTGGCTTCCTACATGTATACTTCCTTCGAAGCATACAACTTTAACACTCAATAAAATTTATGAATTATCTCATCAAATACACAGTAGCTCATGCATTTTTCTGCAATCTTTCATAACTTTCTCCTCTAACAAATGTGTTGTATTATGAGTTCTGCCTATTTGTTAATGGCACTGGGAAGCACATAAAATTTCGAAAGAGAAGTAAATCAAACAATGAAGTCAGACCACCTATAAAATATCTTTAAAAATCCTTAAATGAGACACTGTCTTGATTATTAGGAATGACCATATTTTCCAAGAATTAACCAAAGTCCTCTTTCTGACTGAACATGAGATGACAGCATATTTTCTAAAATTATTCTAAGCATGTTTTTATAGTCTCTCTGCTCCCAGCCTTTCCTTCACTCCAACTCATTGTCCACAGAAATTTGGTGATTTTTTTTTTAAAGCAAATCTAGTCCTGTTCATCTGTTTCTCAAAAACAACAGCATAGCAGCCTGGGCCACAGTGCTGGGTGTGTTCCCCTGCAGCCTGAGTCCGACCACAGCAGGGACCGCCAGCCAACGCTCCATCTGCTTCAGAACCAAATCATCAGCACTGTTTACTCCTGGGCTAAACATGCGGCTCCCTGTTTACTTTCTATACTTCCCTGCCTTCAAAACTTGCTGCTTATTTTTAAGATACAGCTTCTGAGCCGTGCTTTCCTGGACACAGCGTATCTACAGTGTAGAGACTCTCACTACATTCTGCCTCTGTTTACATGCATACTAGGGACCTAAGTGGAAGGCACTGTTTGTATAACTTCTAAGACCTAGCATTTGGCCCAGGACTGTTAACAAAGGAAGAAGCCATAAATGTTTCTCTGAATAAATAGATGTCTTTCAAACTGAAATGATCCTGAGAGATTCAGAAAAACAAAATTGGGTTCTTACAAAAAACACTTAAGAAAAGAATTTTCTTCTTTAGATTTTTAAGAACATCGAAACACTGCTTTTTATTATTTTTCTTATAACTTTTCATCTTTGATAGTCTTAATTTCAAAATAAACAGCATTGCCTCTTAACATTCTGGCCCGGAAACAATAAAGAAGCCACATGAAGATCATCTATAAGAAATAAATAAATTTCAAAAAATGTTAAATTGAGTATTGATATGAGCCTTTCATTTAAAACAGAGGTGCCGTCCTTACACTGGTAAACCATACCAATTTTTACAGAAGTTGTTTATTCGTTTTAACCTTGAGGCTCAGTTTCTATGATGCTTAGTCTTTGTGATTGATAACTATCTCAGACCACAGGAGAAATCAATATATGTTTCCATTTTGCTGATGAAGTTGTAGCCATAAGGCCAAAATTTAATTCCTCACGCCTTTTGTTTCTGGTACATGAGTTTTGTTTGTTTTCCTTCCATTTTGAATTTGAGAAAGGAAAAAAAATGTCTTCTTAGCAAATGTTTTTGTGTAGAATAAGATACTCTCCCTTTCACTGCTTCATAGATCTACCTGTTTCACTCAAAATTGCCAAGAGCATTAAACTTCAATATAAGAATAGAAAGTAGTTTTCGCAACTGTATAAATATATTACTTCTGGACACCCTGAACTCTTAACCTTCCCTACGAGGGAGACGCTGCTAAAATGTCAGTTAATCATACAGCAGCACCACAACGGGTTACCCAGAAGGAGTAGGCAATTTAAAAGAGCAATTTTAACACGCAATTGCCAAAGCATTCGATGCAGACAATTTCTGAGGATGGCATATTTTACTTCCATTTAATCAGAGAATGAGACACTGTATTTTCTTCACTTCAATACCAGATGGTGTACCCAGGGGAAGCACACACGGGCGGGTGGGGTGGGGGGGAGGATTTTTACTTTTTTTGATTGTTCACAGAAGTTTTTGAACTACTTTTCATTCAAGACAACTTTACATTTATGCTCTTTTAAAAAATTATAAAATGCCTGAAGGAGCATTAAGTGAACAAAAACCTGGTTGAGGCTGCAAGCAGAGGGTGAAAGAAACCCCTCAGGTACACAGAGGAGCTTGAGGCAAGTGAAGGAGCAGGAGCCACCGGGCTGCCATCACCTTGGCACCCACACGCACCTGGAGCAGGTGATGTTGCGGGCCAGATGATGTCAACGTACTTCAGAAAGAACACAAAACAACAAAAAGCTTTGGCAGCTACGTGGGACACTTTCAGATCAAAACAAATTAAAAGATTTCATTGATGCTTCTTTAAATGTTTTAACGTATGTAACATACATCACAGACTTGAGCGTTAAGCACAGAAATTGTGTTTTAACTAAAAGTGAGGTTGCAAACGCCAAACTATGTTTGTTGCAGAGACTAAGCATGCAGGTATTATTTTTTAAAATGTACATCTCCCCCAGATTTCATCTGCTGCACATTAATTTGTTCATAAAAGAGAAAAAATCACCTATGGTGGCAGAAAGAGAAGCAAGGTTTCAGACTTTTGAAGTAAAACCCCTCTTTCAGAAAATGCATTTGAGCCATAGCTGCCAAGTTGTCTAATTAATAGACAAGTGTTGTTTTGTTTTTCCTGAATCTTAGGTTCATAAGCTACAAAACTGGCATAATAATACATCTAACTCATAGGATTAATGTAAAAATAAAAATATCATGATAAATGCGCTTCATACGCTAATTATAAAGCAGTATTAATTTATACTTAACTGAAAAATGTACATTCCATGCTGAAATACAAAATTTCCTCCTTGATGCACATAAATAAAATCATTTACTTAACTTGCTGTTAAGTTATTACAGAGATTTTTGCAAGAAATAAAATTTCAATGGCTTAAATATTAACATTAAACATTAAAGTGAAATATTTAACATTAAATTATAACCAATATATTTTTAAAAACTTTTAAAAGATTTTATTCATTAAAGAGAAGGGCAGGGAGGAAGAAAGGGAGAGGAACATCAATGTATGGTCTAATGTGCTTTTTTAAAAAGAATTTATTTATTATTTTTAAAGAGAGGGAGAGAGATATCAATGCATGGTTGCATTTCACCTACCTCCAGCTACAGACCTGGCTTGCAACCTGGTTATGTGCTCTGGCTGGGAATCGAACCAGCAACCTGTGGGTTTGCAGGCTGGTGCCTTAGCCACTGTGCCACCAGCCAGGACTAACGTACTTTTTGAATGGAACTTAATATCAAAATTGTTCCCCTGTGATATGCCAAGATGGAATCAGAATTTCTCAGGGACAAAAAAAATGATCATCATTCCTTTGTTATTTACAAGAGCTTTGTGTAAAATTGGTATCAATTTTACAAACAGAGCAAAGTTTCTACACTCTTATTTTTAAGGCTTCCTGGTGGTCTAATGCGCAGGGTCTATTAAATAGCTATATTAAAAGAATCAACATTTTTCAATCATATGAAATTAATGGTAGAATAGTATAAATCCAGTGTGGCATTTTTCCAGTCTTGATTAAAATGGAATGTTATAGAGCCAGTATTGAGAGCTTGCACAATGTAATACAATTAGATGAAAACTGCTCCAAAGACTATATTGGGGATTTTGAAGGGATCATTCCCCCAAACCAGGAAGAATTTTATTCTTTGGATTTTGAAAATAATTGGTTTTCATTTTAAAGTAATGCATGTTTAGTAAATAAAAACACTGTTTTGTTAGCAATAGTAATACCTAAGTTTTATTTTACACTTAGAATTTTCAGGCTATCTTAGGAATAACTTTCTGATGTTCTTCTGAAGAACTTCATCTCCAAGATAGTTTTCCTGAATTAATAATCTGCGAAAATTTCTTATTTTCTTTCATTTCTAACATTCTTAAAATGCAAAAATCCAGGAAAGGTACAAAAGTTTAAACCTTACATCTATCTCATTTACATTATCCTTTGAAATTTAACTGACACACAAGTGTCATCTGAGGTGAACAGAAAACTAGGCCCTTTCTGCTCTATTATAGAGCAATAGTAAGGCCTAAGTTTTAATACTTGCTACATGCCAGACCTTATGTTAAGTGTTTCCTATATGAAAACACTTATATAGAAGAAGAGAAGTTGATGAACACTGTAATTTTAATCAATACTGACTCTGTATTTAGATCAGTGTCTATCAGTTATTCAACTTCATATTTTTAATGGTTGTTTAATAATAAATACAATAAATATATTTTGTAATTTCCCTCCTTTTCTAACAGAGCAGCATCAGTAGACATTCTTAGTAAAACAGTAAGTCCGATTTCTTTCAAATCTATAATGTACTTAAAAATCTCGCCTAAAAGCACCTTTTTTACCATAAAAATCTGTATCAAACACAACTTGTAAAGACATTAATACGCTAATAAAGATGATAACAAGATCTACCTTATGTGAAAGATAGTTATAAAAACCAACAAAATTCTACAACTGAAATGGAAACCGTGACTGGGCCTGACACCACTCTGTGCTACAAGGCCCACAAATTAAATGTTTCTAAATAAAGAATTAGGAGAGAAGAACAATATAATTCAAAAAAAGATATTTATAAATTTGCAAGCAGTGATGAGCATATGCTATTTTTATTCTATCCCCTCCCATACAAATAAGATTTTTCTTAAAATACCTCAAAGCATTTTCTACTATGTTTTTATTGCATTTCAATATGCATTTTAACTGCAGCTCAATATGGATTTTAACTGCATTTGATGAAGATAAATTAATGCTTATGAACACATTGTTTTCATCCACTTAATACAGTATACTTATCTTTAAAATAAAACCCTGTTTATTTGCAATATCCATTGGACCCTCACATGAATAACCAATATCAAGAAATTCCTAAGTTAAACAAAATTACATTATGAGCAATATATTGTGTGATATTGTTAATTTTTAATTGTCTATTTTGATGAAAATAAAAGATAAAGCAGATGTGATATTTAAAACAGAATTTGGGGCACAGGAAATCAAGAGGGAGAACCCTAAACAGCAAAATTAACACTATTACTTTAATTTGTATATTCAGTATAAAAATTAAATGTAGGAAAAGAAGTAATTTTTACTTAAAAATGTATATGTAACATCCTCTATAAAATAACTCCCATTGTTCATTTCCTGTTAGCAAGGAATATTAATGTTGGAATACAGGATGAGCTACTTCTCAGCTTCCATATCTGTCTTCTGTTTAGATTATTCCTCTGACTAGATGAGATTATGGTATGAACTTGACTCTCCCTTAGAAGTTCATTCACTACAGTAAGAACAATTTGTCACATTACCTAGAATGAAATGATACAAAAGTTCAGATAATTTGTAAAGCAAATTGTGTGATTTAGGCTGGGCAATGGAAACTTCCCCAATCTTTATTTTAAGATTTTATTTATTTATTTTTAGAAAGAGAGGAAGTAAGGGAGAAAGGGAGAGAAACATCAATGTGTGGTGGCCTCTCACACGCCCCCAACTGGGGACCTGGCCTGCCATCCAGGCATGTGCCCTGACTGGGAATAGAGTCAGCAACCCTTTGGTCCACAGGCCATCACTCAGTCCACTGAGTCACACCAGCCAGGGTTTACCCAGTATCTTCTGAGTTAAGCTGCTGTTCAATCATAGGATCAATGCACAACACCAATCGGCAAATTAGTAGCACCTCTACTGTCTAAATTTCAGACTAATGATTGAGCAGTTAAAACTTCTTATTTCTAAAAACCTTTCAGTATTAGTATGACATATTAATATATGAAATTAATATCAAATATTAATATATAAAATAATTTTAGGATGACAGTATTTAAGTAATTTGATGGGTTTTATTTTGATTTTACATCAGTATTCTCAGTGAGTAGGCCAAAATGGTGTTAAATGCTAAACAGATGTTCAAAGAACAAAAGACACTGTATAGGTATTTACATTTTCATAGATCCCCATAGTCTTCATCTTCAATTGTCAGAGCTTAGATCATTAAATGTTCAAGGTGCATAGATCCATGTATTAACTCTGCAGGTACTTCAATATAATGCTTGACAAATATCTAAAAAATGTCTTCGCAACTAAAACTACTTTCAATAACAAAATAAAGAGTACACTAAAAATTGACTCTTAATAGCTTAGATGATTAAAACTTCCCAGAGGACTTTAATAAATAGCTAACAATTTCTTCCATTATAACAACATGGTAGAAAAAGAACTAGGATGTATGTTTATACATTATTTTTTATTTCACTTTTTATTCTTTCTTTGCATTTCCCCCATGTTACTATCTTCACCACTATGTTTCAGACACGGAGGGGGCAATAACAAGACTTAAACACATAAGGCAGGCCTCGGTGTGTTTTACAGCTAGCTGTCCAGCTGTTGGCTTAGTTCTCAACAGCTGGATTTCCTGAATAGAAGAGCTGCCTTACAGAGGCTGGGGTCACAGTAACATTTCTTGTGCTATATCAGATACGGTCTCTGCAATGGGCAAGGAAGACAGTTTCCAACCAGCCACGGTAGTCAGCATTTGCTTGAACTGCCAAAGTGTGCTCTCAATACTTCCACCTGTGTCTACCAGCGATCTGGGGGTGAATACAGGCAAACTAAGCAAAATTACCATACAAGAAAACACTATGGATACAAAATAAATACTGAATAAAAATGCAGAAAGATTCACACTGTACCTAAAACAGTTAAACTATGACATACCCAAGGGTACGACGATTTACTGAGTTCACTGCAACGCAGAACAGAGTGATTACATCATGCACCCAATAACTAGAACATTAAATACAGTACGTAGAGTATATGTCTTATGCTTACGTTTGTCACTAGGCAGAGTAGCTTGCTATTTCGTCTTACCTGCACATTTGGTTCTGGTGATCAGAGGAGGTCCTGGGAGCCCCGTGCCGCCTTCACCAGGTCTTGTAAGTAGCACACGGATCTCATATTCAGTATCTGGATCCAAATGCCATAATTTGTAAGTCGGAGCAGTGACTGCATGGGTTTCTGTCCAGGAACCTGATGTCATTCGGTATTCCACCTCTCTCAGGATAATGGGACCATCGCCAATGATGGACTTGGCATTGAGCTGAATCAGCAAGTACGTGGGCCCAACGCCCAGCAGCTGGGGAGGGGCAATGGGTCTTGGCGGTTCTAGGACAGACGAACATGCAACCCCATTAGTTAAAAATCCGAAAGACTACAATACAGAGAAATACATTAATGGATCTCAAAGCCTAAAGACTTAGGAGATAATTTATTTACAAGTACTTAATAAACACAAGAAAACGAGGGCATGGGTGGTGTTACAACTAACTATACTTTAAAAGATCAAATACTTTGCTTAGACAAGAACCTAGTATAAAGGAACCATGGACATGGACAACAGGTGGGATTGACTTTGAGGGGAATGGGTGGGTGGGTGGGGGGACAGAGGGGAGCAAAAAGGGGATGGATGTAATACAACAACAATAAAATTAAAAAAAAAAAAAAAAAAAGATCAAATACTTTGACAGATGAACTATAATCCATTAAAACAAGTTTTCTCTTATTAAAATCATGCTTCTCTGGGCAATAAAGTTGTAAATTATTTGTAAACAAGTACAATAAAGAGAAATATTTAGACTCGAATGGCTCCAATTTATTAACAGACCGCAGTTTGTCTTTGACCTTCTTGAAATCCTAAGACCTTTACAAATCTTCAAATTAATGAATACTACTATTACTCATCATTTCATTCATGAAATAAGGCTATATGGTTTTTCTTCTGTAACTTTTGCAGAGTTTAAATAAGGAGAAAGGCATAAAAAAGCAGAAATCAGAAGCTAATCCTTGGTACTGATTCATTTCCACACCCCCACCTTGGAGTGTAAGAAATTAAAATTTACAATGAGACAAAGCCACAATCATTACATATCACTGACCTCTGGGGGTCCCATGGATTAAGGCAATGCATCAAATATTAAACTCAAATGTCAAAGGTATAACAAAATTTAATTTTGGATAGCTTAGATATTTTGCATGAAAGAAACTTCAGGAAACATTGTTTCAAGGTTTGAACTTACAGAACTGATGAATGATGAATTAAAGCACTTTTTCCTTATTAACAACAAAACAGTTGAAATTTGGAACTGGATTTTATGAAGGTCTCCAAAGTGCTAACTAACTCCGTCCCAGGCCATGAAATGAGGACATTCTAACTGCTGCTTTGTGATCTGGTGAGGTTTTCCCTGAATGTCTGAAAACACATTTCCAGTAGCCAAAAGGCTTTAAAGAAAAGCATTCATCTCATAAAGCTGTAACTACCTCAAATTGTTTTAAAGGTTATTTTTTAAATAATGAAAGCACATCTAGAATATCACTGAGACTCTTTTCACTTAATAAAAGGCAAACAACCTAAGGAAAAAATAGGCAAAGACTATGAACAGCTATTTCTCCAAAGAAGATGGACATGGCCAATAAGGTCAAGGGAAGATGCTCAAATGCCTTTAGATACAAGAAAGAGCAAAAGAAAAAAAGGCCAGACAATAAATGGTAAGGACATGAAAAAGATTGGTGGGACTAAAATGGTGTAGTCACTGTGAAAAGCAGAGAGTTCCCCAAAGGTAAAACCTGGAGTTATCTTACAACCCAGCAATTCTACACTCAGATGCCTAGCCAGGAAAAAAGGAAACTTGTATTGCAATAATATACATGAATATCCATAGCAGCATTTTTTTTTTTTTTGCAATAAACAACAACAACAAAATAAATATCCATGACATTTGGAACTGTTGAGTAAACAAAAGGTGGCACATCCATACAACGGACCACCACTCAGCATAAAAATTAAATGAGATTCCCACACATGGATGAAGTCTGATTACAGGCTGAAAGAAGCCCAGCGCAAAAGGCCACATGCTGTGTGATTTCATTCATGTGAAATGGCTACAACAAACCAGGCGATCAGGAACCTACAGAGTGGCTGCCAGGGCAGGGCAAGAAGGGAAATGGAGACCAACTGCTAATAGGAACAGGGTTTCTTTTTACAATGATGAATATTTTCTAAAACTGACTGTAGTGATGGCTGCACAACTCTAAATACAGCAGAAACCACCAAATTACAAAATACACTAGAATCACTTTAAATGGGAGAATCTTGTAGTGTGTGAATTTTCTCTCATTAAAGCTAAGAATATATTTTTCAAAGGTTTTATTTATTATTTTTAGAGAGGGGGTAGGGAGAGAGGCAGAGAGAAAGAGTGGCATCAATGTGTGGTTGCCTTTCACCTGCCTCCAGCTACAGACCTGGCTGGAGACCTGGCTTGCAACCTAGTTATGTGTCCTGGCTGGGGAATCGAACCAGCGACCTTTGGGTTTGCAGGCTGGCACCCTATCCACTGTGCTACCAGCCAGGACCTAAGAATATTTTTTGAAAGTAAAAGCAATCATATAAAGAAGAACTATTATATATAATTACACAAGGTATGTGCCCCCATCCCTATAGAGGTCAACTGGAGAAGATGCAGAGAGAAGATGCAGACAGTGTATTTCAAACTGGGTTTTCTATCTTAATGACAAGGCATGCTTGGAATAAGATACAATGCAAAAAAACCTATAGACAGGTTTTCCTTTCTGATGCAGACTGACATGAAGTAAGGGTTTTCCGTCATAGCCAGGATTTGCCTTTAAACCCTGACTGTATAAAAATATAGCTCCCATCTTATGTAACACTGAGCTACAAATATCCATAACCTAAAAAGTAAGACTAGCTGGCCTAGACCGCTACACAGGCTAAAGTCTTTGTCAAGATTTTTCTTTCAAATACATTATTTAAAATTGAGATGCTGTCATAAAGAATAAAAATTGTAGGGAGTATTTGATAACTTTTTTTTTTTTTTAAATAAAAAAAACTATTGAAAAATGTTATTATTCCCATCATTAACTATGGCTCATTATTTTCCAACTAGTTATCAGTAGTACCATGTCAACTTAACTTTCACTTTGCTCATGTTTAAAGTGAAAACAAAACTGACATCAAATAACAGATGTGCTATATAAGCTGTTTATATTTAGAATTACTTCTATTGCTTTGGAAAAGAAGTTCTTAATACATGATTTATAAACTTTAACTATTTTAACTACAAAATCTGTACCTTATTGTTTAAAAACTGTTTCAACAGTATAATCAAAATTGTGTAGAAGGTAAACCACCCAATTTCACAACTACAATTGATATTACAAAAGAAAAAGATAAAATATTACAAAAATACTTTAGAATTTTATCAGCTAAAGAACAACAGAGCTAGACATTTCATATAATGAAATTTTACCAGCCTAGCATTTTTCAATTTCTAGTATACAAAAGTTTTGGTAGACAGAGAGAGAAAGTTGATATATTTTCTAAACTTTAAACCAAAATGAAACTGAATAGTGAAATAAACATAGTAGAAAAATGCAGGCAAAACATCTTCCCAGACTATCTAACTGTTGCACATATTTTAAGCAGTCTGTATTTTACAAATAAACTGAGTTTCCTCATGTGCAATGCTTGTTTCCATTCCACATTGCTCATGTACTGCCCAATTTAACTAGGAAATGATCTTAAATTCATAGCTTACTGGAGTTCTACCCCAGAACAACAATGCCTCACTCACATCACAGCTGAACACAAAGACATCTGATAACATGATGAAATGATTTGTCCGATAGATTATAAAGAGCAAAACTTGGTGACTCTATAAATTTATGGGTATTCTGAAACCTGATCAAATGAGTATATACTGCATGTTAAATCTCACCCATCAAAACTCTGCAGAGAATCACCAGAGAAAACAGGAAAACAAAAGAGGAAGAAGAGAGAAGAGAAAAAGCTACAACAGAACAGAATAAAGTGAAAAACTAAATTATAATATTTCTTCTATCATTTCTAACTTTAACCAAATGCATGTAAAAGAAAGGAAATTTAAAGTCAGGAGACCTAGTTTTAAGAAATGCATGCACTGTTAATAGCTGGGTAAACCTGACTATTTTATTTAACTTCCTGGCATCACAATTTTTTCATTGGTAAACTAGGCTTATTTTAAGAATTTTAAAAAGAATCCACATTTATTAATATGTCAAGAAATCCTATATTTAATGCTCTTTTGCTTTGTTTTGTTTTTCTTCAGAGATCATATAAATATTAACACCAAAGATTAATATTCAATATCATTTTTGTGAATATGAGAAAATGAGTTGGATGTAATCAGGTTCTTGGCCTCAAGTAGGAAAACAATTCACTCTGATCAGTGTGACTTCTCATTAGTTATGGCCAAGCCAACCAAAGGAGCAGTCCAATAATCAAAGCAATACTTCATATTTGGAAATGAGGCAATGTTCAGAGAGACTTAGAAACATATACCTTGATTAACAGCATGACTATAAAAAGTGAAACCTAGCATTAATGAAACTAATATACCACTACATATTAAATTTTTTATGTTGGAGTTAAAAAAAAAAATGTAGACTCATATTAGCATATATATTTTGGTTTTTTGGCCCTTGAGAACAAGGAGGCCTATTTATAAAATCTCTATTCATTTCAATAAATTATGCATGAATTTTAATCAGTTAGCAAATGAACAAGTAATTGTTCTGCAGCAATATTAATATTCTTCATAACTTAATACACTATCAGACCCAGAGGTGTGCGAATAAATCCCAAATGTACAATAGGTGTCAACTGAAGCATGCAATACCCAAAATACAAGATAAACCATGCCGATGTTACCAATTAACTTTCAATTAATGACTTATATTCATTATTCGAGAGCTGAACCCATTTTAAAACCACAATTATACATTCAAATGACTTGTTTTCTTATTTTAAATGATTTTTAAGTGTCTTGAAATTGCAATGTCATTATGAAAGTATACTCTTAACCAATTATTACCATTACAAATTCCATTTTACAAATATATGTGTCACGTATCAAAATGCAGTTAATTACGAAAATGCAAAACAGAAAGGGAAGCCACAAAGCCAGAAAAAGTCAATTAACCAAGTAAATATCAAGGACAATGACACTTCTACATTCATCTTTCCAAAGAAATACACTAAAGGCTTCTCAGTTCTATCTTCTTCCAACTTCTTTTATTTACTTGTCAAAGAGTTCATAACAAAAATTATCTCAAGGTGAGCTCTCCCACTGTAGAAGGAGGTGACAATATTTTACTTGTCCCCTGAGGCTGTTACAACAAATTACCACAAATTCAGTGCCTTAAAAACAATAGAAATTTATTCCCTCAAGATTTTGGAGTCCAGATGTTCAACATCAGGTTGAAATCAAGATGGCAGTAGGACGTATTTGCTCCAAACACTCTAGGGTTGAGAATCAACTTCTTGCCACTTCCAATGTCTGCTGGCTACTGCTGTTCCTTATTTTGTTAACACATCTCTATCTCATTGCTCATTATGCCTTCTCCCCTTCTCAAATTTCCCTCTACCTCTCACTTATAATGATACTTATGACTGCACTTAGGGCCCACACAGATAATACGAGATACTCTCCCTCTCTTGGGCCCCTTAACTTAAATCCAGCAAATCCATTTTCAAGCTAAAGTAATATCCACAGGTTCTAGGGATTAGGGACTAATATTTTGAAGGTCACTGTCATCCTACCACAGCTATGAACTATGATATATCATCCTTTTCCTGAAAAACATCTCAGGATGTACTGTTCTTCACTTGGTAGTAAGTTTGTGAGGGGGAAAAAGACTTTGCCTAGGAAAGTTTCCTAGCTAGGTTCAGAGTAATGGTAATTATAGAAGAGCTAATAATTTATTTTTCTATGTTTTTGGTGGGGGAGGACATGAAAATGGAGATAAGAATTACCTTCAGAATGGCTACAGAAGTGAACATTACCTTATCATGCCTTAATTCCTGCAAAACGATCTCTCAAAAATAATAAGCAAATTTGAAAAATTGCTTTTGAGATAGGTATTTTCTTATTTGCTATCATCTATTTACTTAAATGAATGGCTGACTTCAAAATGAATGTAATTCTATTTATCATTCCTCTCACTACAATTTTGATCCCATTCCAGATAAAAAAGAAAATTTGCTAGTTCATGCTTAATGTTCAACTTTTTTCCTCATCACCAATTAAATGCTGAAGGAAAGGGGAATTGTCACTGAGACTGAGAGAGAAGAATGACATCAATGAATTAAATAATTCAAGCATTTGTGTATTAGCTCACCTATAACAATTTTAAATGACTTTAAGTTATGCCTCAAAAAGATAATTTAAAGGTACTCAAGTGTTTTAAGAAATTAGAAATAATAACACTGAGGAATGGGAAGATGATCTTACATCCCATAAGAAATGGAAAGCAGGTTATAGATCTTTCTGTGGCCATTTAATAGCAACATAATTTGTTACATTTTTACTTAGATAATAAAACATAAAGTACACATTTTAAAACTTTTAATTTAACAAGGTTTCTATAGCACCCACATTTTATGAAGTAAAATGTGTATATATATTTATGAGAAGGGTAATAGTTCTTTCATAATTTTCACTGTTAGTCCTATCAAATTCCTCAGCCTGACAAGTACCTCTCCATTCAGTCTTCTGACTACCATCTCATAACTTTTCATCATATTAATAATGTACTCAGTAAATTCCATAAATTATCTTTCAGACAAATTAGTATTTTAATTACATTTACACATCTGTGCATTACTATAACTCCAATAATTCTTAATTGAATATATTAAAATCTCTTTAAATCCAATGATGAAATGGATAGATACCCTTTTAAATCTTGTCATTCAGGTGGCCCATTCACGTTTAATGCTAAGCGCTTACAAAGTTTGGGTGTTGTTAAACCTGAGGCTTCCATGTTGGGACCTAGACTCTTTGTTACCTATTATCACGCCCATGAAAATCAGATGGCTCCTAGGATACAGTTATGGTAGACTATGGAAAGGGTGTGTGCAGCATTCCACTGCTGACACTCACAACTACTTTACACGCAACCTCTGAGAAACATGAAATGAGCATGCATGACTTCATAGCTGTTAGTGGGTAAAAAATACTGAAGTAAAACAACTGCAATCGATTAACAAAACCTTCATGTAATACATATTATACGTTTGTCTATACCATGTACTATTCTCACGGTGAATTACAGCCAGCTAAACAAGAGAGTCTTCACTCACTCCCTGCCATTCACTGAGGTCAGCTGCCCTTATGACCCAGGAGTACCCCTGGCTGTGACTGAGCTGGGGACAGGCTAACTAAAGTTCATGAAATGCACAGATCCTCTCACATTATAAAAAAGTCTCCAATATAAAACACTAATAGGTTCCTCTGGAGAAACACAACACTATTAAAAATAACTGCCCCTCCCTAATCCATGGCTTATGGTGACTTAAAATCGTATCACTTATATTCCCACTTCTTTTTTTAATCTATTTTTATTTTTTATTTATTTATTTTTAAAGATTTTATTTCATTATTTTTAGAAAGAGGGGAAGGGAGAGAGGCAGAGAGGGAGAGAGACATCAATGTATGGTTGCATTTCACCTGCCTCCAGCCACAGGCCTGACTGGAGACCTGGTTTGCAACCTGGTTATGGGCCCTGGCTGGGGAATCGAACCTGCAACCTTTGGGTTCGCAGGCCAGCGCCTTAACCACTGTGCTACTAGCCAGGGTGTATATTCCCACTTCTTAAAGGAGCACTAAAGCAGAATTTTGAGAAAGAGGAGAATCATTTATTCCCACAAGCTGCCCCTGGCTAACGAGGCATAAATGGGCATTTGAGTATACAGCTGCTCATAGGCAAGTGAACTGATGAAGTTTTGGGAAGAAAATCATTAATATGTATCAAAAAAATAAGAGAGCACTGAGCCCCTCTCTGACTGTCGATTATTGTTCTGCTTGTTCTCCAGTGTCACATCTACGTCGCGTAGTCTCCTATGAAACGGGAGTTTGCTTGCTACATCTTGCTGTGTTGGTTTCCTTTCCTTGGAGAAAACCTTAGGTAAAGAGACTTCTGGTCAAGATGGAGGCATATATAAACGCAGTTCTCCTCCTCGCACAACCACAGTAAAAATTACAAATAAACAACAAAATAGTCCCACCTGGAATTATCAGAAAATTGAACTGTATGTTAGTCTGACAACCAGGGAATTAAAGAAGTCACATTCCAGATAGGTGGGCGGGTGGATGGGGGGACATGGAGATGCAGAATGGCAGCCGTTCTGGTGGGTAATAATCAGAAGGGGTACCTCAAAGTATGGAACCATAGCTCTGCACCAACCCAAAGTTCCAGTGTCAGGTAGATGAGTCCCCATAACTTTAAGCTGTAAAAACCACTGTGGGTTGAGGCCACAGAAGAAAAGAAACCTCGGGATTCTCAGGCATCTGTTGCATCTCCTGCAACAGGCTTAGGACTTATGCGGACTAACATCCTCCCGGCTCCAGCTCTGGGGCAGCAGCTGGAAGGGTACAAGTGGCATACAGAGAGTAATTGAAGTGTCTGCCATCAGGGAAAGTACCAGGGGACAGCTTCCTCCTGGACAGAACTCCAGAGAACAGGCAGTGGCATGGTCCTCTTTCTGAGCCCTCCCTGGCACAGAGCCATAGAGCAGGGCCACCGTATCTGAGCCTTCACCAATCTTGAATAGCAAGGACTTACAACCCAGATGACTCTATCCAGCAAAAGCTATCATTTAGAATGGAGGGCAGGTAAAAGCACTTCCCAGACAAGATAAAGCTAAAGGAGTTCATTATTACCAACCCATTATTACATAAATTGTTAAGGGGACTTATTTAAGTAAAAGAAGATCAAACTGTAATACTCACAACTATTAACAATTGAATCTAAAAAGCAAACTAAGTACACAAGCAGAACAGAAAGAGAATTATACATATAGAGACCAGTTAGAGGATTATCAGTTGGTAGGGGAAAGGGGGAGGATGGGGGAAAGATGAAGGGACTAAGAAGTACAGATTGGTTGGTACAGAATAGACAGGGGGATGTTAAGAACAGTACAGGAAATGGAGTAGACAAAGAACGTATAAGCATGGCCCGCAGACATGAACTAATGGTGTGGTACACTGCCAAAGGGAAGGGGCAACACGGGGGGAGAGGGGGTCAAGTGGAAAACTTGGGGACAACTGTAATAACATAATCAAAAAACATATTTTTAAAAAGAAAATTTTCTCATTAACAAAAGTAATTCCACTTCCAGGGATTTACTGTAAGATGATCATTTAAGCCTTTTTTAAAAAAAAAAAACAAAACCATAATGACTCAAAATACTCAAAATTTTTAAAATGGTGATGCAAATTGTGATATATCTATTTAGTAGGATTTTACACAGATCTCAAGTTGTGATGATTACATAACAAAGTCAGGGGAGGTTTAAAATTATTACAGCTTTCATTAAAAATAAAAACCAAAAGACTATGCCGAGGGAAAATGAATCAAAACAAAAACCACCAACCATAGCCACCAAAAAAGGTAACAGCAGTGATTGGAGGACTGGGAGACCATGAGTGTTTTGTTTTTTTTCTTTTATATCTGTTTTCCAATAGAATTTGTAATGTGCTCATAAAATTCCTCATCATTACATTCTTAGTATCTATCACAGTGCCTAACCAAGTTCAATATAATTGTATTAGAATGAATGACCTGTTCAACAACACCTAAAATAAAAAAGTTACCCATGCCACTGCAAGAAAAATTATCTACATAAATCACACCTATGCCATATAGAGAAAGGCAGGCTGCAACTTCCCTCTGACAACCAACATTTAGAGATGGCAATAGTAAAACTTGTGCATTTATTTATTTATTTTCAGATGCAGAAATTTGTTCCTCAAAGTATAAGATTTAACCCCCTCCTGCTTTGACCCATGCAGCTAGCCAATGGCTCTGACATTGATACACTGCACCTACAAAATGTTACTATTTCATTAAAGGAGTTAGTTGACTAACACAAAAGAACACCCTGACTGGTAGCACAGTGGATAAGGTGCTGGCCTGCAAACCCAAAGGTTGCTGGTTCGATTCCCAGCCAGGGCACATAACCAGGTTGCAAACCAGGTCTCCAGTCAGGTCTGTGGCTGGAGGCAGGTGAAACGCAACCATACATTGATGTCTCTCTTCCTCTCTCCCTTCCTCTCTTTCTAACGAAATAAAGTCTTTAAAAAAAAAAACAACAACAAAAGAACACCTTCTAGGCGATTGCTTAGTGACCAAGTGGCAATAAATGATTTATCTAGCCTGTGAAAAAAGGCACCATTACAAACACATAATAATTCCTTTTGGTCTTTTAGTTTAACCATGTCAATTAAAAAAATTGTTTTCTCATGTGATAAAGATGTTCATAAATATGCATATATATTTGAATATATAATATTCAGTACTGTTATCAAAATATACAATTGCACTTCTACCACTATACACACACACACACACACACACACACACACACACACATATATATAATAATTTGAGTCTCTTAAAAAAAAACAATTCAAGGTAGGAGACAACTCTAAGGATAAATATGCCACTCTTCTTATTAAACAGCTATTATGTCTTTTTATTTGTGTGATATGAATTTATTTTTTATCCTGCAAGATCTGTGAAATTACAGTATTTAATCTCAATGACATGGCTTTCACCTGCTGCCTAAAATGCTGAAATTTATGTAAAAATTCATTTCTGCAACAAAAATGCAAATTTTGCATACTAAATTTTATATTGTAGGCATTACCATGGCATTTGATTCATTTGGATTTAAAAACACTGCTGCCAGAACTTTATTACCTGCTTGAAATAAAACAGGCATATGAGCAGCACACTGTTTTAATCTGTCAATAAGAACTAAAAACCAAGTTACATTCATATCAAGGTATATGAAAAGATGAAGGGATTTTCAAAACTAAAGTTTATTTCCTTTTTAGCCCGTATAATCCAGTCTAACAACTACAATTTTCCTCATTAGTAGATATGCAACCCATTGCTTCAGAATTACAAATTGCTGCAATAATTCAGCACCTCACAAAGGCCTGCCTGCGTCAGTGTCCGGATTCATATGGCCGCAACCCACACGTACTATGGTGAAAACTGCAGATCCCTTTGAGTCCTCAGTGAAGACAGAAGACTGCTCTGCAGGCCACTTAATCCCTCATTTCAGCCTGGTCGGACCTCAAACTGCTCATGCAGTTCAAGGTAAGATGGTCCAGTTTATTCCAAGAATAGCAATCAGGTAAGTAGTAAAACTGGGAACGCCTTCAATTCTTTGTTTGGCTTTCTCAAGTCTGGAGCCATACACAGGTAATCACATCACCATCATCCGACACCTCCGTCAGGTAGAAGAATAAAGAGAAAATAGTAGGAGAAAGGAGTACAGTGTGTTTGGTGTTGACAATGTATGTCCCCAAAACACATCGATCATGCCTAGGTCATACAGGCTGTTATTCCATTCTAGGTTACAGGTCAAAGGATTTGAAGTAACGCTATTGATATAATTTTATATTAATACATTAGTAAGACACAATGGCTGATTCCAGGAAACCAAGAGGTTAGCAATTAAAAAGAATGACTCCACTGCAAAAATCTATATTATTGTGAGATTATTTCTCTATGGTCACACAGTCACATAGATATATACGTACATGCATATGTACATGTAATATGTGTACTGTAATCTAAAAAATAATTATTTTTAAATATTTAACATTTAAAATATAACATTAAAAATCATATTTTAAGAAATTTTAGACTGCAATCAGAAGAATTTTCCAACATCTAATGGTAAGCAAACATAATCTAAGCTTGCCCATCTGACCCTGAGTTGTGCTGACTCACTGTAATATAATATATAAGCATATGTTCATTATGAATATGTACTTTGTGATTATGCAAATGCATTTTAGAATGATGCATGAAGTTTTTATGTCTATGTAGCCAGGAACAGATGGCCATTTTTCAATGCTATGACTTAGTCATAAATAAGATCAGAAGATATTGCTTGCTCCTTCCCTGGTTCCCAGGCACATAAAATCCAAGAAAGTGTTTAGCCCTAGTTAATCAGGAGAGGTATTATTTACCTCTTATTTATACATCACTCTGAAAGTACAGAGTAACTTCTTTTTTATTTTTACTTTTTGGTCAGGCACATCCCTCTATGTATACAAGTGCTATGTTTAATTTTTCATGAAAAAAAATTTGTGATGACAGAAAAACAACTGAACATGATTTCGATCATATAGATAACTCCTCCAGATAATAGGCTTTGTGTATGCACTATTAACTCCAGAGCAGTCATATTTTAGGATGTTTTTCAATTCAAAAAGCATAAATCTTCAGAGACTTAAAAAATCTTTCTAGGAAAAAAACTGCCATTAGCCTATGCAGATCAACTCACTGTTATAATGTGAACATTCCTAATATATGCTCATTTTAAAGAACATTGGCAAACATTAGCAATTATGGAACATTTATTAGATTAAACTGAACACAAAAACAATGATGTCTTCTATGGGGTTAGGTGACCCTGATAAAACCAATGCTATTTTTGTTTTAGGAAGTAAACTGTTTTTCTGAGTTTTGTGGGCCACTCTAGCCTAGAAAATTGATCAAATCCCAGGAAGGAGGCTATGGAAACCTCTGATTTACAGTCATAAAGTCAGCAGTACAGGTAATAATCTAAAGTCATCTAAAGTCCAAGAAGGGGCGGGGGTCTACAGACCCCACAATTTATAGCCAACTGGTAGAAGCACCGTGACTGGCATCTGTAAAGAGGGTGGGGAGGATCAGACCAGTTTTCCAGGCTGAACCCTTAACCTGTGGATTCTGACACTACCTCCAGATAGATGGTGTCAGAATTAAAGTGAATTTAGGACTCCCAGTTGGTATCCAAAGAAATGCTTATTGGTATGGGGAATGTCCCCCCTCCCCCCACACATTACAATTGCTATCGGACCCTATTTATTATCTAATACATAAAATATTAGAAAGCAAGGGTGTCCAGACCATAGCAATGTAATTATATAACTAAAGAGTTGGGTTCTCCTTTCACAGCTACTGCTAAGTGATGAGAAACTTCCTCATTCTCCTTTGATAAATACTATGCTTTTGAAAAATAAGGGCCTGGAATGGATATAGCCAGACTGTTCAAATATTCTTTGAACTTCAAATCTTCCATTTGGCTGCAACTTCAGACAGATCAACTGAAAGTTTGCTAAGGAAAGAAAACATAAGTAAAATATGCTAACATTTTCATGCACACTGAACAATCTGATCAACAGTACCTCTATCACTGGACTTAAAATGAATATTGGGCAGGAAAACCCACTATTTTAAATAGAATAAAGAGAAGAAAGCATGTTTTGGGGTGTGCATTTTTGTAAAATGACACACTTACAAAAGTTGGTAACTGTGAGATCCCCACATTCCAACTCGAGTGGGCAACTTCTTGTTTCAAAGTCATACACTTAATTTTTCAAAAGGACGCATATCTATATCTGTGTTGAAGTTCTAAACTAAGAGCCCAACTTTAGACAAAGGTGAAGAAAAATAGTTTGGATGTTAATTATAGAAGTATAGCAGATATAGTATATAATGTCAATAAAGCAAAATGATATGTTTAAAGTAGAAAAGCACTGCCTTGGGCCTGAATATTTTGATGTTGCTTCAAAAGTTATTCCATTTCAATGTAAGTTGTCATATAGAACAAATACATTACTTATTGTAAGTTTAGATTTTCCTTATTTGTGAAATATAATTGACTTTAAATTTTACAAATAAGGAAAATATAAAGCCAATTAGGTGATGAAGAGGACAACGGTTAGACCTCTGTGCTCTCTCTCTCTCTCTCTAGTCCACTACAGGCAAAATAGCAGGGATGATACTGGTGGGGGTAGCTAAAAACTTTTTGTGACTGTCACAGAAAATGCAAAAAGACAAAATAACACAGTTACTGCAGTGGTTTGAAAACATGGCCACAAATTCTCTGAGAGCCTTCTCACTAAGGGGTTGGGTCCATGTTCCCTCCTCTGGACTCTCGGGGACCATGGAGCTGCCTCGCCTGAATACGTGGAGCACAGAGGAGGTAATGGAGACTCTGAGGTTAGGTCACAAACGACCATGGGGCTTCCCTCTGTTCCCTAACACCTAGAACATTTGCTTTTGGAGCCCTGAGCCACCATGGGAAAAGTTTAATTAGCTGGTGGAATTACCCCAGCCCAGGTGCCAGACGTGTACACGAAATTGCTTCCAAAGGATTCTTGCCTCTAGGAATCTGAGTCACCTTCAGCTCTCCAACTTGCGAGTTCCCAGCTGAGGATGGGATACCATGGGACAGAGAAAAGTCATCCCTGCTGTTCCTTTCCAATTTTAGCCCACAGGAGCTGTGTGTTAGAAAATAGTTACTGATTTCTGCCAGGAAGTTTTGGGGTATTTTATTATGTGCTAGTTCATAAATGGACCATTATGTCTTATTAAGAGTTTTAAGTAAACTTTGATGACAGATGCGTACTTCTTAACTGCTCTCTATCTGTCCTTTGCTTACCTGTCAAGTCTCATGTCTTACCACTCTGCAATTCCAAACCCAGACATGCATATGTGTGCGCGCGCGCGTGTGTGTAACAACTTGCATTTTCTATGGGAAAAACTTCTCTTATTTTTATCCACCTTTATCTTTTATATGCTACCTGGATTGCCCTTTCACTATTTATACACTTGGCAAATCATTCATCTTCAAATCTTGGCATATTTATTATGGCCTCTAATAAGCCTTCCTTAGCACATTTTCCCCAGCCTGAAATAAATACACCATTTTCTTGTAAGAAATTTATATAAATTCTTTCCCTCTTTCTCTATCTTTCAATCTCTATCTCTTTCTCTCTCTGTCTATATGGTTAGTTATTGACGTCCTTGAAAGGCAAAAAATTTATATTATTTGTCTTTGAGTTTGTATCCTCAGAATACTTAACATATTAAGAGATCAATCAGTGGTTGCTGAATGAATGCATTTATAAACACATAAAAGAAGAAACATAAGAAGGCAATTTTAAATGTAAGGAAGAATAATAGCTATTGTTGGTGAGGATATAGAACTCTCACACTGCAAGTTGGACTATAAACTGATACACCAAATTTATATAACTTCTCCAGGACCTACTAAAGTTGAACAGAATCATGCCTGTCAATTCCACTTCTAGGTATGTGCTTCTCCAAATTAGTACATCTGTTCCACAAAGTTTATAATGGAATATTCATATACCGTTATGATAAACAGCTCAGTGAAAATAAATGCCTACCATCAATGAAATAGACAAATTGTGGCAAATCCCAACAATGATGTCAACTCATTGATAGCTACTTATGGCAATATAAATAAGTTGCACAAATTTAATATTGGAGAGAAAAGCCAAGTAAGAGTATAAACTAAAGGATTTCATTTACCAATGTTATTTGTTACTGTTAGAAGCCAGGGACAGTGGTTAGTTAGCCTGGGAAAGTGGGGTTAGTGATTATAAGAATGAGGAGAGCTTCTGGAATACTGACAATATTCTATTTTTTGAGTATATTTAGTTTGTGAAAATTCAAGCCACACAGTGATTTAGTTTTATATTTAATGTACAATTTTCTACACTATACTTAAGAAATTCAAAAATAAGTAGACAAAGGTGACTACATATCAAATTGGAACCAAACTCCTGCCCAGAAACACTCTATACAAAACTGAAGACACATTAATACAATTAGAATCTCATCCTAACTGAGATTGAACATTGAAAGGCAGCATTGATAATAAAAATACAATTCAATCAAAATTTACCTCGAAAAGTCCACAAAATCTACTTGGTAGGGTTTTCCTTACACACTTTATTGCAATAGTTCTTTTAACTTGAAAGATGTGAGAATCTCCCAGGAAAAAAAAAATGTCTTTCTGCAAAAGTTTGGGAATTAAAATATTTCTTCACCTGGCTGGTGGCTGGATATGGTGCTGGCCTGCAAACCTGAAGGTCACTGGTTCAATTCCCAGCCAGGGCAACATAACTAGGTTGCAAGCCAGGTCTCCAGCCAGATCCGTAGCTGGAGGCAGGTGAAAGGCAACCATACATTGATGTTTCTCTCCTTCTCTGCCTCTCTCCCTTCCCCTCTCTCTGAAAAATAATAAATAAAATCTTTTTAAAAAGTGTCTTCAATTAAGATGAGTCATGTTCATCCTGGAAGAATCGGTTGAGTACCAGTCACCTTTGTATATTAAACATATTATGAGGTGACTATACCATATCAACCTATCAAGTAAATTTTTTTCTGCTTTGTAACTATATCTTTGAGATTTATTTGAACTCATCTATATATGATATGGTATTTTTGCACAGTGAATACAGTTGTCATAGCACCTATTATACTTTATTTTTATTTAATATTACTCTGCAATTGTGCCAATTTTCAGTCTTGGTGTATGACATCATTGGAACTTTGCATTGCCATTATTATTTCACAGAGACTTTCAGAGTCACCCTGGAAGCCCATCTCATGGCATCTCCCCAGATTCATACTCAGGTAGCAGACTCAGAAATGGAGCTACCCTGAGAGCTAGTGATCTGAAAAAAAGGAATGATTTAACTTTCAACATGAAGAGTTACTCAAAGTATGTATCTCTACCATAAATATAAAAATAGACTAAGTGGAAGATAAAACTTCCTCAAAAGCATACGTTCAGTTTTCTAACAAAACTAAAAATAACAAAACAATAAAGATAGCCTGGAAAAAAAAAGGGCGAGGGAAAGGGGGAGGGGACAGCGGAGTTCCGGGGGAGAAGGGGAGCTCAAAAGCCTAAGATTTTCAGCAGACTTGATCAAAGATAACTGAGCCGTAGAAAAACCCAGGCTGTGAGAATTTTAAGTATTCATACAAAATTAATCACGTATGTATTTTCATTGATTACCAAAAATTGTGACTTTAGAAAGAGGACAGGCTGCTGAATTCTGAATGATTTCCTTTTTCCACAATCAGGGAAGCTTGAAATCCAAAAAATTTTACACTATTAGAATCATGTGAAACACCCGCAAAATTTTCATAGAACTATAAAGGCAATGTATAACTCTTAGTTTAAAATCCAAGAAGAATGTTCAGGAAAGACGTAAAGAATTCAGGTAGGATATCAGAATACTTTCTTAAATTTTAATAAACCCATGTGCTATATTCTGCCTACATTCAATTAAAGCTTCTTAGGCCTCTTGGAATCTGAGTTTAGTGAGTATATATATATATATATGCTTAAGTGTACACAGATGCACGCACATGTTTATGTTAGTATATCAGAATCTGGGAAAGGAACATGCACGGTGATGAGGTGAAGATAATTTATAAAATAGCCTATATTTGATTCAAAGAGGGTCATGCATCTGCTGCTCATTCTATTGAAAATCACTGCTATAAGAAGGTAGGTTATACATTATACCTATAATGTTACTTGTAAGGGCAGGATGGAGTTAAAAGCAGGAGCCAAGCAACTTAAGAGTAAATGCATTATTTCCAAAGTTACAATAAAAAATAAAATGACCATACTTGCAATAGCAAGTTAGGATCATTAAAATTTAAGGGAAAAAATATAAATCTATTTCTGATCATTATTTATTTAAATCTTGCGTCAAGTAGCTTTTTCCCAGTACCTCTATATAAATGTATTTAGTTTCCGTATAGATCATTTTTACCCTGGTGTGGTGAAGAGTACGATCTCTGCAGTCAGCCTCAGGTTCCAGGCTGGCCAACCCCTTAGAGGCAGATAATTGGAACACTTTTCCTTATCAACCTCAGGCTCCCTATGGCTAAGGTGGGAAGAGCAAAACTTGTTGCCATGACATTAGAGAAATAATAATATGTACATTATCTATCTACCATCAGTCATAGAACATAGTACACTGTAAATGCATTATACCCCTGGTTCAGTAGTTGGAATGTCCTCCTGTACACCAGAAGGTCATGGGTTTGATTTCTGGTCAGGGCACATTTCTATATTGCAGGTTTAGTTCGAGGGGTGGAGGGAAGGTATGGGAGACAACATCTCTCTCTCTCTTGCTCTCAAAACAATGAATGTATCTTTGAGTGAGGAATTGCATTATATATATTAAATGTGTTTTATTACAAATTATACTAAACACCTATACTATGTTTCATTAACTTTATATTTACTAGAAAGAAGAGTAAGTGGCTTAACCATGTCCATATCCCATGATATTCATCAATTACTAACATAATCTTATGAGTTAGTACTAATCAAGCTTCATTACCAATGTAGATAGACAGTAAAGAAATGTGAAGCACAAAAATTCAGGAAGAAAAAAAGTCTTAAAAGACATGTCCTGCTTATTGACATATTTCATTAAAATGGTCGCATTTTTGGATGTCATTTTTATTTTTCATTTTTATTGTCTGTGTACCTGTTATTAACTGAGTTTAAAACAGGTGTTGTTGTTTTGATTTATTTGAGTTGGAAATAAAATGAAAGAAGCATAAACCGAAGGTCTATTGGCTTCATGGGCCTTAATGAAAAGAAACTAAGAGAAGAGGCAGGTATTTTAATATCAAGTACAAAAAAAGAAATTATGCTTTCTTTTTTAAAATAATTTAAAGACCAGATATTTCCATAGCTATTTCTTAGTCACTTTTGTTAGCAACAAATACAGGGATTCACCTATGACAATGATAAAAATGTTAATCAAGTCAATGAATAAATTAAGAATGTTTTTGTCTATAATAAAATAATTTTTTTGTTAAAGTTAATTGAAGAGAAGCAAGAGAGAAAGGATAAGTCTGATGAGATATACAACACATGCTATTTTATTTTGGTATTTCAGAGATGCTCTCTTTTAAGAATCAAAGAAAACGCACAATCAGCAAGGGGCACGCTTTCATCACCCAGCTTAAAAGTATGTGCTGCTAATGACAAAAGGTATTCATAAAAACAGTATCAATTATATCTTACACCCTTCCTAACCATTCAATCAAGGCATCTGAAACACAAAACACTTTATTTTCAATATCAAAAGAAGATCATTAATATCAGCTGCTCAAACCCACAGTCAATAAACAAGATAGTTTAAAATTAGGGAAGTAAAGCAAGAAAAGAGAAAATTTAGAATGTTGGAGAATTTTTTAAAATGATAAACTTTTTATAATCATCTTAAGAGCAGTTTTGTATAACACCATAGGTTCTAGGTGATAAAAGCTCACTAATATATTGCCAAATGCATTTTTATGAGACAGATTCAATTATAATTGCTGCAACTATCTCAGCCACAATTTAGACATAGAATCCAATTATCCATTTCATTCTCATTTATACCTCATGGGCTAGATCATTTATCATGTTTCATGATAACGATCACAAGACACATGGAAAGTGATTTCTGAAGGTAACAAATTGGCTTCCATATTAGCATACCTTACAAGATCCTGTCAACAACTACTATGCATAAACATGAGGTAATTAAATTTACAATGTGCAGGAGTGTTTGATATGCTACTTGCTTCCTTCACAGCTGCCAAAAAATCCAGGTTGCTAAATGCAGCAAACCCAGCCCTGGTAGGTTGCAAATCAGAAGTCATTATGCCTCAGAACTTCAACAGGTAGCGGGTGTGATGTGGCTCAAGGTGCTGAGATGCATCTTTCATCATCTGGTATTATTACTTCTTGCCACCAAACCATCCATCATGACTGCAGAGGCAGCTTGGAATGATAGCCCAGGACCCTCACACTACTGCTCCTTGAACTCTGTCTCATCTGTCTTTAGCTTCATTCCTTATTCATTGCTAAGTACACTTTCTGGCTGCAAAAACAAGTGTGAACCTGTGATAATGCCTTTAACCTCTAGTGCCTCCCTAATAGTAAATGATTTCTTCTCATTGTGGAGCCACTGTTCAGAAAAGGCCACTCATGCTTGCTGGTGCTAAAATATTATTTGCAAAAGACCTGAGTGATAAAAAAAATCCAAAAGTTGTAGAGAAATGAAATCTTTTTTGTATTTTGTTTTTGTAGCTGTGCATTCAGGATCGCATTAGTATTTCAATTTTAATATTTATTCACAAAATTCAGAAACACAAACTAGACCCCAATATAAATGCCTCTGAGTATAAAGGTACATACAACAAAAAGAAAAGACAGCCCTGTAACTGTATTTAAATGCAATACTTCAACCTATATTAGTTTTTAATGTTTGACAGTAAAAATAAAAACTTAAGGTGCTTAATTAACCTGTTGAAATTGCAAATTATGATGAGCTTATCCTTGACACAGTGCAAACAAAAGACAGAAATTTAAAGTGAGATGCAAGGATATTTGTGAAAAGTGCCATTTAAAATAAATCTCTTACCTATCCATTTTTTTTACTTTTTCACTTGTTACTAAGAGGACCTTCAAAACTGACCCTATTTACATAGTAGATGGTGTACCATAAACTATCCAGGACTAAAGGGTTTTAATTCCACTCCATCTGAATGCTGTTATAAAAGTTTTATAAATCAAAATGATCAAAATGTTCCTGGTGGCAGATTGGGATTCGGTTTCTAATTCAAATTCTCTTTAATATGTGGCTTCTCTGACATCTTGCATTTCTACCATTCATGTTGAATCCCAAAAGCCCTGCTTTTCATCATTACCATGCATCAACCAGTCTAGTCATGCTAACTACTTTTTAACAATCTTGCACAATGAAAAGAAATGTCAAACCTAGTGGGAGTTTTAACACAGAAACATTATGGCAGATGGGAACTCTTTATCTACCCCTAAGTAAACATTTTTAAACCACCCGCCTGCAGTGAATGACATTCTTTGAGGATTGAGAAATGCTGTTGGCCAAAAGTCGTAGAAAAACATCCCCTTCTTTCCAACGCTTTAAAAAACTGATGTAAGAAAAAGACATGTCTAGGAGCATTATTATCAGGGGCAATGACATCCTGAAGGGCAGAGAAAGTGGAAGAGTCTTTAGAGAGTTTACCTTATTTCTATGAAGTAAAAAAGTTTAAACGAAGAACAGGAAAAAGATTTCCACTTAACAGATAAATGGAATTCAACCAGGTGTACGTAGAAGAGCAGAGAAAAAAATTTACATATCATGTATCTTAGATATGGTTTTATATGTTGAATAATGTCAGAAATAAAGAAAAAAAAGACATTTTAACCATGTCAGGGTGCCCTATGTTAAAATTCCACTTAAATTAATACATAGGCTTTTGTGTGAAGTTTAACACAATGAAAAAATTCTAACAACATTGGCTAAAGTCTATGAAATGAAAGTTTAAAACTACAAAACATTTCTATGCACTGTATGTTTTATTTAATTGATTATGTATTGAATCTTTATTTAATACCCTCAACTTAGTTGAAGCGGAAGCCTTTCTCACTGACCTAAAGATTTTAAACCTGTCATCTGTGCCCCAGTCAGCTTACAATTGAAATTACCACCTATGCTCTCCATTAGGTTCTTCTATAGGTCTTCCGGATTTGTCAGTAATGCCATATTCCACCTAGTACCCGAAGCTCCGGTCATTCAGCATGTTCTTAACAGTATTTCCACTGAAATCACCTTCGTCTGCTTTTCTCCCATAGCCCCTCAAAGACAGTGCCCATCTCAAGCTTCTGTGACTGCTTAGAGCCTCTTAACTCATTCTCTGAAAACTCATTCTCCAAATCATCTCCCATCCCGGTTTGCGGAGATCTATGAGGACACGAGGAACTCTTCCAACACGTCCAGAAATTCCCAAATCAAAAGACACAATAAATGTAGACAGGTTTCTCCCCTGCTTTTCAAAAGTTTCGATTACACCATTTTGATTTTTTCAAAACACACGAGGTCTGCCCTAACAGCATCGAGCCAATGTCAGTATAATTAAAACTGCGCTGACACTTTCGGGACAGACCTCGTATTTTTCCAGCTTTATTGTGATATAACTGACACAACACTGGAAATTTAAGTACATTGCTTCACTCTTACGAAAGACCTACATTAGTACCTGTTTTCACTAATTCAAAGAAATCATGGGAGGATTTTTGCTTTTATAAAACAAGGCAAAAAGCAAAACTAGGGCCCAGTGTTTGGTATGCAGCAGCACCTCAAACAGCCAGAGGGGTCCTGCCGAGCCCCCCACACCGGAACCACACCCCACATTTCCGAATTGAGCCGAGAGAGTCAGTGAGCATCTGGGCTCCGTGTCTTTATGTTGGGCATCCATGAACAAGATGTGTCCTAAGGCACTGGAAAAGCTCATCAAGGTGTGATGCTTAGCATAAAACTGGACGTAATTAAGCATTTTGAGCCTGACGAAGGAAATAAAGACATTTGTGCGTGTGTTGAATGTTTATTCTGGGCATGATGAAAAATTTTCCTTGTAAATTAATGGTAATGGCTTCTTCCCTTCAGGCCTTTTCGGCACAAGCCCATTTTCCCAGAAAGGCTGTTTCCAGAGAGCAGCAGGGGCACGCGGTATTCCGTAGTCTGGCATCTTAGTACACTTTACACTCATCTCAGTCTTCTTCCCTGGAAGCCACTGTGTGACAGTCAATACTTCAGACTGTTCCACAACATCGGCTTGCACATGCCATGCCTTCTTCTTGGAAGGCTCTTTACTTACCTTCCACATCCCGAATCCTACCACCTGCCCACGGTAAGCTAAAACCCTGCCTTCTCCTAACACGCTCCCTGACCATCCAAGGTGGCACTGCTCGCACACACGAAGTCCATGCCATTCCTACGGCACTTGACAATCCATGCTGGTTTTGTTTCATAGCAATGACTTCATTCTAGTTGCCGGGTGTTGGCCATGGTGCTGGCGACAGAGACACAATAGTTACAAGCAAAAGGGAATAGTTCCTGACTTGGTTTACACTGTGGCAGATGCAGGTGGTAGCAGTGTAGTATAATCTTTGGACTGGTGAGCAAACAAACACGACAGGCAGAAAAAGCTGCATCCCTTAGAAAAAGCTGCATTATATTGAGTGAACGGAAGCCCATGTTGCTAGTTAGGTGGGCAAAGAGTACAGGAAAAAGAAGATGGATGCATGGATGAAAGTTATAGCAGTAAAGGTTAAAAAAAAAAAGGGAGGGCTGGGCACCCTGGGGACATGCAATACAATTCAGACTAATGAAGGGTGTAATTAATTAATACATTAATTAATACATATTCCTACTTGTTGTACCTTACCAAACAATGCGAAACTATCTGAGACCACCGTCTTGTACAAATGCTGTTCTGCACATCCTGTTAGCAGGCCCCGCACTAACAGCTTTTGAAAACTTATGAGCTCAATAGAGAACAATTGGATTAAAAATCACTAACTGTCTTTTATAATAGAAAATAAGTATTATTTGGCCTTCGGGTGTTTTGGACAAATCTGAGAAAAAACCCATGTGAAATAATAATGTGAAAGCACGAACATGGCTGAGCGAAAAGATGTGTGGGTGGAGGAAACAGCAAATGTGAAGGTCTAAAGCTCCTATGTTTGGAGTGTCAGTATACCTACTGTAAAAGAGGTGCGTGATAGAAAATAAATTTTAGGAATATCCAGGGAAAATTTCATTTAAGGCCTTCTGGACCAGAAGGGAGCTTGGATTTTTATCTTTCTTAATGTGAAGGGATGCTATCAGAGAGGGTAACATGATAACATGAGAGGCAACAGTTGCCTCTATGTCTATAAGGATGAAAGAAAATGCCAATGGCAATTAAGAAGATAAAAATAACCATGTGGGTAAAACTTAATTCTCAACAGGGTACAGGTAATTATCGTTTGTTGTTTCTTTGTTTAAACACAGAACAGATTCTGTGACATCAGAAATAAATCTGTTTGCAAATTGTACAATGCAGCAGGAAGATAACAAACATTAGTTTAGGGCTCAAGAAGTAAAAAAATGGAGAGTAAAATGAAGTTAACTTCTGATTTAAATCCTAAATTCAAAAACAATGCTGTTCCTATACCTACTGTCTGATCTTTCAATGAAATTTCAAACCACGTTCATTATTTCCTTTTTGGACTCGGGTAAGGGAAAAAAAAGAATGAACAGGGAGGGAAACATCAATTACAAAAAACACTGTTAGTCTGAGAAGTTGATATAAATCCTTTGGAAGAAGTGGACCCAAATTTCATTTATCATGAACTCCAAGTGAACAGAATTGAGAGGTTCAGAGGGAAGGTAAAGACCTATTTGCCAGTGTTCTGAAATCAAAATCCCGAGAGTTCAGCAGAAAGAATATTTGGCATGCAAATCACTTTCCTTCCTTTTTGATCCTTCTCAAATTCTTAAGAAAGCTCCAACAAAAGCAAACTCCCCCAAGATTTGCTCCAAAAGCAGGGACCAGCACCTGAAATGCTAAACATTATGTAGAGCTCTATCTGTGAATCATTCACACAAATACAATCAGATATCCTTTGGGAAAGAACTCCAGTTGCATTTTTATTTTTCAAACACAGAATACATAACATGAAAATAACCACTTGGGCTAAAGGAGGGCTGCATGCAACCATTTTTGTCAAGTAGCAGAAGGAAATTCAGAGGAGAAAATTAATAGGAAAACGTATTTGGAATGATGATGTACAAGGGGACAGAACAGAGTTTCAGTAATAACGTACTATCTGAAATAAGGACATCTAGTATCCTTTTGCTCATTGAGAATTTAAAAATGTACCAGCCATCCTCTCCATTGAACCACCTGAATGATAAGTAGGTACGATGAATGAGAGGAGACTCCAAAGGGTCCTTTTATCACACTCAAGGGTAGCAAAGTACATTTTTTCGATATGTGACATTTGGAGTCTCCTCCAAATCGTAGACACTTGATATCTCCTGACTAATGGCATGCGCTTTTCTACCTGTGTAGGGAGAGTTGTAGAAAACTATTATGTGGTTTTACTCATGTGTTCTTAAGACTTTCTTCATAGCTCAAGTTCAATAAAACATAGGGGTTTAAATTCAATTCTCCCAGATAACACCATACTGTCTCTCTGGTTGACTGGTTTTCACAACACAAGCAAAGTTATCAAGTCACCACTAAGATAAAGGATCTTTATATGACTTCATGAGTCTGACAGCTGTGCTATGAAAATGAGTTAAAAATCAATAGGGATTAAGCAGCCTGGTGAAGGTCTCAAACTAGAAAATCCATGGCCTTTAATCATCAACTAACAAAAGCATTAGTATAGTATGTCATCTCTTCCACTTCCTATATGTCCTTACTTCTAATAGAAAAATATTAAAATAACATATTCAGACCTAATTTTTAACTAGTATACGAGATCTATTCAGAAAGTATCAACCCAATGTCAATATAATTAAAACAGTTTGCATGGCCAATACTTTTGGGACAGACCTTGTATACAAAAAGACTAGAAAATAACATATTGATCAAATCAGGATTACTTTTCAAGTGGAAAAAATTTTATGCTAAATTTAAGTAACCCTTTCTGGTTCATACCAAAAAGGAAAGAGAGTACAGGACAAGAACTGTCATCATCTTTTCCTGCATGCCAGCAATCTTCACTCCATCCGTAGAAATGCAGTCCATCATCCACTCCCTATGTCTTTTAGGGTCAGTCCCACTACTCTGCCTTCAACTAAACAAGTTTTGTTAATTTTTAGAAAACCATCAATGTCTTTATACCAAGTTGTACTAGGTGCTGGAGCCAATAAGGATGAACTAGATAGGCTGTGATAGAACACAAATTGTAAATAATTACAATAAGAACACAATCTAAAAAGTTCAACTGAAAACCTAGTGTTAGTTTAGACTTCTTTCCTCTTTCACATGCATCTGTACTGGACAACTGGATCCATGAACACCTCACTATTCTCTTCAAATAAGCTATGATCCCACTCCCTACTTTTACCTGACTTATAGCACCCTTCTCCCATATTACCAAATTCCAAACTCAGTAAATCTCTTAAGGTTAAGTTGTCCCTCCTGAAGGGATACTTGCTCAGTTCCTATCTTGCCTGACAATAGTAACACCCTCTAAACAACACTATTTATGCTCTGAAGCCCCATGCACCAAAATTCTCTACTGGACATTCTAGTTGTCACTCCATATGCAATAAAGTAGTTTTTGGAAACTTGTGGGAAGTAACCACCACTCTAAATCCAACGGATGTGACCAAGGAAGTGTATGCAAATGGCTACCCTATAACCCTAACCCTGACTTAAGAAAGAAGGCAAAACCATGGACAGTCCAGTGAAGAGCTGGAAAGAATCTCGATAAATAACTAAATGAACCAAAGCTAAAGCCTATCTCTATACCTTCCAGTTAGAAAAGTCAGTAGACACCCTTATTTTTTAAAGCCAGTTGGAACCCTGGCTGGTAGCACAGTGGTTAAGGCGCCGGCCTGCGAACCCAAATGTCGCAGGTTCGATTCTCCAGCCAGGGCACATAAACAGGTTGCAAACCAGGTCTCCAGTCAGGTCTGTGGCTGGAGGCAGGTGAAACGAAACCATACATTGATGTCTCTCTCCCTCTCTGCCTCTCTCCCTTCCCCTCTTTCTAAAAATAATGAAGTAAAATCTTAAAAAAAAAAAAAAAGCCAGTTGGCATTGTCTCACAAAGGTTACTGTCAACAACCATTACATTCTTCGTAATTTTAAACAACAAAAATAAGTTTTACAGATCCAGCTACACTGAGTTAGGCTGGATAAATGAAGTGACATTTACTTTTCAGCTAAAGGTCATGGGTACTTAATAAAAATACATAAAAATATTAAGAATCCTTTACGCACAGAGTGTTTTGATACTGGCTAATAGCTGCCGCTAAAATTTAAAAATCAAACCAGCAACAAACACACACACCAAAAACTCTGCTTTTGACATTAAAGGACTTAAAGTATAATTAGAATGTTCCAGATAAAAATAAAAAAGCATAACTAACAAATGGGAATAAAAATTGTCAATTGTAGCAATCAGAGAATTATATAGAAGTTTACTGTGGTCCAGCTGGTTAGAAATATAAGTGGATCTTTACTTCGGACAGGTGAAAAGAAAGGAGAAGATAGCAAATGAGAGATGATAGCAAACCGAGAATCTGTAACTGAAGACTGTAAAGTTGGTGCTTCAGTTTAAAGCTTGTAAATAGCATTTCAACCGGCATTTCACATTTTTACACTTCAATTTTTCAGGAACATCGAACAAAAACATCTGCTCTTCCTCTGATCTCAGTAAGAACTTCTTTGTCAATAAAGATTGGCTTCCAGCAGCTGAGGACATTATCATTACTCAAAATGACTGGGAAGTAGCAATGCTCAAGTCATGACAAAGTAAATTCCATTTCAATATACATTTTCTTTTCTTCCTCTATCTGTAGGAACGCAGATCAATACTGTTCAACATGAGAATTCTATAGTAAAATTTTCATTTGTAACGAACGGCAACAAAAAAAGCCTCAAGCATGCCCTGTCACTTCCAGTGTAGGAGAAAACGCACTAATAAACTCACCCTTGGGTCATCTTTGACCACAGGCAATACTATGCCAGCTCTTATTAAAGACTATTCATATCACTGCTCCCGAAATTTCCCTTAAAATTACCATCTTCTTTAGCCATGGAACAGGATGTCAGTTTTGCAAGTGCCAATGAGAGACAGGACTAGTCATCGTAGTCAACTCTCAGGACAGTAGCCCCTGAAGGGTGTGTAGGTTAGCAACATGTATTTGGTTTATCTAACACCAAATATATATTTGCAAACAAGAAACTTTATTGTTGAATATTAGCTTTCAAATACAACAACAAGCAAAGTATCTCCTGCAAGTGTTAGATAAGATAGAACAAAAGAAAATACGCTGAAAGGAAAAATGAAACTGCCAAAACTACCAAGATCTAAAATGCTTAGCAGACTCTGGGCAGCACACACAAAACACCGTCATATTTTAACCCAAGAGATAAAACTACAAAACTTAAAGTGAAATGTATGCTAAATGGCCGAACTTTCTTTACTAAAATTAAAGTGGAAAAATCAAAACCAAAATTTTCTATGACATTCAGAATTCTCCACTTACAAATTTTGGTGAAAACTTATTCCACAAGTAACAATCCTAAAATGACCACAAGGTCCTTTCAAGTTAAAAAAAAAGAAGAAGCAAAATCTACTTGTTGATTTAGAAAAACAAGGAAGATCTAGTAATGACAAAACACATTTCAAAATAAACAGCATATGAAAAAAGAAATTAGATCTATAAAGGGTGTTTATTCTTGGATAAATAACTTTAACTCAGCCTTCTATAAGCTGCTTAATATATGACATGGCCATTTCCTCAAAAACCAATTATATGTATATATAACAGTAAGGCATCCCAAAACACTCTAGCTGCACTATTAAGAACCATGATCTCCTTCCGTGGCTGCATAATGAGTGAACAGACAGTTCCATGTAGATATAATGAATACGATGGAACCAGAGCATACACACCTTCCCATGTCCCCAGCCTATTAAACACTCAGGCAACAGTGTGATAATGGCCAGAGGGAAGCGGGTAGGGGTGGGGTGGAGGCAAGCAAAGGGTGGGGGATGGGTCTTTGGTATTAGTGTCAAGAATAAAAATAAAGAAAAAAAGTATGCTCAGGTGAGACAGATGATCGAATGAAGCTCAAGGAAGATCAGTACATAAGCATGTACGAACAGAAGATGAAACCTAAATATTCTACCTAAATGTTCTGGAGTCAAATATTATCAGACTTTCTTATTATCCAATTAAGTGGGGGGCTGTGATTTCATAAATGACAAGCAGGTGATTTGAGCTGACAGTAGCTATATAACAGATGCTGCACTGAAAACAGAGTTATACCAAGAGAAACTTTTTTACTCAATGAGCTAGAGAATCTGCCCAAGCAAAGGCATCAGAAGAGGCTAATAGCATTATTTAATAACAATGGGAGAGAAAGCTGTGGTTCTAAAGAATGTGATCAGAGTCAGGAGTCTGAAAACATGGGGTTAAATTCCGGCACAGTCAATTACTAGATCTGTGTCTTTGGGCAATTATGAAATAGTCTGAACTTCATTTCTTTTTTCTTCTGAAAGTATTAAAGGTTAAGGCATTACAATCAAGTAAATCTTAAAATGAAATGATGTATGTCAAGTCGTTTGATGTCAAGTATCATAAAATATATTAACTTGCATATGGATGTATCTCTCCTTCGAGCCTTGGGGCTTTGACGCACGCCTTGCTCTCTGATGGCACTTTTTCCCTTCAGCCTATCCCCCCACACCCAGACCCCCAACTTGGGCAGCTTTCCTCAACTTGCAGATCCTATTTCAAAGAAAATTTACTTCCAAAGGCTTCCCCTGAAACCTCTGATCAATCTCAGCCCAGTTTTGATATTTGGTTAGGATCTGGCAAACTTCTCCTTGAAGAGACTGGTATGATTTATAATGATGTTCATTTGGTTCATTTGTGGACTGATGATTGAACAAAGCCGCATGACCTCTAAACTTTCTCATGAGAGATCTCCTAATGTTTTTTACGGTTTTAGCTCTGTTGTCCCCTCCCAGAGAGGCCTTCTAGGACTTCTTAACTGAAATATAAATCCCTGTCATTTTATATGTTCAGGTTTCTTCAAAACACATTCCACGATACTGCATTTTCAATATGTTTCTATATAATGTACCTTCACATCCCCTCCATAGCAAATTCCATATGGGCAGGGACTCGGTATTGTATTTACAATTTTATCTCCCCAGCCCGGAACAGTGTATGGAATAAAATGGACTGTGTAAATTTTGAATGAATGTGATGACACATGATGTTCCTGCACTTATTTTTTCCAGTATTCATTTCTGAGATGCACTCATCTATCATAACCCCTGACAACTCCTCTAGTAACATTGGTATTCAAGGCCATTAATGAGAGTTAACAAATCTAACTCTTGGAGACTATAGGCGGCCAGAATTAGTGAGCACCCAGCCCTGGGTTTTTATACCAGTAAAATTTGCAGGTCTACAATGGGTACAGAAACTTTGAGTTTGACCTCACTGCCACAATGATTTGCAGAACAAATGTAATGTCTGGTGAACTGTTTTAAAAAATTCGAATCTAAAATTAAAGTGCAAACTAGATGATGGCAATACAGGATAAAATTTTTATCCGGCTAGTTGTATTAGAGCATTTTAAAGGAGACGCCAGTGGATGGAAACACTTGCTGAAAACTAGTTTGAAAAACGGTAGAACTACAGTCTTAGTGTTATCTTAAGACATTAGAAACTTCTATAACAATATAATTTTATAGTAATTGGAGATGAAGAGAACTAGAGTTAAGAATCAATCCAAACTTTTTACGATTCTGCTTTTGTTCTAATAAAACCATGCAATTTCATACAATGAAAAACTTTTACTTTACCTCTCACGATCAGCTGAGCAAAATTGGACACACCAGAACCTAGCTCTGACTGAGTGACGCAGCGATACAAATCCTGGTCAGTTTTTGTCACTTCTTGCAATCTAAAGGAGGCAGCAAATCTTCTGTGATTAATGTTCTTAGTCTGGGCTACCGGTATATCCTCTCCATTTCGTCTCTGCAAATAGAAACCAATCTTTTAAAAAACAGATTCTGAACATTTTCATAAATCTGAAGTATCTTAGCAACCAATATCCATGATAAACGATTCTTGTTGCTAAATTAGCAGGAAAATGTTATGTAGTTTCTACAAACCTTTACCAGGTTTCATGATGCAAAATAGCAATATTTCTTTAAAACTGAAACAGAACTGCTGTTTTTATTGGTATCATATGTCTGGCCCAACAAATTATTTGTTGTTGAGCCTTAATCAATGCCTTATACCAATGAGAAAATATAATCTACTATATCAGACATTGTTTTATTTACTCAAATTCCAGTAATGCATTGCAGTTAAATAGAACTGATGATATGTACATTTTATAAGTTAAAAACAATGATAACTTTTTCCTTTATAACCTAAAATAATGGGCCTTTGCTTTACTATAAGCTAGCATTTTAGTAGGCGTTTTAATTTAGCATGGTAAATTTCTCCTAGGCAGCAATGTGTGCATATAGTTTCCTACCTTCATTTATTTATTTTTCAGTCCCAAGCTCTTTATCCTGTTTTGAGATTTTATATGATTTTTCCAATCCAAACAACCCTAACTCTGAGGAATACTGAGAAATAAAACAAAAAATTGCATGATCCAAGAATTAGAACCTAGCACTTTCTTTTCTCTTCCTCTTCTCCAATCCCAGATCCTTGTCATGCTTTCTTATATACTGTATCTACAGTATAGGTTGCAGAGACTTCTCACTTGCCAAGTATCCTTAGCAAGTCCTTGTATTCCCTAAGTATTATCAACTTTCTGTTAAACTGAATTAAAACATCATACAGAATGTATGCAGTGTTTATTTAACTAGTTCAGTTCCTGGCATAAAGTAGTTTAGTGGTAACAGTGGCTAATTTCCAACTTCTATAATAATGAGGTTATTAATCCAACCCTTTCCTAGTCGCAATGTGGTTTACAGACCAGAAGGAGTCAGGATCCCCTCTCAGATTATTAAAGATGCAAAGCCACTCTAGATGTCCTAAATAAAAATCTGCATTTTAACAAGATCCCTAGGTTATGCACCAAGACATTACAGCCTAGACACATTGATGGAAAATGATGACAGTGCTTTTATTCCCAGTAGCAATGACAGGCCTAAAAATGGATATGTACCCTGATTCTGTCCACTGAAATATGATAGGAATAGGCTAAGTCATTTCCAGGTAGGTTTCCTCACCTCTAGAAAAGACACAGTGGGTCTCCTTTTCTTAGTCTCAATGCCTGGCCTAACATGGTAAGGATGGCAGGTCAAGGAGAAAGACAGAATCAGGCTCTTGATAACAGTGTCTAATATGGTATCAATAATTACTAGAACCAACCCCCCTTTATGGATGTCCTGTTAAGCGACATAAAATAGTTTTGTATACTTTCATCAAGAAATACTGAAAGTTATTATCTGGTACAGTTAGAATCTGGTACAGTTTATTTTATCTTCCCTTTTCAAAGATGGAGAAATAAATTAATATAACTTAATTTTAAGTTAAACAATGGAGCACTCAGAACACTTCCAGAGATTAATTCACTCTATTGACTTGAAAAAAAATTACACTTATTATTTTATTTACTTTTTCTTACTGCCTTTCCTGAGAACATAAGGATATATAGCATATAGCCCCTTGCTCTCTCTAAACTAGAGACTGTGAAGAGACTGTTTTTCCATAATTGGTATTTAAGTTCCTTCTTAACAGCAGTAAGAGGCACATGATTTGTTAGAACTTGTAAATTCTTTCCAAAACTAACCCCAAAGTAAATCTGAACACTGTAATTAATTGAGATTGAGGTGAATCATATAATATTTCAGCCAAAGTAATCCCAAAGACATGAGAGTTTCTTCCTAGGGCTTATTTGCCAGATGATTTTTTTTCTATATCATGGGGATGACACAGCTATCATCATCATCATCATCATCATCATCATCATCAACGAATAATTAAATTAAAGCATTTTAGAAACATGAAGGGGTATTGCGGCAAACTTAAAGGTTAGAAAACTTGTTACTACTTGGAGAAAAGCACTCATTTCTATCTGCTAAAAATTATATTCATTTCAATAGATTAAGCACTAAACAAGAAAGTAGTATTCCTCTATGAATAATTACACTAAACTGGTAACAGTAAGATTGCCAAAGTATTTACTATTTGGTAGTGAAAGGACTGAACAAGACGAATAATTTCTGACATAGAAAAAGAAAGGTGGCCACTACTATAATCTGATACAAAGTGGCATACAAATGTGCTGGGGACAGCAAATTACTAGAATCAGGATCATAGGTGCAGTGAAAAAATTAAGTCAGCTATTAAACAAGAAAAGAAGTTTTAACCCAAGAAGCACAGTTATCTTTGCTGTACTGGGAGGTGACCATGCTTGACTGGGATGCTGCCTCGAATCTAGTTCTAAAATGACCAGTGATTAGCTTCACATTCTCATTACATCAAGGGGGGTATGTTTCAAGATCCCCAGTGCATATATACTATTTTTTCTATACATACATGTCTTCAATAAATTTTAATTTATAAATTAGGCACAGTAAGAGATGAACAATAATGCATAATAAAACCAAACAATTAGAACCATATACTATAATGAAAATTACGTAAATATGGTCTCTTTCTCTAGCATAATTTTTATATTTTTCGATCCTAACCTATTCCTGAATCTGTGCCACCATCCCTTATGTACGGTAAATGGCCTGATGTCATCCTTTTCAGGGGACTTTTTGCTGAAGGCTTCCTATAGGCTCAATGCTTTCCAACCGGACTGGCACTGGCGGCAGACATTTTCTGTGCAGGACTTCCCCAGACAAATGGAATGCTTTTTACATCTTAACAAAGCACTTCTCATTCCCTGAGGCCTCAACTTTCACAGTTTAAGATGAGGCAGCAAAACTAGCACAAATTTCTTTTCCCTTCTTCGCAATTTCACGGATAGAAGATTGGGTCTTAGCATACACACGTTTTAACAACCTCAACATGATTTTTTTTCCTTTCTTTATCAAATCCAGAACTTTTACCTGTTCACTTAAAGTAATGGCTTTGTGACATCTCGTTGCCACATAGGACACATTGCTACCTTCCAAGTATCACTACTCTCACCCGTTGGGGCTATTACTAAGTAAAGTAAAGGTTGCTTAAATATAAGCACTGCAATACTGATGTCAATCAGGTAACCAACACTGCTACTAAGAAACTAATGGGTGGGTAGTGTCAGTGTGGGTATGCTGGAAAAAGGAATAATTCATATCCCGGGAAGAATGGAGAAGTCTGGTCCAGGATTTCATAATGCTATACAGAATGGCACACCATTTACAACTTATGAATTCTTTGCTTCTAAAAGTTTCCATTTAATATTTCCAAACCTCAGGTGGCCAGGGGTAACTGAAAACACATGTATACCTGTGAATAAGGGGGTGGGTGTTGGGGGTTGCTATACTTCTCAAATCTCCACCTTGTCATCTGAAAATGGGAACAATTTGTACCTGCTTATTCAATAGAGAGGTTGAGAGTATTTGATTATGTTGTGCAAAAGCTCTAGCAGCAATATTGTAATCAAAATATTATCTAAACCAAAGGTACGTTTGATAGCTGTGATGGTATTTCGATATAAGAACCTGACTAGACTACACTCCCATTAGTCAGACACTAACCTAAATGTCCCCGTGAAAGTATTTTGAAGATGAGATTAAAAGCCCTCACTGATTAACAAATTAACAGTAAGTAAAGGAGTTTATGGAAAAGCTGGGTAAACTTGATTCAATCACCTAGAAATGCCTCAAGAGTAGAAAGGAGGCTTCTCTGAAGTAGAAGAAATTTAACCTGTGAGTAGCAACGTGAGTCTGTGCCTGAACACTCCCGCCTGCCCTTTGTGCCACTGGTAACCACACCGAGGGCCACCTCTAGCCTTGTTAAAGGATCGCACTTGACTCTGGACCTTGCTGCCAAATTTTTAGGAATTCAGAAGAATATGATGCCCTGAAGAGGACAACTGTATGCAAGAAATAAAACACAGACTCTGCAAAACCACAACTCAAGTCGTCTGCATTTCCCAACAGATAATCCATGGAGAAAATAAATGGATAGAGGGCTAACCCAAAGATTAAAAAAGACTTGAACATAGATTTTCAGGAAACGGACAAGACTGATAATCTATAGCATCTACAGACATGCATGTAAATCAAAAAAGACAAATGAATAAAAAACCAAAACAAAACAAGGGCTAAAATTCCCAATCACAGCTCCCTGTAAGGCAGGGTAAAGAGGTGTCCTTTGTGCCTGCAATGTAGCACTTGGAAGGAGTGTCCCAGAGGCAGGCTGAGTCTCTTTCCTGACCTGTGTGGTGTGTACCTTATGAAAATTCATTGAATCACAGTTTTATTCTGTATCGTTTTCTGTATCTGTTTTACTTTATAAGAAAGTGATTTTATAAATATTAGATCTTTACATTAGACTGCTTTTCATGAAGAAGGAACCTGGCCTGCTGCCAGAGCTGCCACTCGGCCACACGGATCACAGGAGCTCAATGGAAAGTTGGGAAGAGCCTGACGTGACACACCCCAAACACCTGCACAAGGAACTGTAGGAGAGGCATTATTCCGCACAGAAGCAATAGTACATTGCCGTTTGTGGATAGCAATAAGAAGAGATTCCTGAGTTTCTAGGACTGCCTGGCTTTCACAGTCTATTCCAGCGATAAATAAGAAAGATGAAGACTGCACACATTATTCATTTATAGTAGAGTATATAATCTGCAGACAACGAACTCGGAGTTTACAAATGACTGAAGAAAAAGGATGCACTGTATCTTTAAGGCATCGAACTCTTACAGCAGAAAGTCAGGCACAGCCAACCTCAGGAATACTTAAGGGCGTCAATTAAGTATGTTTAAAATTTCTGATGTTTGCTGTTACATTCATATACACCCAAAATGCTGAAAGTTAAAGAAAAAAAAAAAAACATTAACATCCATGATACTTGGTCAGTAATTTTACTCTAAGACCAATGGCCATAAATCTTTACAGACAACCATAAAGGAAAAAATATAATGCCATGAGCTCAAATAAACCAATGTCCTGGGGAAAAGCAGGACTGACGAGAGTGATAGCAATTAGCTACCAAATAGAACATGGTCTCTTAAGTGGAACAGAATTAATTGTAAATCAGCATACACACAGAATAAATCACTACTGCTGAAATGAGGGATAAATAGAGAAAATTAGAGTTAAATTGCACGCTGGTGTTCATCTACCAGTGGAAGCCTGGAACAGTTTACAAGTCAGAAAAGCACAGCACAGCCTTCCCATCGATGAACCCTCCTATGTGATTGCTGGACCACCGTGAGGTTTATTGGGCCACAGCTTCAAGCTGCCTTGTTAAATTTTTACTAAGGTTTAAAAGAACCAAAGGAATGGGAATGTCTCCTCATTTTTCACTCCCGTTGAGGACAACTTATGTGCAGTTACCAAGGTAGGAAAGAAAAATGTAAACCGATGGGTCTAACAGGAAAATGAGCTCCAAGAGAGAAAATGAGAAGTGAGACTCATTAGCTGGCTATAAAAAATAAAATTTTGAGGATATTTAGAAAGAGAGCTGTTTTTATTATTTCCCTCTCACATATTCCCAGATTCTGTCAACTAGTAGCAGGCAGGCCTAAACTCTACTGTCTTCTTTTGCTTGTTCCTCTCCTCTACCTACAAATTTTCCAACTCCAATGACACTGTCCCATTGAAGGCCTTCACTACTTGAAATTTGTACTGCTCAAAGTAGCCTCTTTACTGTTTCTGTCTCCCTTTTATTGCGGCATAAGTCCCAATCCATCATAAACTGTAATAACTTCTATTTCACATTCCTCTGCAATAAGATCTTCCTCCTTATGTTCCTATTCCACCTACGAATATACACACAATTGTTCAGAAATAACTACGCCCACTTAATCTTTGTTTATTTAAGTCCTATGTGTCCTCCCATGACGCAATCAAATCTTCCCTACATTCCAGTCCATGCTGCTCTCTATCAACTCTGAAACAATACAGTGCTGAGATAACATACAGTCTTTCTTTAGTTACAGAAGCATCTCTCAGGGCTGAAAGAATCTTCAAGTATTCAGCCTCATGCCACATACTCATCAAGGGCTTATCCAGACTATGTTTGGATACCTCCACTAATTGTAATTTTACTACCTTCTGAAGAAGCTCATTCTAGGTTTCAACAAACCTACAATTAGAAAGCTCTTCCTTCTGATCAGCTTATCTCTCATACTATATAGCTTTAAAGCATTAATTATTATTGTACTTTAATCTCTACAGAGAACAAATTAAATCCCTCTTGTGTATTTCTAATATTCTACAATTTTAAAAAATGTCTTTTGTCTCCCATAAATCTCAAGATTAATTTATATCATGTCCCTTTAGCAAAGCTGATACTTCTTCAACTTTATAGTCACTGTCCCAGGAATTACATATTACCTTTTGTTAGGCTAGTTATTTCAGATGTGAGTCAGCCACTTTGAAGAATAATGACCTGGAAAGTGTCAGAATTTTCATCAAGCCTAGACAGGACAATTTTTATTTTATCTTATTCCTTTGTTTCTTTTTACCATGATACCCAATGTAAGCTAATCACGTATTGCATAGATAAGGCCAACTGGCTTTGAAATGGTTTTCTCAAATTAATTTTTAATGAATGGTCAACTGTAAATTGCATATTTATAGGCACACATTAATTTTGTCCAAGGATTTTCCATTATTACAACAGATGCAAAATGGCCAGATTTTGTTCTCAAAAAGAAATAGCATTAGGAATAACAAACAATCCTGTAGATATTAAATTAGCTACAAAAACCCTCACACTTTATGTGACAGTACAAATTATCATGGAAAAATAGTATAGCATAGGACCATCAGAAGGAGTTATGTGAGCAATTAGGTAGACAAAAGTTAAAACAGTACAGCAACATATTTTACCAGTTAAAATATTTGTACTTAATTTTTTTAAAATCATGCTTCTGATTTCCACTGTTCCGCCAACAGTGTTCCTGTGGGCTATAGGAACAAGGCTATGACATTTGCCTGGAGAGACAAAACACTATGTGGCCAGATAGTTCAGACCAACCATTTTGACTGACCCTCAGCGGATACCTCAGGTGTTACTGCAAGAGGTCAGCCTTTCTCTCTCTCTCTGGTTGTTTTGAAGAGCCATTTACATCTTATTTTACTAATTTTACTCTCAATCCATTGCTTAAATTATCTATTGCTTCATAAGGAATGGCATTTCCTTTGGCTGAGAAACTAGCCATATCACACTACATTAGCACTGACAAAGCCCACCAAGGGCAAAGCGATGGCAGACTTGCCTGTTTTGGCAGGCCCACTGTGGTGGCGCAGTGCCAGCCTCTGCGGCACTAACTGACAAATTGGGCCAATCGCCACGGCTTTGATGGCACTCTGCATAGGGTTACCAATCACACACGTTCAAGACCCTAGTTTCAAGTCACCAAAACAAATGAGAGTGAAACACCAAATACATCCACACAATTCCCTACTTTCGATAATTCCACAGTCAAATTTCTCAGTCCAATCCAATGACGCATGCCCATGAAGCTCTATCATGATGGATGGAGTCATTACCATTTTCATTTCCACACTGAACCTGAAGCCAAAGCATATGGTCTGACAGATGTTCCAGCAACTGGCTCTATTTGACTCTCTGTGTAGGTGTCCACTTATACTGGACCTCCATGAAAGAATACTAATTTATAAGGTTATAATAGTCTTTCCATTTTTGCACATCTTCAAAAGTAGTAACATGTTCTGAAAACAGAATACTCAGACAGGCTTGATTTTTATATTTCAGCTACACTAAAACAAAAATTAGGTTTAAACCTAATCAGATCACTTCAACTGGACAAGATGGACAAAAATGGATCTGTAGGTTACTATCATCTCTAGCTTAATTAGTACTGACAGCGATTTAGAAACTTGATCAACTGTACCATATACTCACTCCCCCCATTCATAATTTATTGAGGTAAACTACATAAACAGTGAATTAGACAGGTCCTAACTTCTGACAAATGTTTATCCACCCATAGACACAACACATCACTAAAGACATAAGGTGTTTACGTTATTCCTGAAATTTTCCCCATCCACTTCCAGTCAATCTTCATCAAGAAGCAAATACTAACAATCTCTATCATCCTAAATTAGTTTTATCTCTCCTAGAGTTTAATATAAATGGAATCATACAGAATCATACAGTATGCATTTTTGTGTCCTCCTTCTGAAAACATAATGTTGCTGAGATTTATTCATACTGCTGATACATCACTACTTCATTCTGTTATTATTTATTATTGAGCAACATTCTATCACTTGAATGTTGATAGAATGTTTTACTTAAATATTCTCTTGTTAAAGATATTTAAGATCTTTAAAATGATTGGTTATTACATTTTATTTTATTATTTTAAGATTTTATTATTTTCAGAGAGAAGGGCAGGGAGGGAGGAAGAAAGGGAGAGAAGAGAAACATCAGTGTATGGTTGCCTTTCACCTGCCTCCAGCTATAGACCTGGCTGGAGACCTGGCTTGCAACCTGGTTATGTACCCTGACTGGGAATTGAACCAGCAACCTTTGGTTTTGCAGGCCAGTGCCAATCTACTGAGCCACACTAGTCATGGTGGTGGTTATTATATTTCAAAAGTGTTATAAACACTCTTGTTCAAGTCTTTTTCTGAACATGTGGCTTTATCTCAGGCAGATATTTAGGAATGGAATTTCTGTGTCATATTTGTTGTTGGCTTATACATTCATTTTCTTCTTACAGAATACTCATAAGGAATTCTTATGAGTATTCCTTATGTTGTTGAAACAGGGTATAGATCAGGGGAGGGATCCCCAACATCCCCATAGCTCATGGTTTGGGCTGCAAAAAGGTGATAAATACAGAGTTTAAGGTACTTTGAACTCTACCTACACTCTTAGAACTCAGGACATACAGAAAGGGGAACTCCCTTAGGACTTGTGCCTTTCCTGGACTTCACCATGATTCAGTGTAACACGTCACATGCTTTTCTGGACTATTTTATGGAGGCTGAGGACAACACAGCCCAGATACTGAAGAAGAGAGCTGACAGATAAGATGGGGAACTATGGGGCTTGGTTTTGGTTAATAGCCATTTAGGGAACAAGGGAAGTGCTGGGTCTCACAGGAGAACAGGACTCCAAGCAGGAGTGCTCACAAATAACCCCACCTACCCCCCAAAGGTTGGAATATTGTTAAATAAAGACTTGTTACTCTCATCGGTAACTGTTGGGTCACATACCAAGATGCCACATGAATGGGCCTAGGTTTGTTCAGTCATACCATTGCATGTCTCCCCATATTAGTAAGAGTTGAAATAAAAAGGACATAATTAAAACTGTTAAACTATAAAAATGTATAACCTAATTTTTCTGTGAGAAAACTGGTATTTCTCAGCAATGTAACACAATTTTTTTTTTTCACTCAGGAATATAACCAGTATAAACTATCCATTAAAATTTTATTTGTGATATTATTTCCTAAAATCTGTATTTTAGCCTAAGCCTTACTTTAAGGTCCACAAATACTACATTTCTTAGGAACACAAACCAGCTTATTTCTAAAACTTTTTGCAAGAATTGAAAATAATGGTTCATGTAGAAAAAAGTTACAAGTCATAAGTTAACAAAAAATGTTATGCTTGTATCTATGCTACTTCACTGAGGTTTATGATATAAGAGGAATTTGGAAATTCCCTAAGAGACTTTAAGTTCCTATCTATTGGGTTGACCAAAAAAGTCCATTTAGGTTTGTTTGTTTTGTAAGAGGCAGATTTTTCATTTCACCAATGACTTTATTGATTTGAATATTTTAAGTATGTTGCTATCTCCCACATGGTATAGCATTGATTGTTCTCAATTAATACCTTGATTCATTCATTACCAACTTCAGCTGATATTCCCAATCATGGAGCATTGTCCAGTGAGAAATTTCCAGCATAAAACCTTGCAAACCACTTGTGACCTGTTTGATCAATCATAGTGATTGATCTCTACATACTGCACAAACTCTCTCTTTTTATTTCAGTTGAATATTTTCCTTTCTCGAAATAATAAAACATAATATGCTGAAAATGTTTATTTTCTTTCATCTTCAATATTAAAGTAGCTACAAAAAATTCACCAGTTTTGATCAGTTTTCTTTTAATGCATGCTGATATTATAGCTGTCACTATATCAGATAATAAAATTGTTTTGAATAAGTTAAACACAACTCAGAGCTTCCAGAGCCAGCTTACAGAAAAAAATAATTGAACTTTCTGGCAAATCCAATTAACTTGAGTGAACACAATTTTTAAAGTATGTTCCAGAAAGCTTCATGATTTCACTATATCTATCTATCTCATCAGACTTCTAAAAACATTCATCCGTGTTGTTTTATGTTATAAGTAGACTTCTCAGCTACACAAGGAGGTTCATTCAGATTATATACTTTGTCATTATTTACTAAATGGGTAGAATAAATGACCCATTCCTAAGACTCTATAATTACATAATTATATAATTCCTAAGCCTCCAATATTATATAATTATATGATAATAACAGGCAGCAATGATCCCTAAAGATACGTCCAGAACCACTATGACAGGCTTTATGGACTGTGGTAGGTAAGCTCTGATTTTGTTCTCTATTTTTTAATTTACTTAATTTGTAATATTGCTTTAAGGAACAAAAATTGGTTAAAATATGAACTATAATTAACTTACAAGTGAGAGAATTTATTCTCTATAGGTATTTCCATACATAAATCATTCTAACTATCAAATAGTAGCCGGCATTATGATCAGTATCTTTCATAAAAGTTGTATGGTCATTTTCCATTTAAAATAGAAAATGGATTTTATTTTTATTTGTTATTTTATCCCATATTCAGACATTTAACAACTGAGCATAATTACTATATATAATGTAAGTCATTTGGAGGACATAATAAGTTTATTACAATTTTTTTATTACATCTAACCATGGTTACTCCATTATTCTATTACTCCTTTGATAGCAAGTAGTGACTTTTCACTGAGTTGCTTCAAATACATACATCCTCAGTACTGTAAGCAGATATTTGAACAGTTGTTTTCACAATGACACTTAATTTAACAGATATTTTCCCGTAAAAGTCTAATAACATAAAAATTTGGCATTCTTCTACCAGTAAAAAGGTAGTTAAGCCATTGTTTCAGGCCACCAAAAATACTGCAAAAACCTCGAGCATCTTTTGCTTGAAGAAATTTTAGTCTCTATACAATACTTCCTTTTATAGATAAAAAAAATTGAGGTCCAGAATAGTTCAATAAATTCTCTAAGCCTATACAACTAACTAGGTTACCAGACTTAAGGATGGGAATTAAGAGTTAGAATTATGAACTGGACTTCCTGGTGTCTAGGACATTGTTCCACATCAAGCATAAATGATCTGACATCTGTTTGCGTGGGTTGGCTTGAAGATTCATTGTGGAACCAAGGCTCTTTCTGCTTTATGTTAGTAATTTTTTATTAAAAAGTAAGTTTCTTAAGTCACTGGCCAGTTTCTAATAGACTCTTTTTATGCATGTACAATAAATAGTCTTACTAATTAGAAAACATCCCTGAACTAAGTAATTGATTGTTTTCAATACTTCTTAAATATGGAGAAGAATATTTAAGAGAATAAGTAAAGGTGGCTTAAGTAGTGTTATTGTGAAATATTGAAATGTTTTTTGATAAATTAGGTGAATATGCAGGCAACTGAGGAACTGGGCAATCTCCACGTCAAGAAGAAGAGAAACAGGCAAACACATCTTGGCAAATGTAAAGAAAATGAAGGGGGCAAAGAAAAAAAGCAGCATAGAAGTCTCATGGAATATTTTTCCTTCTCACGTTTGTTTTTTAAAATGGCAAGAAGACATTTTTAAGAAACTATAATGAAATGAGTCAATCTACAAAGTGGAAAACAAACAAAAAAAGGGTTGTATTCTGACCACAACCCATTCAGAGCAGCAGGGTCAGGGAGCCTCTGTTGCCAGCGGCAGCTGGTGTCTGAGTTTATAAAACCCTTTTATTTCAATGTCACATTAAATCCAGGAGCACGCAACAAGGGGCAGACGGCAGAGCCTCGAGTTTTCCAAGGCAAGACTATCTGAATCACAGCCAGTGTCAAATGCCAACTAATGCTCCTACCTATAAATAAAAAATAACTAGCAACACAATTAGAAAATCATTTATAAGTATTTCTTAAACTATTATTTAGGCCAAGAGGGCGAACGTAAGAGGAATTCTGATTTGATGTTTAGCTGATAAAAATAGTACCATATTATTCAATTTGCTTTCTAGGAATATTTATGTTATATTTTAATATCGATAGGGGAATTAGCATAATCAGAAAAAAGGAGGGGCTTCCTTTCCTTTTCACATATTCAGGATGGTATCTTTATACCTGCAAATCAGATAAATTATAAAAGTAGTAATAATTAGATTTATATAAAGTATATCTCCTATGCAACTTTATTCTGAGAATTAGATGAAATAACACATCTAAAACATTCAGTACAACATCAGGCATTACACTCAGTATGATTTTACAAATAATTTATTACAATCATTACCCAAACCACCTGCAAACTAATGATTATCCTCAACACTAATTTCACCTCCAAAGATACACGAAAATAAATCCTGATGTCTACGTTCAAGAAGCTAAGCTAATCTTCCAATAATTTCTCTTTTTCATCTCTATTGGCATTCTCATGAATTTAAAATTCAAACTAATTAAATCTCTTTCCTCATTCTGATGCAAATAGAAACAAAATAATAATAAATGTGCTCAGAGAATATTATCATTTATATTTTAGATTCAAACATTTTGCTCAATAGGCTTTGGAACTGCTCTTAGCTCCTTCCCCTCCCCCTTTCCCATCCCCACTGCTCCAGGATGAACGAACCATTCTCTGAAAACATGGTACATTTCTTAGTCTATTGTTTTCTCTCTGATCCTTTTAAAGTTTATGCACCATTTGTTTCTCCAACATGTATTCTAAATTCTAATTCATTAAATACACACATACTGTCAATCTCAGATTTGTGATTAAACTTTATATTCAAAAATACTGACAAAATTTAATTGGTCCTTTTTCAATTCACATTTCTAGCAATAACACTGAAAGTTTCTTAGGATATTCTTTATAAATTTATCTGAGTATAATAGTTCCTACTTAAGTACTATGCTTTTGTTAATTGAGTCTTCAAAATATTAAATGATATTTTCATTTTAGTCCTACATAATGGATCTAGAAAAAAATTTTTTGTAATTTGCATAAAACATTAGAGAATCATTATGTTTCCTTAGACACTAATCCAAACACTTTTTCACTATATACTTCTATTTTTATTCATAGTCCCCAAATGAAGATATCTGAAATGAACCTGCAGCTCATCCAAATACTTTTTAACTATATATTGTTACATTTTTATTCATGTTCCCAAAATAAAAATATCTGAAATGAACCAGCAGCTAATTAAATCAAACCTAACACCAACTCACTCCGTCTCTCTGTCTCCATCCTTCTCTCTCACAGAAAAGAATGAGGCCACCAACATCTGTGATGTTTTTTCAAAATCAAGTGCACCCTTCAGCTTAGCTGTCCGCTAGGCCTTACCTGCAGCCATAACTTGTTCCGCACAGCGTCCCTCCCCGTAGCAATGCACTGAAAAGTAGCATTCTGTCCAGCATTGACCTCTACGTCCCCCAAACGAAGGAAATGAGGAGATTTATCTGCGAAGGCAGGGGAAGAAAATGTTGTTAAAACATGAAGAAATCAGGCCATGTTATTTTTCCCAAGACAATAATATTTTTACCTTTGGCTAAGATTATATCATCTGGCATGAAATGGAGTTTTCTTTGCACTGAAAGCCATCTCCTCTTTCACAGTTCTTTTGCTCAACAGCTCTATCACGTACCACTCCGTAATTGAAAAAGCATTGTTCTACAGGGGAGCACGCAACACGTGGTACAGAGGACTGTGCAGGATGCTATATATGGTTACTAATCAAAGTTCCAAGTCCAAGCAGGCAAAAGAGATCAAATAGGCATAAAAAGAGAACATACTGGAAAAAATTAATGACACTACGAGATCTGTCCCGAAAGTATCGAGCCATATAATGCTTGAATTGTACTGAAACTGGCTGGATATTTTTGGGGCAGCCTACATAGATAATCATATCTAAAGCAGTGAATGTTTTAACATTTCAATCGTTATCCTCCAATATTTTAAAGAGCAAGGGAATACTTGTGTTTCTCTCAAACAGACCAGCAGCTTAACGACTGTTATATCCGCTTCCTTTTCTTTTATAGTCCAAAGAAAGTTACCCAAAAGAAATGTCAAAGCAACAAAAACTGATGAGTGCAGTCAAAACATACTAGACGTACATATGTGACTGTCAAAAATGTTCTCTGTAATTCCCTTTCAGCAAAAGAAAACAAACAAAATAAGCTCAGCCTCAGTAAGTCAAGAATACTCATGGAGGACTGTTACATTGGAGCTGCTATTGTACTCAATTCATAGTTTATTACGAAGTGTAAATGAGGAGTAGCTAGAAACGTCAATCTCAGATATTAATGAACAGAAAGAGTTCAGTAAGCCAACTTGAATTTTGAATGTGACCATTTTATTCTTTTTTTTCTAGAACGTGTGTAAATCATTCGACCCTTGACCACTACATCTTTCTCCATTTCCCCTTTTCAATAGGCCCTTCAGGAAAAGGAACTCTTAAGCCCCAGCTGGTGGCACAGTGGATAAGGCACTGGCCTTTGAACACAAAAGTTACTGGTTCGATCCCCAGCCAGGGCACATAACCAGGTTGCAAGCCAGGTCTCCAGCCAGGTCCTTAGCTGGAGGCAGATGAAAGGCAACCATACACTGATGCTTCTTTCTCTTTCTCATTCCCCGCCCTTCTCTCTGAAAATAATGAATAAAATCTTTAAAAATAAAAAATTTAAAAAAGGAACACTTGAACTACAAGTTGAGCTAGCATAATGGTTCTCACATTGTGACCTCCAGTCCAGCAGCAGCACCATCACCTGGGAACCTATCAGAAATGCAAATTCTGAGAAGCTCCAACAGACCTGCACGTTGCAGCAGGAACAGGGTTCTGCAACATAGGGTTGCCACACTCCATAGGGGATTCTTGATGCCAACAGGGGTTTTACAACCACTCCCCAGGGGCACAGGCCCTGGCTCACTGCACCCGCACAAGCTGCCTGGGATGAGCTGGAGAATTTCTACCAGGAGGGTTATTCAACAGGGCATCTAGAATTTACAGGCCCTAACAAATGCTCTTGTTGGGAAATACAGGGCAAGTTTTCGTTTTTGCCAGCTGTTTCATGCCTGGCTCTACAGAATACATGCAATATTTGTCTTTCAGGGAACATAATGTAAACACAGATTTAGATACACTGTCTGAAGAACAACCAATGTGCATGTAACATAATAAAACCATGTATTAGTAAACGGAGTTTCTTGTTTTACTGGCTTTCTATTGTTTTGTTGTTTAATAAAGATTAACCAGATACTTTTAAGGACATTTTGGAACAGGGTGAACTAATTCATTCTCTTCACTTAACTTCAAATTTCAATTTAGCAGATTGTGTAAGTTAATGAGGCCTCTTTTTATTTTGCTTTCAGATGAACTCTGATTTGTTTTTCTTCTACGCTTTCCAAGAAAATGTAATACCAAATGATGACACAAGTCTTACCTACAGTTTAATTTACATTTGTATTTGGGGCTCAGTAATTAATTAAAAGAATTCTTTTTGTATGTGCATAATTACTTGCAAGTTAGAAAAATGTTTAATTTTAAAACTCTAGAAATTTTCAGTGTTCTTTGACAACTGAATAGAAGGCTAGGGCTAATAACGACAGAGGTAACAACAATAATCAACAGATAAACAACCAACAGGCATTGCTAATATAAGTATTGAAAGGACACAGAAAAATACAGTTTTTAATCAAACCTACCACACGGATAACTCAATACTTGGATGTCATCAATGGCAATATAACCACTTCTTCCTCCTGAGACTTCTGCTTCAAATATCACCTGTCAGGAAAAATAGAAAACATTTGCAACAATCGTTTATTAAAAGTGTTCACAGCAGAAGAAGAATAGCTATATAATGCGAAAGAAAGTTAATTAGATTTTTGTCCTATAAGAATTAAAAAATTTATCTTATAAGGTAAAGCAATTCCCTAAACCTTCTACAAATAAATGAAAGCTGTTTTGTCTTGGTTTTTTGTTTTTGGTTTTTTTTTTAAGAGCCACCAAATTACTGAGGTCAAGCAACTCTCACTAAATTTTTTGAGTAACTACTGTTAAGCGTTGTTAAGATTTCCTGAATGGGCAACACAGGTGCAGAATGAATACACAGATCCAGCAAATCCCACAGCCGTAAATTTTCTCTTATATTTTTTTAGTCAGTTATTTAACATGCCAAGCAGTAAGCTGACCAGTGAAGATATCAAATGATCTCAAGAATTTTCAGAGATAGAGGTCATCAGACAGATTAATGGCATTCCAGGCAAAAGGGTCAGTACACAATGGAACAAAATAGAGCTGTATGTTGGGGGAACTACATGAATATAATCTATATGTCTTCAAAGGATCAGAAAGGAAGAGATGAGATTAGAAAAGAAGGTGTGGAAGACCTTGAACAACATTAAAGTGATGCCAGGAGTATATTTTATCAATAGATCCACAATGAAAAATATTAAACAAGCACCAAAAGTTCCAGGTTCAAATGTTAGGTTATGTTACAGACTTTTCTTGTTAGCATCACAAGTAGAACTTCACACATCCTTTCTTTTAATGATGTATGAGTGTTTAAGAGAAAATAGATGTAGCACGCCATATTTCCACATTTTATTTGACTACGGGTTCCTTTATTTGTGAAGATACATAGACAATTTTTGGAGGACATTGGATGACATTTTAAGAAATGTAATGAAGTTTATGTTTACAGTAGGAATTATATAATCACAATGATGTATTGGAAATGTATTTGGCTTTAAGGTGAAGGAGGGCCTAAAAGACAATGCCTTGAAATAGGTAATATGCTAGCAGCAGTGGAAATAAGAGAAGTGAGAAAAAAGAGGAAGAGATAAAAAAACAAGACAAAGGAAATAGACACAGTGCAACTTACTACCTCATTCACTGTGGTAAGATATAGGACAATCATAGTTCCTGGCTTGGCCCACTAGATGGATGATTCTATCTGGATTCCTAGCCAGGACTAGTAATAAAGAAAAGGTACACATTTGAGAGAGGATAACTAAGCACATTTCAGATATTTCCAATTTGATTTGCTTAGGATACATACAGGGTAAAATGTTAAGAGATAACTAGAAAGCTTTATCTCAAAGAGAAGAGGAGAAAACCACTGAAATAGATGCAAGAAGAGAGCAAGCAGGAATAAAACCAAGAAAGTGTGACTCAGGCATAATTGTCAAGGAAAGAAGAGAAGGAACAAGAAGTTTCAGGCAAGCCAACACTCCCACCAAAAAGATTAAGAAGTTCAGGTAAGCCCTGGCTTATGGCTTAGTGGATGGGTGCCGGCCTGTGAACCCAAAGGTCGCTGGTTCAATTCCCAGCCAGGGCACATAACCAGATTGCAAGCTAGGTCTCCACCAGGTTAGTAGCTGGAGGCTGGCAAAAGGCAACCATACATTGGTATTTCTCTTCTTCTCTGCCTCCCTCCCTTCTCTTCTCTCCAAAAATAATTTTTTTTAATCTTGAAAAAAAAAAAAGTCCAGATAAATTACAATAACCAAAGTGTTAAAACAGATATCTAGATAAAGAATGGCATCTGAATGAACAAAGAATTTAGGGGACAGTCTTTCCAATGTGGTCCTATGATCGATCTTCAGCCCCATCTCCCTTCCCATGAGAACATCTGTCAAATGTAAAAGGAAGCCATGGCTGTAACTCAGCACAGTCCAGGGCCTCTCGTGTGAGGGGGTGAAAACAGTGAAGCCTCCTGCAGTTGGGTGAAAACAGAACAACAAACTGAAAATCTGGGAGTCTAAATTTTCTTTTTTTTTTTAAGATTTTATTTATTATTTTTAGAGAGAGGGGAAGGGAGAGAGGCAGAGAGGGAGAGAGATATCAATGTTTGGTTGCCTTTCACCTGCCTCCAGCTAAGGACCTGGCTGGAGACCTGGCTTGCAACCTGATTATGTGTCCTGGCTGGGAATCCAATCAGTGACCTTTGGGTCTGCAGGCTGGTGCCTTATCCACTGTGCCACCAGCCAGGGCTCCTAAATTTTCTTTTTAATGTAGGTGGTGGTGAAAAATACATAAAATTTAAGAGAAAGGTCGAGAAAAACTAAAATTAACAAGTGTCAACTATAGTTAGCCTTGAGGAATTTTCTGGTAGCTTATAGCATAGTTTGACTATAGTGGAGAAGCAAAAGCGTGACTGTCAGTTGATGCTAATTAACATTTATTGAGTACTTACTATATACAAGCAACTGTCCTCAACTAGCATACACATTCATGTGAGCACACCCCCACACATTTTCTATCTACAAGCATATGAGGAAGTTTATTATTTTTATCTGCAATATAAAGAAAGTTAAGTGAGGGTACCAAAGGCTAACAGTTAACAAGTGGTAGGGTCAAGAACGTGTCCCAGCTAACCTGACTGTAAGTTGTATTCTTCCATCAAATTCACTAGACTGGCTCTCTCAAGGTAAAGAAGCAAACACAGTGAGAACATTTTATCTTATAGGCTTTACATTTCCTTTTAAAGTTAAATTTTTAATTTAAAAACAGTGCCATTTCAGATAGCACACCGTTTGGGTATTAGACTGACTAAATAGCAATATCATCAGCATCATGGCCTTCCCATCCTGACACCACACTTCTATAACCATCCAAGGCCAGGGCGATAGTACATCTGCCGTAGGCTGAGTGAAGGACTTCCTTCCCATCCATCCACTCCCATCAGAAACTTTGTCCTCTGTTAATTTCTGTCCACTTCAAGTTTGCCCTATGAGATTATTAATTTCACTGTAATAAGTTAAAGCTGGAAAGTAGGGGAATGAAGTCTTTGGGGGAACAGAAATGCTTCATGATGGAAAGAAAGCAGATCTATGAACACAAAAATATATGCCTGAGTATGTACATGGTTTATACTTCATATAAATGTACTGGATATGAAAATAATTATCACGTTATTTTAAATACTGGAACAAAGGCTTAGCAATAAACAGAGGAGAAGATCAGACTTTAAATAATGTATAATTTGACGTAATTGTGGTTATTACTCAACTTTCTTGGGAATGAGAAAACCTGTGTCTGACTCCCAACTCTCCTGTTTACAAATTCCTGAGCAAATCACATAACTTTTTAGAGCCAGGTCCCAACTCAACAATATAGGTATAATGCAGCTTTCAACCAAAAGGTAAGATTATCAACACTTTTGCTATGTAAGATCTGTATAAGTGTATCCCAGAAAAGTATTTTATTTGCTTGAATATAGTTCAAGGAAAGAGAGGGCATCAAAAGAAAAAGTGATAAACCCATTTTTGGAAAACAAAACATTGTTATGAGCAGAAAATAGATCTACATAACCAATCAGTTTTGTTTTAGTCAGCAGTAATTAAATTAATGTCTAGACTTATTTTAGTTGTACTTGCTCAAATTGTTTAACTATCTCTGCTCCTTACAAGCGGTAACTTTAAACATAATTACAACACCCTTGAGAAAAAAAGTTTATTTGTTCTTTTAATTGAGCTTTATTCTGGACAATAAATTTAGGCCTTGATTCAAAAAGAATCAGTTCTTTATTAACGAAATAAAAATGTTTCTCTTTATAGTCACCTCATTTTCCCTGCTAAGTGTTGTCTTTGCCTCATTAACCAGAGCTGGTGGTAATTTCTAAGATCAGGTTCCTATACTACTAAGGATCTAATCAGCTTTATCACTTCAACGAAGCCCTCACCTTGTAAGACTCTTCTGTCCAGTCAGGGGAAACAAATCTGAATGGCTTAATTACGCAGAGCTTGCTCGGGCTAATGCTCAGGTCAGATCTAACGTGTGGTATCAAGTGGTACCAGGGCTTCCCAGAAGAAGGGAGCAATGAAAGCGCTACCAAACGTCAACTTCAACCCATCCAGGAGGCCAGCCTGGGAACCGAATAAACGCGCTCTGCTTTTTATACTGCCTTCACTCCACTCCATTACCTGAAATACTGAAGGTGATGATTCTAATCAAGTTTTCACTACTCTGGCAACATTCTTGGATTATTAACTAAATAAGTGAAGTTAAATTAAAATAGGTGGGGGGCGGGGGGAGGCAAACCCAAAAGACAAAGACAACTTTATCCTTTGGTAAATAAACTGAATTAATACAGAGAAAGTACTTCATATAACTGAAAACTGAACCCAGAATCAGGAAGCCTGGAATCCAGTGGTTGTTCCACTATCATATGTGACCCAAGTAATTTATTTAACTGCCTTTGGAGCCTCATCTAGGCATTGCCTGTATCACACATTTCTTGTGAAGACTGAACAGTATATGTGAAATGATTAAATAATACATGAAATATCACACAGCAAAAAATGTTATCGATATTTTTGAAATTTGGAAAACATTTGCACTTCTTCTTTCAATAGATCACAATGTCAAAACTAGCACTGCCTCCAACGTTAGATACACATTTAGCTCACATTTTTTAACTGTAACTACAACTTGTGGAAACATATGTAAAATTACTTATGTGGCTTGATGTAAATTGAAAATCTATTTTAAATGACTTTCTTTGTTTAATTTAAATGTTAGACTTTAAAAGAAAATTTAAAGCCTATTTAAAGGATTTTTCAGTGCCCATGAGAGAGAAATGATAATTGTGAGTGTGAGATAGGCTAGTACAAGATCCAAAGCATAGGTCATAGGAAGGGCTCTACTTTTTCTTCTTTAATAACTTGAGAAGGAGAGTAGAAATGAAGATATGAGTAAATTTAGAGGATTGGCAGATAAGGGGGTTTCTATCATATGGCCTCAATTTTCTCCACTATAAAGGACAGGCCAGTAAGGAGGAGGGGTGGGTGAAGTTCGGAGTGAGTCGAATGCAGTGGATAAAAGGGAGAACGAGAAAGGGTAAGTACACCGAACAATGGGGCAGTGTATCCCACAGTACAGTGAGCGCGCCAGAAGTTGGTGCCGGGGAATTTCTTGTCACCCCAAGCTATCATGAACCATGAGTTTTTAAAAAGATTTTGTTTATTATTTTTAGAGAGAGGCAAAGAGGGAGAGAGATAACAATGTATGGTTGCCTTTCACCTTCCTCCAGCTACAGACCTTGCTGGAGACGTGGCTTGCAACCTGGTTATGCACCCTGGCTGGGAATCGAACCAGCGACCTTTGGGTTTGCAAGCCAGTGTCTTATTCACTGTGCCCCCAGCCAGGGCCATGATTTTTTTTTTTTAAACATAGTGTCATTTGCTTGGTTTTAAGCCTATAAAAAGTAGACAAAAAAGCAAATTCAGCTCTTATGGAACTAGTAAACACAACAGTAAAGATTACAATGCAAGCAAATTTTAACATGATAAGCAGGTTGATGAACTGACAAAAGACAGAGCAGAATGTGCAATAAACCTGGTACTGCCCCAGAGGGTGATTGGTGATCTCAGTAACATGAATAAAGTGGAAGAGAAGGAGTTAGTGCTAAGGTCAGAAAGGGAGATGCTTACATGGAAAGTGAGAGTATAGGATCTACATAGTATAGGATCTGTTCAAACTGTGCATTAGGTTAGAATAAGGTAGGTAATTCTGGGAATTAAGGTAAAATACGGAAGGTGATGTCTGGAGGTGAAGCAAAGTAAGAAAGGTGACTCAGGGGGAAGGGGAGGTGAAGAAACTAACAGAAGACTTTCCACAAAGATGCTGAAGTCATAGGATGGTGGCGGGTCTGAGAAGTGAGGAAAGCACCCTGGTTGGTGTGGCTCAGTGGATCCAATGCTGGCCCGCAAACCAGATAGGGGGTTGCTGGTTCAATTTCCGGTCATGGCACATGACTGGGTGGTGGGCTGGGTCCCCAGTTGGGGGTGTGTGAGGGGCAGCCACACATGGTATTTCTCTCACTCTCTTTCTCCCTTCCTTCTCCTCCCTTCCCTTCTCTAAAAACAAATGAATAAAATCTTTAAAAAAAAAAAAAAAAATAGGTGGAGAGAGCAACTAGTGCTAAGGTTTATAATGAGTAGAAGAAAAAGACATGAGGTCCAGCGGAAGGCACCAAGAGGAGTGAATGGTGGCTCGCTGAAAGGCAAGAAATGCAAAGGCGTGGAGAGAGTCTTTCCTATCCATCGACCTGATCTGGGTAGCTGGGAATATGCATCTGCTTTCTATAGGCTGTTTTATAATAAGCATCCACCGGCTAGAGTCACAAACAGAGTATAATTACAACTCTATTTAATTGTACAAATAAATTCTCAAAGTCTCCCTTCCTCTACTGGAACGTAAGGTCTTCGAGGGGGGTGCCGGTTCTTACAACAGCACCAGTGAACCATGAGACCCCAGCCGAACGCAGGAGCTAGATGAGTTCCCGCGTGTTCCAAGAAAATGACCACATGAGACCTGTGGCTTCAGGCTCACAGTTTTGCCTTAGGAGAAAGAATGGGGTAAAATACTTAGCTCCCCTCTACCTAACTCATATAAGTTTGTTGCTATAATAAAAGAACTCTCCCTTGAGAAAGTTCCAGATTATTTTCCCAAGCTAATTTAGAAATCATATAAATAGTTACGTCCCTTGAATAGTGCGCTATTGTAAGGAATACATTTCTGCTTAGAGCTCCCAAAAGAGCTCATGCTGAATAAATCAAATATTGATGTGGAAACTTCAAGCTCTAGACCCTAGTTTCTTTTCCAATGTGATAAAGTTCTATTTCTGTTCACAGTGAAAGACTAAAATACACAGAGCTGGTAGTTCATACTGAAAGATTAATATACACATAACTGGTAGGTGTTACAAAGTCCATGCGAAGCTGACAGTCCTGACCCCAAAGTAGCTCCTCTCACGTGCCCTGTCAATCTGGAATTCTGCTTTCTCATTAAAGCATTAGAGAAAAGGAGGTGCTCCCTGTCATAAAGTTAGGCTGGCTTGCCCCTGGCTCATGCAACAGTTGATTTCTCAGAGTTGACCTTGTGAAAATGCCTTTAATACAGGCCCTGGAATGGATGCATTCTTAGCCGCCCTGGCCTACAAGCTACCTTACTTACTTGTTTGTTTAGCTCCTGAAAGAGATAAATGCCTGCGGTCACAAAAGGTACATAGATAAAATATGTAAGAAGCAAGGGAAACGCTGGTACATTCTTTGGCTTACAACTGCTTGCAAGGGTAATCAGGGGATTCGAATCATACGCCAAAGGTGGAGGGCAGTTACGACATATACTAGACGTGAATGGATTCTCCACCAAAAACCCTTCCGTATTTCAGATTTTGGCCATCCTCACATTTCCATGACTTACAGGTGCACACAAATTCAAAATCAGTTCTTTTTCTTCAGATGTGCTAACACTAAATTAAACAGGGCCAGTTCCTTCAAACTAGTCAAGACTGAACTTTAGGACTAGGCAGTCTGCAGCGAGGGTTAGGGTTCCAGAGATTCCAAAACCACACCCTGTCACCTGAGTACCACAGGCTGTGTGTCAGGTTACAAGGTCAGCTGCCATGCGAGGCTTTCTTTCTGTCTCACATGCACACACTCCTGCCTACCCACACAATTATAATATGAGGTCTGTCTTGGAAATATTGAGCCATATGATAAAAAACGCAGTATTGATACTGCCTGGATACTTTCGGAACAGGCTCCTATGCTACTGAACTAAATTGATTTTAGTATGTGAATTCTATGTCGTATAGCCAAATATTCTGGAATGTCAATGTGACAAAAATATCCTGAGGTTTAGCATTACCAGTTGTCTAAGTGATAAGAGGAAATGCTACCTTATCTAACACCGGTGACAATATTAGTTATAACAAGACTGCACTTGCATGAACACTACAACATTCATCCAACCACAGGCCATTTCAGTTCTACTAAGTTTGCCTGATAAACAACAGAACATCAGTCAAGCACACCGCCAATGCCTTGCAAACCAATAAAAATGCAGGATCACAGATCAAGAAGAGAAAATAAAACTTAGAGAGATTTCAAAGTAGACTGTATTTTTAAAAAATTTATTGTTGTTTTATTACATCTATCCCCTTTTTGCTCCCCTCTGTCCCCTCCCCACCCACCCATTCCCCCCAAAGTCAATCCCACCTGTTGTCCATGCAAAGTAGACTGTATTTTTTTTTAAAAAAGCCTAAGAAGGTGATTTTAGAAAACTCCACACCAAAATGAAAATGCAAACATAATTCGCTCCAATACTTCAAATTAGGACTTGACCCTCCCCAATGTAACCACCAGAATTATCTTGAAGATCTAAATAAAGAAACTAACAATAATTATTTTAGAGCTTGTACTAGAGAACATTTAAGTTCCTAAAAATAGCCCACTTGCTACTTAAAATTAATTTTCATTCCTGAAACCTTTCACTTGCCAAAAATTTGTCAATGGTCTTTTTAATTTAAATAGATATTGATGTCAATCAATATGTATAGAAACAGGACTTCATAATGTGACTAAGAGAGAACCAAACTTTTCATCTCTGAAAATAAATAAATTCAAAACTTGGACCAAGAATAAATAATAGTCGCAAAATAAGTGTGAGAGCTTTTGTGTTCTCTGCACAGTCTCCATAGCTTTAAGATTCCAGGGGGGTGGGGGTGGTAACCGACTGCTTTCTCAAGTCGGTTTTGATGTAAGTCCTTTATGATAATGAAGATGCAAGCCATATAGGAGCATGGGTGCTCACGCACACACCACAGCTCAATTCGAATGGGGGTCACTGTGAGGATTAAAAGGGATCATACGCAATTCAGGTGGTTATCCATAAACGTAAACCCCTTCTTCCCTTTCCTGTCCTTGTCAGGGACTGAGTCATCATAAGCAGTGCCTCAGCTCCCAGCCAGTGATAATGGGACAAGAGGGCAACTTCAGGCTGAAGACCACAAGGAAACACTTCTCAGCCCTCAGAAGGCAGCAAACAGCGCCACACACTCACTATATTCCCCAGGTTTCATCTCTGATGCAAAAACAATGAAAACAGCAACCACAAAATGCTCGGAACAATGTTAATATCATTAAGTTACCATTACATGGTTCCTTTTTTCATTTCAATTAAACAGCTTGGCCACAGTACAATGTGCTCAGCTCCTTTTAAGAGGCATCCCCAATTCTGAAGTAGGCAGACAGAACATAATACTATATTCTAAATGCCTTTAATTATGTATTCGGAAACAACTTGAACAAGGCCCCACTATTCATGGGAGAGGCCAATTAATGTAAAAAGTATGAATTTAGCAAAAGAGAGGAAAAGTCCAAAAGGCAATTGGAAAAGAAAAATTAAACAAGAGTTAACTGAAATAACCCAAGATCTAAAAATGCCATTTAATGCATTTTTCATCCTGTGGACCTGGCCTTAAATACATAAGCAAGCAACTTACACCATAAAAGATGTGGTATAACACTGAAAGTGGAGAAGCAAAGGGTAGCAAATTCGTCAGCAAAATGTCATTTCTGGATCTTTACTATCATAGCTCCACCATCTGGGTTACATTTTATGGTTAGTTGTCTGAGCCAAAAATAAAAGATGACTGCTTAAGGTTGCTATTTCTATCAATATGACACTGAATTACAGGACTATTTCTCCTCGCTTCTAGAGATGTGCCATTTGTCTTCCTGTAATCTACAGGCAGAACCTTTTAAATTTTAGCACCAACAGTCCACTCTTACACATAGCAGAAGAGCACTTACACAACCACATCTGGGGGGGAAAAAAGTGCTTTCGAACTAACACAGTAAGTCTGTTTCTTAGCAAACTCAGAGTTTTCATTTATGATCATGTAGCTCAATTAAGAAAATTAAAATTAGTAATGCAGTCTATATGTACCATCACATGAAACAAGTACTAACGTATGAAACCTGCTGATAGTATACATATACAGTGTATTACAGAGAAAAACAAGCTTTAAGTGAATCAGGTGATTTGATTGTAATTCAACAGGCAGCATAGCCAGATCAATCTGTATCAAGGCTAAGTTCAACTAAATTTGAGCTCTTTCCGTGGCAAGTGTAAACATATTAAGTATTGACTTTGTTAAGACCACATGTTAAAGAGAACTCTTTATTTTTATCATATCATTTTAACATGTAATTTCAAAAGTACCTTAAGCTTTCCCTCTTGAAAAAAAAAAGGACAGGATCAGAATTAGGCTAGGGAGAAACTTATACACAAAATTAATTAAGAGTAACCAACTTATATACTCATAGTAGAATTTAGGAATAAAAAAACTCGGTGAACTTTTGATTCTAATTTTATTTGGCAAGTAAATGGGCAAGTAAAGCAATATCTTTGGCCATAAAGATTGAACAATGCAAGTATAGCTAGCTATTACCGTATAATTTAAGATGTTAGTGCTTGCAGCAAGTAAAAAGTTAGTGAAAATCTGAAAGTATTTACTAGGGGAAGTACTAGGAAATACATTCAACAGTCAGCTTCCACAGGGAGAAAATTAATGGGAAACTTTCGAAAATATCCTGGTGCTAGACACCCTAGTACTACTAAAAAGTAGGTACAAACACATAAATATGCACACATACTTGCCTTGACTTTTTTCCAAATGCATATATTTAATTTGCATACGCATATATTTTATTTAATGTTTGCAGAATATCAACTCAATTATTTTTGATGTATTTAGTAGGTTATAAATTAGCAAAAGACACAACCTACTGTCAGAGTCTTTCTTGCTCAAATTTTAAGGAAAACACTGTTATCTAAAATATTCAGTGATCTGAAATTAGCTAGAAATGAAGCCTGAATCAGTCAAAACAAAAAGAAAGGTGGAAAATGGCATGCTTTTCCATATCATAAAGTCAACACTGTTTTAGAAGAATACCCATTACCCTTCCGGGTGTCCAGCCACAGATAAAAGTGGGTTATTTGAGGCGGATAATTTTAGAAGTTGCAGTACTGGTAAGGAAGAAATCCTTGGAACTCTGTACAACCACAAAAGCCTCAAACTATATTTAAAATGTCTGATTCATAAACCATTGTTTGTTACCCAGACAATACAAAAGAAATAGAATAAAACTGGGCATTAAAAGTGGGTGGGGAAAGATAAACTCTACCTTCACTGAGAAGAGGCAATGGAAAAGGAGGGGAAAGCTTTACTTTCATTGACAGTATTTAGTGAAAGGCGAGGGAAATTGACAATGTAATGACGAAGTGCTCCCTTTAATGAAGAAAGTGAGGAATACAAACCAATACAAGTGATCTGAAAGGACCAGTCAACCGAAACCGGGATACTTAACCTACTGAAGTTTGCACTGCTTCTGCATGTGAGTTGGCACTGAAGTATCAACAAATCATATAGATGTAGCAGGCTGCAAAATACTACTTTAGAGAGACAAGGACAACTGAATGGTTCTCAACAGGTACTCTGCCCACCAGCAGAATCAGCACCATGTAGGGATTAGTAGAAACGCAAATACCCAGCCCAATTTAGGTGATCCAGGTGCAGGGTCGAGGCTGAGGACCAGTTTATCTACCTTAGTTTAGAGATAAAGAAACAAGGCTAGATGTGTTAGTCTTATAGTTAGTAATGGAAGAGCTGGTTCTAAGAACCAGTCTTCTTGCTTCAGTAGCTTTCCTTTGGCATGGAAAACCAAATCACAGCCAGGTTTATGGTTTTTATTTTTCAGAATTTCAGAAAGTTTAAACAGCTGGACACTTATTTATTCATTTAAAAAGATGTATTACGAACCTAGTATTTGCTGGGTACTAGAAAGCAAGATATACCTAATTTTTAATTCTTCTCCTTAAAAAGTATCACAATGTGGCAGAAAAGATGGAGGTGACAGGAAATAACTATAGTACAGTCATTTGTGATAACCCAGGGTTAGAAAGATATATAGTTCAGAGGTCAAAGAAAATTATACCACCTACGGGAAGAACAAAAGACTTCAGAGTGATCTCAGAGTGGTTCTCTGGTCAGCAAAATCATCCTTCGTTCCCCCTACCAATCACTGAGTACCCACTAAACATCCTAGCCACCAGGGATGCAAAAGATGGATAAAAGACAGACTCAACTTCTAGGAAGTAGAGATCTATGACTTATGTAGAACATTAACTACAACAAGGAAAAGAGTTGACTAATCTCTTTCTATCTGGGAAAGCCGACCATAAGTCACAAAGGAAATGATTCCTGAGGAGAGTTTTATGACAGAAGGCAAACAAAGGGGAGAAAAAAATACTAGAGATTAAATGAGGTCTATTCGCAAAAGCAGATTATGAAACGTCTTGACCTACTGGCACAAGGGATTTATAGAACTATTAGGGATAGTCAGGAGAAATAGAACAGAAGATAGGGCCCTGGAGATAGGAAGCTAGGAACTTATCTTGCATTGATGTTTAAGTGAGAAGAAACAGTATGGCCTTTATCCTGAAGGTACTATTTATTCAGTTGAAGGGTTTTACAAATGAGACGCATTGACTTCCTTGCACCTGAAAAAGAACATTGTGGGACCAACAACCAGACTGAAGGACTCGAATATCTAAAATTAAAAACCAAATTGGTTATTAGTCACCCAATCAATAAATACTCATAGCATGTTAACTATGAACAACCAATTTGAGACAATTGTATCCTTATATTCATATACATACTTATGGAGAAAACAACTATGTATTATTAGTACATTTCCAGGAAAGTGTGTGTTTTATTTTTTTGTTCAAACCCCAAATTTTACTCACAAAGCAGTAATGTTTAAGGTAAATAATCTTAAGGAGGCTTTCCTTAAATTTAATGTGAGACTGAGGATAATACCATACTCATTGTCTTCACTCTAATAAGAGTTTATAGAACACTGAAACAAAGTGGTAAATAAAATGCAAGCTTTTTACTCATTTTACTCTATGTTAAATCCAGTTTTCATAAACAGACCAGTGCTGAAAATTCATCTTTATTTGTTTCTATACTGCATGTCACCAAAAAACCAAGAACAATTTACTGAATAAATATAATTCCAAGTTCCAACTGTCAAAAATCAAAAGGGTTCTCTGATTTATAAACAGACCTAAACTCTACTAGTTATAAAGCTTACAAGAAATCTTGGCAGAAAGAAAATATTTAATTCAGAAGTAACTCTGAGAACATTATATACAAGCCTCCCATATCCCTCTCTCATTCTCTGAAACACAGGGCTGACTTGATGGGATCATGTGATAACATGTGAACTGTTACAACATGGAGTTGGCACTCCATACATTTTCTCTCAAGAGTCCCGCTAAGAAAGGTAATAGCTTCACTGTGGCTTCCTACATGCTACAGTGAAGTCAGCTAGTCTGTGGGCAAGAATGTTATGCTGACCTAACTGGGTCACTCTTTTCTGGGAGACATTACTCCTGTTTCGTATATGAAGTAGTTAACAACCACCTCAAGCCTGCTCATCCATCCAACACACATACTCCAATCAAATTTATGAAGATGATGGCAAGCATGAGATGGAAAAAACAAACTGTTGTTCTTTGAACAAACTTGCAGCCTAGATACAACAAATGAATAGTACAAGGAAAGAGATAACAGGTGATTCAGCTGGGATTTTATTGTAATCAGATTTGATCCCAAAGTCTATGCTCTTTAAAACTGTGTAACTCTCTTTCCAATATTTAGTTACTACCAAGAATTCATAAAACTGCTTCCCAAGTAAGCTTTATACTAAGGAACTGATCAAACAATCTACATGGCTCCACAGCTAACAACAATATATAAAACTCCCCTGTCCATGGTCTTAGGAACTATGTCTATGTTCAGTCCTTGAAACATTGAGTACAATGTTCAACTTTGGCTAAAATAGTCTAATAGTATGCATCTACACATACAAGAGTTAATATCAAAATTAACAGTAGCAATAGAATACCTATTTCAACTGAAGATTTGTAGGGGGTGGGGGGAACCTAGCAAGTCTTATTGGAAAGGGCATGAGCAAAAGAGCTCAAGAAAAATCTATTCTTGTATTATATCAAGTATTTGGGCTAATGGACTATTTTGATTCCCTAGTGATTATACGTAAATATTCAGCTGAAATATGTACAGAACTATCATTTAAAAAAAAACAGCATTATAATTTAGCAGAAATTATAGGGGGAAAATTATTCCTCTTTCCACCTAACAGAACAGTGGGTAAAACGGGGTAGTGGCAACAGGAAAGACTAGAATGGAATCACTCACTATTTTATCATGACTATAAAATAGTCATTATGTCAAAGGAACAGATACATTTGTCTACACCTTTCCTGTGCTTATGCCCTGGAGGTGTGTGATTATCTTATAATCATTGTTGTTCTTCAGAGAAACACATTTTGCTCCACAACACAATTTTTTAAAAGGGAAAAACGTATTACCAGAGGAGCTTGTTAAATTGATGATGATGACTTAAATTAACCCACATTTGTCACCAAATTCCAAGGGGCTTCCATTACTGAGCCAAAAAAGACGCATTTTCAACATAAGAGCAAACATAAAATGCAAGGAAAGTGAGGAACCATAATTAAAGTTTATATCAAGGAAGACAGAGAACTATTAGAGGCCTTTTTTGGGAACAGGGTCCATATTCAGAAAAATAAAAGCATCAAAAGAAAGGCAAAAATAATAATTATTCTGCAGTAATCACTGTGCCCCAGTGAACAGTAAAATTATTTTTAACAATTCATTTGTTTTACAATCTCTAAAACACAATGGCTCTAGTTAAATTACTGCATAGAAATCTGATCACCCAGCTGTAAGTCAATCTTTATCTGTACCACTAAGCCCTCTTTAAATGTAAATGTCACCTATGGTAAAACATTTTCAATATACTGAACTCATTCTCACTATTTGACTTTTGCAGGCTCTATATTCTCTTAAAACAAAAATAAGACTGAGTGTTTATCAATGAGCTTAAGAACAAATGCAGAAGCTTTAATACATTGTTCTGAGAGACACTCTCCAGTTGCTTTCCTTACCTTGGTAGGAAAAAGAGAACTATTATGTTTAACATGCTTTAAGGGAATAATCATTAGTTTTATCACTTGCTTTTCACCAAAAAAAAAAAAAAAGTAAATATGAACTTTTAATGAAGATGACTTGTGAGTGTTCATCTATTATGTGATCATCTTCAGTCATTTCCCGTACTATTATCCTCATCAAAAGAAATGATCCAGGTGAAATCATAAGCAATAAGCTATCACTCTGATGTTGCATACTGAAAGAGAGATTACATCAATCAGTAATAACCTTGTCAAGTTAAAATCAGACAGGAGAACAATGTGATAAGCGTCTCATATATCACATGCTAAGGGCTAATTAGTTCCAGAAAAGTCCCAGAGGGCAGGCCTTTATTCTCTTTGATAAAATAAAGAAAGTGTCATAAAATGCCCTCTAAAATTCAAGAGTTTATCAATTTTATGAGAAAAGAGGAATCTAATTGTCCTGCAAAAATGCAACTAATTCATTTATTAAAATTCATGATTTTCTTCATTATTAGACTAAGAATTAAACTGCTTTGTTGTCAGGCAACTAATACTAGTAAATTCTGTGAACCTGTCATTTAAAATATATAAATCAAAACTAAATCCCCACAATTACATCCATAAAAATTATAATGTTTGAAATAATAAAACAATGTTCTGACCATGTGAATACCTGTGAAACAAAAACCATTCATAGTATAAATCAAGAATATATAAGTACTAATACTGAGATAAAGGCTCCTGGGCTAATTCTTCATTTCAGCACTTGATTTTGTGCCCAGCACTGTGCAAACCAACATGGCGAACAAGGTTAAAGCAGAATACATGGGTCCTATCCTCAGCAGCAGAGAAATTATTTTGAAAAGCGGCTATCTATAATGTGTCAGCAATGGGCTATGACAGACAGAGCTGCATAAATCTACTGAAGCACAGAGGAGAATCTAAATGTCAGGTGAAGCTGGAGAGGCTCTAAAGGTTACATTCCATCTAACATGAAGGCTGGTAAGAGTAAGATTAGAGAGGCCTGGAAATCAAACCAAAGATTTTGATTCCCCAAAATCAGTTTGCTGAGGATTCCTGAACTTTGAATACTAGTGTGCAGGAGGCCAGCTAATCAGGAGAATGGCATATTGAAATAGGTGATGGTGGGAATAGAGACTGTTACCCAGATACAAAACATGTTACTCAATAATGGAATTCATGAACTGATGTTATCGTTAAAAAATTAAGCATGGTTTGGGTTGTGATGGAAACTGAGTCAGTTTCAACTACAAAGTTTCCAGCCAGAGAGATTCTGAGAACAATGTGTCAATGACAGAAATACAGAAATTGGGACAGAGACAAAGTATAAAGAGTAAATACATATAAACAGTACACAATCAAAGTATTAAGAGCTACATATATAAAATAGCCATGTATGTTTATATAAAATCTTTCTTTAGTTACATGCATTAGTCCTAAGGATAAGAACTGATAAATGTTAAATTTGGGATAGTTGTCCTCATTTCTTGAAATCACTGGGGTAGTAGATAGAAAGCAATACAGCCTCTGAAAGCAACTTGCTGGATAATGAATGTGCTGCAATTTTTCCACATAATAAGGCAAAATCAATTTAACATTCTCTGTGTCTGCAAGAAAGTCTTTAAACCAATTAAATTAACTTTCTCTTCTGCCAATTGTACTTGCTAGTCGATTATGCTTAACCCAGAGCAGAAAGTCCTTACTTCTGAGCCATGATAGTTTCCTAGAAACGACATCATACAGCTGTAAAGAGGATTGTGCTTTCCCACAGGAATGATTTTATAATTTGGGTACAGCTTTTGACATCAATAAATTATGAAGTTGTCAATCATGTACTATTAAAATAGAAGAGACATGCAAATATATATGCATGCACAACTACAATCATTTTACAGAGTAAAATAGTGTTCAAAGCCATTTCCTAGAATTACAGTACCTAGGAAACCTTAGAAAGTATCTAAATTGCAACATCCTATTTCCTCAGATAAGAGACACACGTTAACTTAAATTGGACTCCAAAAGTATTCAGTATATTGGAGACAGAAAGAGGACTTCAACTGAGTTCTACTGGCCCAAGGTCAAGGTACTTAACGTTTTATTATACTTTACCCCCACCCCAGCTCTATAAAGCCACATACAATGAACATAGATAATTAACACTGGCTATAAAGGAAACCCAACGTAGTTAACAGTAAACATTCTACATGAATGTCAATTGTACCATATTCAAGACTTTGTATTGCTCACATATAGTACAGATGCTAGAAATCTTAGAAAAATCATTCACACATTTCTTTAGAGTATAATATGCAGCACTTAATAATACAAACTTTTAGGGTTGGACTTTTGGAGATTATTTAAGATACTGTACATATCTTCAAAATGCTACTCAGGAAAATTTAAATTTATTTCTCCACCAAAATAAAAAGAGAGAAATAAAACCATCTTAGGAAATTACTCTGTTTAAATGTAACCCATGTAGTATCTGTCATGGAGGAGTCAGTGAACCAGTCAGGCATCAACAGACCATGATTCTAACTCTTGTTTTGTTTTTAACTGCATATACGCTACGTAAATATGAGATGGCAGGGCTGGGTGGCTCATTTTCTTTTTTAAATCCTAAAAAGACATGACTCTCTGGCTTCATTGTTAACTTTTGGTGAGTAAGACTTGCTATGATCAGGCTTGTAATGTCCTTGGAGGATTGAAAAAGGATGTTCAGAGACCGCATGAGTGCTATGGTCTTGGGCGGGGGGGCGGATAGGAGGGACAACACTTTGTCTCATTAATAATGGGAGAAACACAAACTTCAAATAACAAAGTCTTCTGTAGTCAGTCCAGGGTAACTGAGATGGCTGGCAGAGGACCAGATGCAGAAGAAGACAAAGCAAATGCCAAGTAAAAAGCAAAAGAAACAGGGTATCCTGCTGCCCCAGAGTCAGAGTAGTGATTACTAGTTAAGTGTTTTACAATTTGACGGGGATGCACAGGGGACTGAACAGGTGTCCAAAACGTAGACATGGTCCTCCCAGGTTCTTACACAAATCAAGATGAACGCTCTACAAGGAGGGACGGAAGCAGATGATTTTATTCACCCCCACCCTGTTATCAGCTTTACAAAGCGCTTGCGCTGGAAAATGGCTAATAAAACCAATGTAGTAATCTCTCCTGCTATGCTTTGATCCGGTTTTCTGCCAGAAGTAGCTATTATCTACTCAAAAAAGAAAAGGTCTGATCAGGTGCAACTCTACCAGCACCCTGGCCCCAATTCAGTGGCCCCCCTCCTCGATCAAAGGTTAAGCCTTCACAAAACACTAGCATGCTGGTGTTCTCAACTTTGAAGACATCATTACTCAGACTTGGCAAACTGTGATTAGAGTATCTCTGGTTCTCTTCCAAGACTATTGATGCATAACCTCTGAACAATGCCTTTTAGTTCTCAGCAAATCTGGCTCGTTTATGCACTTGATTTGGAAGCGTTGGAACAAGTACACTTAAAATTAATATCAATCTCAGAGATTTAATGGGAGGTTTATCAGGAAAACAAGTATTGTATTACTAAAACTTCAATATATTAACAATTTAATTTCCTGAAACAAGAACCCTGATATCAACTTTAATGTTTTAGCATACGTTGATTATAATGGACTTACCCACATATAAATTAGGTATTAATTGAAACCCACATATAAATAAGGTAAAGAAAATATCAAGTGCTTATAGAAAAGGACTGACATTAATATTATTTTGTAAAGTCCCAGAACTCATTTTATGAAAACCTAGATCCTCTACCCCAGTGGAGTGTATGAAATTGAGTTTACAAGCCTATTAAGTTCAAAACTGGGCAACCCAATGATCCACTGATCCTAGATAATAAATTGAAACCTCTCAAACTCCTTCAAATTTACAGTCTAAGATTTCCCATCTGTTGTCATCACTTCAAAACTGAACTCCAAACCAAAGCTAGGTGGCATGGACCAACAATCCTATTTGGGTACAGCAACGCCTACAGTAACGACCCTTGAATTATACTCATGGGAAAAACCCAGTTAAGAAGAATTCAAGTAAAGAAAATATGCCAATAGTAGTCAACGCAGAAATAGCATTTTATGACTGTAGTATAACAAAAGCATCATCGTAGTATGAGATTCACAAGCTTTCTTCTCACTATCAAAATCAAATAATTGTTCAGCAAATAAAAGGAAAAACTTGATTATAAATTTATATCCCCTCTGTTTTTCAAATACAAAGCCAGTATTTCCTTTTTATTATTAGTGAGCACAGTTCAATAAATCTATTATATACAGTAACAGTGAAAAGCACAGAACTTACCAGATGAACATCAATAAAGGATGAAGGTTTCATTATGCAATGTTCAAACCTCCCCTCTTCAGACTGTTTAAACTCCACTTTTATCATATAATTATAATTTTAAATGTTCCGGTAGAATCTCAAGTATAAATGGTGACTCCTATTTCATCAACTAAACAAGGTTACAAACTACAATGTTAAAATGTTATTGCTTTTGCTTACTATTTTTAATTGACTGGAAGAACTGAACTTCTATGATGCAGGACACAGACTTCATTTCCCTGCTCAAACTTTGTCTCCGTATCATGTTTACTAGTTCTTTGAAAAAATAAAAAAAATAAAATTCAAAAAATTGCAACTATAATCAAGCGTTTGGCCCAGTAAATTATTACCATGGGCTTATACAGATAACTTAGTAAATATTAAAAACATAACTTAAAAATACTTTTTAAAGCATTTTAAAAGTTTCTATCCACTTCATAATAAACTGCTTCCTAGGACTTACAATTCTTCTAAGTAAATTTAATATAATATCATAGTCCCCTGAACAGATACAGTTGCAGTGGCAATCAATGGCATTCATGTTCAGAGAAAAAAAGCCCTGGTGGTGCCATTGGTCACCACAAGAATAACCTGAAACATTTTTATTTTGGGTCCAGAAAAATAATTCAGAAGTATCTCTTAAAAGTTACAAGAAGGTTGACTCATAATTAACTTCGTAGACCACTTAACAGAAGAGTCTGAATTGAATTCGCCTGATTTAGGTAAAATGAGTGCCTGTGCCATTTTAGATTATCACCGAGAAAATCAAAAAGCAAATTCCTGGTTTAAGCTAACCAATAGCACAATATGAATGAACATGACTGTTTTGTTGCTGGGGAACTCTGACAATGAGAATTATTCAAAAGCATCATGTCTGAAAGCACCTTGTGATACTGTCAATTCAGTTAAACCATAAGCCAAGTTACCTTCCTTTTCCCAAAGTGAAGAATAAGTAAAACTATGAGACTGTGGTATATGATACAAATATGAAATTACTATGGATATTATTTTGTGCTTCAAGCATTGTGCAACATATGAAAATGCTTTATTTTATTTATAACAACATACTTATCGTGCAGGTATTATCCCTACTTTAGTGGTGAAGACTCTAAGCTTCATAGATGTTAACAAACTTGACCCAATTCAAATGTTTCCAAAGCAAGTGCTCCAGGTTTGCTTGCAATACTGCACTATTGTTTCTATATGTTTATTTACATTTTTTAATGTGAAGTTGAGTGTTCAGAGCCCAGACATTGCTAAGTTTACACCTTATTGTGGTTTTATTGTGGTTTTTATTTATAAGCATCAGGCACACTCCATACTGTTTCCTGGAAAGTGTAAATAAGAGTTCAAAGGCCTATAATAGGCCCTTCTGGGTCTCTTTGGCTATAAAGAGAAAGAAAGTAATAAATGAATGAGAGCAGTAAAAGTGAATGTTAAGAACAGTCATAGTAATGAGGAACAGAAAGGAGAATACTACTAAACCAGGAGCTGAAGATCCTGATGGCAATCACTGGGAATAAGGATTAAATGTCTCAACTCTGAAGTTTTGCACAGGACTGGCATGGTCCCAATGAGTACATGGGGATTTAATATTTATTTGAGTGTCCTGGAATTAGAATGGGATATAACAATAGGAGATATGACATAATACAAAGAGAATTGTACTGGTTACCGAGAGATATGACTTGAAGTCCCATTGTCTCAATAACTAATTGTATAATACCACCTATGTGGCAAATTCAGGACTCCGCTTGCTTTTTCCCATACAATGAGAAGGCTGTACAAATTGTTTTCTGAAGTCCCTTTTAGTAGCAGCATTTTATGAGGTTAAAAGACAACGTGTTACTGTTGATGAATTACAAGTAATTCTTAATGTTCTTTCAAAAGTATCCTACTTTGCCACATGAGATATGTAACACAGGTATATATACATACGAATGTATACACACACATACACATATACATGAGGGGGACCCTAAAAACCTGAAGTTATATTCTGGAGGGTGGGCCCCTTGAGGTAGACTTCCCCCACTAGGTGAGTGTTCTAGTAACCTATCTGGACCAGTGTACCAGCTGGTGGTGTTGTGAGAGGCTGCATTTGGCTTCAGTGAATTTTTGATGAAGACTCTTTCAATGCATTAGCCCTTTCAGTGATGGCTGATTTAGAAGCATAACTGCTGTGCCCCAACCTCCCTATTCGCCCAGTCTCACTCCAAGTGACTCTTTTTGTTTCCCCGATGGAGAAAGTCCTTAAAGGGGAATGTTTTGCCCATGTGGAAGAGGGGAAGCAAAAAAACAGCAGAAGCACTAAAAGGCATCAAAATCAACAAGTTTAAAATAGCTGTCTTGGGCAGCAGAAAACAGTCTCCATAGCTGTATTACATCAAATGGAGAGTACTTTAAAAGTGACTGATGTTTGAAGATTAAAAACAAATACACAATTTGTTATAAATAAATTCCATTTTGGGTTCCTCCTCATACAACTATAAATAATGCAAGTCGAAACCAAATCAGCCTCTAAAATTGGTGTTTTATATATAAACAATGCTTACTCTGTAGAATTTAAACAGTTGATGGGACATGTAAACATTTATAAAATGTTTATGCACATTAGAGAATATTACGTATTTTATTAATTAAACATTAAATTAGATCTTAAATCATTTGTTTATATAAGATAGTATTTCTTAATTACAAATGCCCATGTATTAAATTATTGACTAAACAAGATCATAAGATTCTGATCAAGGCAACATGTGTAAGGCTTTATGATGTCTGTAAATAATTTAAACACAAATTTCCTTATTTGTGTCAACTAATATTACTTACCAGGACATCCTAAAATGGCAAAAATATTGTCTGTAACCACAGAACAGAAGTTCAGAAGAAGTCTTTTCCTAATTATTACTTCTGCTTACAGATATTTTGTATTTGTTTATGTTGATTCTGCCTCTTTTCTAGAAACGACTAGTGTCAGCTGAAAGAATACATTAATCACAAGAAAATTCCACAAGTGTAAAGTCAGAGGATAAGAAGGGAAAAATGAGAATGAAGACATCAGTTAGAATCCGTAATAAAGCTCAAATAAGTTTCCCATAAACATTTATATGCTTCCTATTAGGGAGCCATGTATTAGCTTGAAGCTTTTTAGAAATAAATGCAGCATCCAACTACTGGAGTAATTCGATTCAGTAAAACAATCCCACTGAGAGGCAAGCTGATGTGTTTCCTTGTGCCAGTATCCACAGATACAGCTTTATTTGGGAATGGATTTTAGATAATATGGGAAACCTAGAGAAAGAAAGAATTGCATATTTTTCAAGCTATCCACCCAAAACTTTGTTTCTCTTTATGGGTACTTGAAAAGGTCTACGGCATAAAACTCTTCAACAAAACCACTTAAAACATTTCAATCAATTCTAAATTCTAAGAAACTATGTACATGAAGTTCACACCTTCTTATGAGAATTAGGAAATCTAGCCTTTAAAAGACTTGACTGTGTCCGTCCTTTGTTGAATGTAGTATCACAGGAACATAGATTTCCTCGGAAAGGTTTTTCCTAAAACTTGTCTAACTGCAAGATAGCGCATGATCTGCTACCTCGAAAGTCGACTTTACTGGCAGTCACAACAGTGTGAATCCGAAAAAAAAAAAAGTCTTCGCTAATGTGAAAACAGCTGTCTGCCTGAGCTGCTTATTTTTAAAAAGCATTCAATAAAACACACAGTGAAAGTTTAACTAGGAGCTAAGCTGAAGAAAGACCACCTGTGAGGTATAAACCAAGGTGCTTTGGATGGGTCTTTTACATAAAAGTCAATTCCAGTACATTGGCAAAATAAAATAGCACATTTTGGTAGAGGCAGTTATCTTTTTATGCCACTGTTAGATTGAGATAACAAGACTATGAAACTGTCTACAAGAAAATGGTTATCCTTTATCCTTTAATAGCGAGGATGCATGCAAAACACTAAGAATCAATTTAAAGAGAAGAGAGGTCAGAATACAATCGTATATTACCCTAATGAAATATGGGACCTGCTCTCTCAAAACAGTATTTCTGCTGACCCTGATTCTGGGGTTATATTGGGACAGACTTTGAAATGAGATCAATAACTGGGGAGGCAAATCTGTGCTGAGCTTTGGCAGCCTAACTCATAAAAGACTCTTGACCAAAGTAGTAAAGGTTAGGGAAAGGACAGACGTTAGTTTTGTGTGGTTAGAATAGCATTACAGCATGATTTATGAAATGACCTCAGCCTATCACTTAAACTTAAACGAGTAGCTATCTTGAATTAATTCCAGCCTCCTAGTCCAAACAAATTATATCCTAAATTATGGTGAAAACTTGCCCAAGTACCTGATCCCCTTCTTAGTACTTAAAACTATTTGTTGAGTGAAGAACGGAATGATTCAAAGTGCAATTTGCTAATACAGAAAATAAAAACAAACATGTTATGTATGTCTACATGGGAATAATTACAGTCCCATTATTTTTTAAAAATGAGTACATTTAGTTTAAAAATTGTACAAAGCAGTATTTCCCAGTTCCTCGTGAAATTCCATTAATATTTTAAGTGAATATTTCCTGAGTATTTTCAAAGAAAAGCTAGAAATACCAGATAAAGGAAAATATGGCCAGATTCTTAATTTTTTCATATTTCAATAAAGCATTGGCAAACTCTCTCATGCTCTTCTTTCTGGGGCAAGATGCAGGAAAGTAATGAATAAAAACTCAGTTATGTCACTTTCTGACTAGTCGAACCTCTATACTGAAAAAAGAACTAACGAATGCATTGTTGCCCATCAGGAAGAAGCTGTTCTGCATAAGGCCACAGGGTTTGGCCTGTAGCCTTAGTCTGCTTATTATCAGTCTGAGACACTTGAAAGAGAACACAAGTCTCTAATATTTAGCACACACCAAAGCCTGGAAAGAAGACTAAGTGCACTGGCTGAGAAAATTAGGATAAAAAAAATTCTGAATAGACTGTGATAATGAAATATATCTAACAATAACAACAAAAGAAAGGCATTAAGGACAAGGTACAATCCTTGGCTCACATACAATCCTCCTGATTTCTCATGGCTGTTGTTACACTCCAGCACAGTCATACATGAAAAAGATTAGAGACTTCCAATACTGATTAGGAATATTGCAGGAAGGAGACCTGGGCCAAGAGGCCAGGGATGGGAGTAGCTTCAGACTGATGGGTTCTGGTCTTCAGGCCACAAAACATGTGTTTATCTCTCCTACTCGGTCATTAACCACCCTGAGACATGGTTTAAGCACTTACAAGCCATTATCAAATTGAACAAAATAAGAATTTAGAAATGGAAACCATACCAATTCTCCCAAATTTTTACTGAGGGCGGATTTTTTTTTTAAGATGTCTGAAAAACTTAGTACTTAGGTCTGTTCTTCAAATTTGTCCCAGCCTAATTCTAATTAACAACAACAAAAATTAATAGAAATCAGACCCTAGATTAAGGAAACTTAAAGAGAATTGATTTTTGATGTTTCAGAAAATGGGAAAGCAACAAGCACTCCAGCATTAGACACCTTTAATTAAAAACACAAAGTACGTGGACTCATTTCTCAGTGAGTGGATTTCCTTGATTACAGAACTGCTTGGCAGGTAAATCTGTTACAGCAACAGCTGTTTCCATAGGAATCAATGCACTTAGAAGCCAAATAGATACGTGCTCCAGTGGTTAAGCCAAAGAGCTATGTTTCCCCCCATTTTTTAAAAGGTAAAGCATTCACGAAAGTACTCACAAAGTTAATTTTGAATCATTTCAAAATACGTTGATGTATACGCGTACAAAAGAATGCAAAAAAAGTATCCAAGTGACTATTGAAATTTGCTTTTCACCCTCATCGAAGATATGTTTATTGATTTTTTAAAAAGATTTTATTTATTATTTTTCAGAGAGGAGGGAAAGGAGAGAGGCAGAGAGGGAGAAAAACAACAGTGTATGGTTGCCTTTCACCTGCCTCCGGCTACAGAGCTGGCTGGAGGCGTGGCTTGCAACCTGGTTATGTGCCCTGGCTGGGGAATTGAACCAGCAATCTTTGGGTTCATAGGCCAGCGCCTTATCCACTGTGCCACCAGCCAGGGCATACTGATTTTTTTTTTTAAGAGAGTTAGAAAGAAATGTTGATCAGTTATCCCAACCAGGATGGAAGCCATTTACACAGGAGCCCTGACCTGGAAGGGATCCTGCCACCATCTGGTATGCAGGGCGACACTGCAACCAAATGAACTACCCGCCCAGGCCTTGTAATTTTGACAAAAGTTATAAATAATTTTTGTTACTGTTTTCTTCCAAATTTTAGTTTGTGGGTGAAGAAAAGTTTATGGATAACTAAAAGCTAAAGCCCTTAAAATTATGTACCTATCAAGGTACAAAATATCAAGGTTCTTTTTGTTTTGTTTTGAATCAACTGCATCTCCATCTCTGAAGTCAGTCTCCTCTGGGCATACAGGGTTAGGGATAGGATAAGGGACAGGTCTCTGCAGACCCATCCCAGGGACCTGGCACTCAGCACCATGATGAATCCGTGTAGCTTCTCCAAGTCAGTGAAAGCAGTTTAAAGATGTTTCTATAGCACTTGAGTGGCCATAAAACAGTCATTGTCCTCCTGTTTGTGAGTATTCTGTCAATAAGCTTCATCAAAGGAGACAGTAATACTACCTAACAAAGCAGAATTTTAAAAAATACCTTATAGTGGCACAATACTTTTATAAAACATTTTAACGGTATAGCTCATGAGCCACCCTTTCTGAGTTCAAATGCTATCCTTGGGGAACTGAGGGCTAAAGAAACAATATATCCGAGAAAACACAAAATGTATACATAAAACTGAAGAGAAAAAATACGGAATCGACAGGATAATTAAGTCAATAAAAAATTTTTCTCAAGCATGTTTTCCACTCTGAAAACTATGATCGAGAAAATAACGTCAACATGAGGAGGCATAACTGTTTTGTATGCAGACATTTACATTTTTAAACAGAATATAAAAGTGTTCTTATACTATGATTACAACTCTGTTAAAAACAAACCTAGAAAAATCAGAAAATGCTAATTAATTGTATTAATTGTGGTAATGCCAAATGTTTGGAATTTAAATAATTTTAAAACCTATTGTCCATATCTTTTGTAGAAAATTACTTGACTAATTCTTTTCAAAAATCACTCTGCTGCTTAAGCAAACAAAACTTTCAGGAGAAAGTTTAGGTAAAAGTGAGTTCATATTGTGACCCTTTAAAATAATTAATAAGGTGCCAGCAGGGGACCCAAAGGTTGCTGGTTCGATTCCCACCCAGGGCACATAATGAGGCTATAAACTAGGTCTCCAGCCAGGTCCACAGCTGGAGGCAGGTGAAAGACAACCATCCGTTGATTTCTCTCTCCCTCTGCCTCTGTCCCTTCCCCTCTAAGAATAATAAATAAAATATTTAAAAAAAGATAATTATAGGCGGTAAAAGAAATCTGTATTGGCAAACGTTCAGTCACATGACAGCGCAAAGCAACATTTCTCTACATCAATACAGAAAACAATTTGACATCATGCCGGCCCCACTAACATGATCTGCCCTGCAGAGCCCTGCTGAGCGGGTCAGAAATCACACAGCCCCGTCCCAAGGCAGTGGGCGGAGGGGGCTGTGGAGGAGGGCTGAGGGGAGGACACAGCAGGCCCTGCTGGGCCCCTGCAAAACAAGGCAAAGGAAGGGCTGGCTATGCTTTAGGGTCTCACGGCAAAAACAATCTGCAGTCTTCTGTCTATGCAAAAATAACCTTAGGCGTATTTGATGAAAATATGCCATCTCCCCCCACGTACATGTTAAAGAAGGTTTAAGAAACCAAAAGGAAGGCCCTCTGAGGCTACTTAATGTCAATTTTACCACCCCGCTCTCCCCCGTTAGGCCCTCCAGGAGCTCCCCGGTGCCTGGTGCCTGGTGCCTGGTGCCTGAGTGGCCCACAGTCAGGACTTCCGGCTACTGAAGTCCTTCCCAGGAGGGGACATATGACCTCAAGTGACAAGAGAACACCTCCCATCATCCGGGAGCCCATGTGCCTACAAATCAGAACTTTTTGGCCACATCATCCCACCAATTCCAAACCCACCACGGGTCCCTGACTATTGTAACCCCAACAGGTGAGAGAGAGAGAGATTCAGGGCAGAGGCCATATGCTTACACACAATCTCAGTATTCTCACAACTCCAGGGCTTCTCTGGGCCACACAAGAATCTCTACGAGAATTAATCTGCTACCTTGGTGTGTTTAGACAGAAACAGGATCTAAGGACAGTCCTTTCTTACTTATTCAAAGGCCACAAGAAATAGGAGGAATGGGATGGGGGAAGTGAGTGACGCAACCTGCAGAAATTAAGCACAGAGAAAGGAAATAATAGGAAACAGCTTCCTCTCTAGCCTTCTCCTTCTGCCCATCGCTCAATTGCAATTTTCCTAATGAGTCCACATAACATGAAGGGGAAACACTACTGCACCTTAGGGCTGTACCTTGCTTTCAATTAAAGAGTAGTGCTTCCACCCTTATGAGGAAAAGTCTTTAGGGTATTTTTTTTTGTTTTGAAGAAAGGGTAATCCTCAACCCGAGGAACCACATCAAACTGTAAAAGCTTAAACACCTGCCTGGGGGTTAATAAATATTATCAGCATATCAACATAAAGTTCCAATTATGTAAGTCAATTAAGTTACTATATACATGTACTATGAGTCACATACATGCCAGAAAGGCATGATGCAGTTTTTCAATAATGCTATCAAGTATTGGGCTTGTCACTTGCTGCTACCCCATGATTGTCGAAGAGGCCAGAGAAAGGAAATACCCTCTCTAACAGAGGTTTGCAGTGCAGATCTGGAATAATTCTTTCAACAGCAGCAGTGGACAGAGCATGCTTTACAGGTGCAATTTTACTCTGCTGGCATGTTCGTAGTTTTGCCAAGGGATTGAGTTCACATCAATCGACACATTTAGGTACTCTGCATAGAAAACTTCAACACGTTAATATTCCTCTATCGTAACAGAGAGACATCATGGTCTAGCAAATTGTGTGCTGCATAGCCTCTTCAGCCCTGTCCACCTCAAAGGGATTCAGTAAAGATGAAAGTAGATGCCTCCAAAAAGCACTATGGGTTCTTTTCCAAAAATATCTTACAAACACCATGTATTTATTTAAGTATACCAGAAAGGGGAGAAGAAGCAATAATGAATGCAGCCAAGAGAGTTTTTTAAAAATGGCAGTTGAAAGCAAAATAAATGATATAACTGCTGGAATAGATCACAGCGGACACTAAATATAAAAAATAAGGGTATCTTAGAGTTTTATAAATATAACAAGAGCTGGTTCTTCCCACGCAGGCATTCAACAAGCCAGCCCACCACAAAGGGTTAAAACAGGGAGGACTTTCCTCACAGACTTGCCTGGATTCCTCCTGGAAAGCAGGTGTAGCCAGAACCCAGCTTGCCTTTGACTTGCCTTCTTCCCCAGGCCTGCTCCCTACCTGCCCTGGCTGCAGGGGCCTGAATGGGGAAGTGTCTACCACAGACCATTTCCTCCAGGAGTGCCCCTACCAATTTAGAAAACGGCATGGGTGACAGGGTACTTAAAGGGAAGAGTGCTAGAGTAGAGCCCAATCTAGTCAACAGAGTCAGAAATCCACATTAACCCAGGAGTACAAGTTAAGGAAGAATGTCCGTTACCTAGTCCATGTAAGATAGTTCTTCCTTGTTTTGTCAGGAGTACTGCTTTTGTACGGGGAGGGAGCACATTTTAAAAAGCATATGGTTTGATATAAAAATTACTATGTAATTATAAATTCATAAACATTGCCTGGTAGGTTAAATAATTATCAATCCTCTACTTCATAAATGAATCATTCCTAAATGATCATTTTCAGATACAGGAATATAGACTTAAAAGAAGAACTGACACAAAGAGAAGGTGCATGTTTGTACTAAAATGAAAATCAATAGCATTTAGGAGGGGAATACACTAAACAGAAATAATTGGACTACCATTGAAGGAAACAGCAAAGCAGCAACTTTAAAAATTCATCCATTTTGTGATGCAGCGTAAGCAGTTCCTAACAAAAGCTTGGGTATCCACCCTTCACTTTTCTTGCACATTGTATTTCACTTTCACTTTTTCAGGCCATTAGCACATTACACCTAAACTACTACTGCAGTCCACAAATATGACCACCTGCCTCCGTGAGTGGCCTAGAACCAAGATGTGGCAAAAAGTTACAATTCCTTAAAGCTATTCATTCCAGGTAAACCTATAGGATGGTTCTCTACTTTACTGGTTGAAGCTCAATTGTTAGCCTGGCATTCGTAGCTCTTCCAAATCCGGCCCCATTCAGCCCATTATGTTCTTGCTTTCTGTTCCAAAAGGGATCTTAATTTTATTTAGCTGGGACTTTTGCAATTCATGGACAATGCCAACCTCTCGACTACCACAACACCTTTTCAAATGCTACTCCCTGTTCCTAGGAGTGAATCCTAACAATTCAACTGCCTCCTCACCCTTAAAATCTTTCTCACCTCACGGAGATAAGATGTGACATCCACACTTGGCCTCCCTCCCCCTCCCCGTCAGAGCTCATATCGCACACAGATACCACAACACTTTTCATAGGCCAATTTGCCTATAAATACTGACCCATGTGTGCTTGTTCCGAAAGGATGAAAACTTTGCTGTCTACAGGTCTGGGCCTCACTTGGGGCCCTGCTTAAAATGCTCATTCAATGAATAGTGCCAAATGTAACAATGAATGCTTCTCCTTTTCAACAAAACTTCTAAAGGTTATTTTCAATTTACTTTGAGTTTGGGAGGACAAAAACACAATGGCCTACTTTCTAAAATCTGCATATGTACTGAAAAGATGCACTCACAGAACATTTTATAAAGTACATGATGTTTTATGATTATTGCTCGTAATACATACAAAGTAGGTCAGAAGCATCATCTTCTCTTTCAAGTTAAGGAAAGTAGAACGCAAAGAGCATTTTCCGAAGTCTCTACCATGCAAGTGTTTTTAACACAATTTCAGGCTATTGTCATTGTGCTTGGCTGATAAGTATTTGAGGTTTGTTTTCGATTTTTCTTAATCTCAACTTATTTCTTGTATTAAAGAATTGCCACCAATTAAAAAGAGCATGGACAGTACACTAAATAGTATCTTATCAGGTCCTAAGTTAGGAGCCAGGTATTGTGCTCTCCAATGAGAATACAAAGTTGGATGAGACAAAGAAATGCACTACTTTATTCTGAGCTTACATACCAAAGCTCTCTATTCATACTCAGTATGAAGAAGATAGTTCTCTTCCTGCTGCCAAAATTTTATAAGAACACCTAAAATGTCACTGTTGCCTGGCCTCTGAGAATGTTATAGCCAACCACCTCACCATCCTGAGGGCACATCGGTCATTGTCTGAGTATCTAAGCCAGTTCTAACAGGAAAATGTCATAAACCATAGCGAAGAACATTGAGCCTATTCATTACAACCTTGGTAACCCTCAAGCACCAGGAGGTTCCTTAGTTTTCACCATTCTTTCTACTCAATCTCAGTGAGGCCTACCACCTTGCAAACAAGAGAACACCAAGGAAAACGCCACCTGTTCCACCCATGGAGGATCCTGCTATTATTGTTAAATTGCCTTCTTTGTGGGATGCAGAACCACACATCTTTGGGACACCCCTGGCTGTCTCAGCCCACCACAGGGTGAAAACCTGGCTCCAGCTCAGCTCCACCTCTGGTGCACACTACCTCCCTGAAGTAGAAAGTAGGGCTACACCTCGACCTCATTCCTCTGCCTGCCTTTAGAATGTTCTCTTTCTTACTGGTCTTCAGCCACTCTATTATGATGTTCCATGCTGTGGTTTCATTTACACTCAATCTGCTTGAATTAACTGTGCTCTTGGATCTGTGGGTTTAGAATTTTCATCCACTTTGAAAAATATTCGGCCATTATTTTTCCATGTATTTGCTTGCTCTCCTTTGCTTGTCTTGTGGGTCATCAATTACATGTTAGACTGCTGACACTATTTACAGCCCGCGGAGACTCTTGTCCTTTTTCTAGTTTTTTTCTGCTTCATTGTTTTCTTGATTAATTTTTAGAGAGAGGAAAGGAGAGAGAGACATGGATGGATCTGTCGCTCCACTTTATGCATTCATTGGTTAAGTCTTGCATGTGCCCTGACTGAGGATCAAACCCATAATCTTAGAGGACAGGATGTGCTATAATCACGTAAGCTACCAGGCCAGGGCATCTGTTTCAATTTTGTGGGTAGGAATAACTCCAGTAGTTCCATTTGTTTTATTTCTGCACCACCCATTTTTTTTAATCATGCTCATATTTTCCTCTGAGTCTTGAGCAGATGGCACATATGCATATATTAGCTGTTTAACATATTTGTTTGCAAATCTCATCATCTCTGTCTTTCCTGGTAATGTTTTTGTTGATTATTGTTCCCGACTACTAGTTAGAGACCCTATTTTCCTGCTTCTGTTGACATGCAAGGTAATTTTTTTATTGGATGCTAAGCATTGTAGATTTTATATTGTTTCATGCTGGACTGCTTTATGTCCTTTCATAGAACTGAGCTCTTTTAGGGACACTATTCTTTGTGAATCGTTACAACATGATCCTATGAAGGGTTAAGCTTTGTTCTGATAGCCCCAGTATAACCTTTAAAATAAGGCCAATTTACTCTTCTTAATAAGGCAATATTATTCTGAGGACTCTACTCAATGCTCCGTGTAGTAGGAAGGCTCTCCATCCTGGTTGATGGGAATGCAAATTAGTCCCAGCTCAGAGTGAATTCTGAGAATTACTTGTACCGCTGCTTTCCAGGGGTTCTTTATCCTGCCTCTTAGTTTCACCCATGCATATTCTATTTTGCAAAGGCCCTTCTGCAAATCTCTCTCTCTCTCTACACTACCATGTCCCACAAATTCTTCCCTCAGCCTCCTCAACTCTGATCTTAGTATCCTCCCACCCACCGCAGTGGAAGTGCTGAGGTTTGTTAAGCTTCCCTCCTGTGACATGTTTGGATCCCACTGTAAACTGCAGAGAAGGAAATTCTTACAGGTCACCTCATTTATTTCTCTTCTGTCAGAAACTGTTGTCCGTTGTCCTACTTTCTAGAAACTCTTGCTTAGGATGACAAACCCTCAAACAGTTCATTCTTCATGGGCAAAAAGCAAGGTGTAGGATGATAATTTAAAATTTCCTCTCACCTTCTGCTTTTATACCTCAGAGGCACTACCTATCTTTTATTTACTGTAAACACAGGAGCTGATCTGAATTCTTCTCTTATCTGTAACTTTGATTGCTTCGGACCACCTAATCTTTAACCTCATGTACACAGCAAAGCCTCTCGCCTCAAACTTGATCAAGGAAAACCGAAGATATCAAACAATACTTGAAGTTTCTGCTGACAAGCTATATACATTTTTATGTTCCTTCACTATTGTTACTCCTTTCCACCCTTGGAAAATGAGGTGAGCTCACCTTTTTCATGGCCAACTTGATGGCTTTGACTACTTTTTTCCTGCATCTCACTTTATCATTGATTTCTTCAGTATCTTTGATATTTTCCTTCTCTTTGCTCCTTTCCACATATTTCCAACTTTATAAATAAATATGCTCAGGTGGTTCCTTTCATTTGTAGAGGCCATCCTGTGCCTGCTGTCCAAAGGTACTCTTTTTCACCTTAATTTATACAATCCATTTTCTTCCTGAGTTTTATAACATCCACCTAACTTAACAACTCACTGGATTTGGCTTCTGCACGAAACTCCATTGGAGCCTTTCTCATTGAAGCAGACTATCTAATTATTAAATGCAAAGCCCATTCTTCAGCTGTCTGCTTCTGTGGTAGCATGCTTCTTAATGGTTGACTGCACTGGCTTCACTGTGTATTCATTGGCTGTGCTCATTTTGGAGATGTTTATTTATTTCATATATAAGCATGTTATTAACTCATTTTGTGGCCTTTACCTCCCCTTCTCCTCCTCCTCCTCCTCTTCTTCTCCCCCTCCTCCCTTTCCTCCCTCCCTTCCTCTCTCCCCCCACTACCCACCTCTCTCCACGCGCGCACACACACACATACACATAAATAAGCTTTTTAAATGAGGCTTCTGACTTTCTTCCATTTCCCATTTCAATCCCATCTTCAGTGATTCATCCTTGCTCTCATCAAATGTATGTCCACCATCACTATAACTGGTAGTGTTCAAAGTGGGGTCCTTGAATCCTTGCATCAGAACCATACAAAATATATGCTGTAAATAAACAGCTCTAGGTACTCATGAGTACCTAAGGAGCTGTCATCTCTTCTTGAGTGATAGAGCCCCTTGCACCTGCATTTTTAAGAAGCAAACCAAGTGACTCTTAGGTACTCTGGTGTTTATAAACCACTGGTATAGACTCTAAATTCTAGAGCAGACTCTAAATTCTACAAATGCCTGTTTACATCAGAGCTCTGGGAGCTATTCTATTTATTTCAAAGTCTAGAAATGCACAATTACATTGTCTTACTTGGCTATATTGGTCAACATTAACACTACAAAAAATACAACTCACTGGTGATAAATTATCACACATTGATTAATTATCTATTTTAAATAATTCTCTTTCAAATAAGTAAGTTATAAATCAAAACATAAAATCCATGTCCCTTCTGAGTCCAAAAGATTGGGAGACTATCTAGCTGTAATAGTTTCAATCACCAAAGAGTTCAAAGTACTTCAACAATGCACTTGTTTCTATATACAATAACACTAAACATTTCTTAAAATAATTTTTAAGTCAATTGATTCTGTATGGCTATACTTTTAACAACATACTTGAAGGTTTTAATGAGAATTCTCTGAGGTCCTTTTCCTCCCTTTAAAATATCAGTCTCTTACCACATACATAAATACAGAAAATTGGCCTATGTCACCTTAACATGCCTTATGGAGATGAAATGCATTTTGGAAACTCATTCCAGCATTCTATATCAAAGTAAATTTGACTTTAAACATGGCATAAATTGTTCGATATTTTATAGTACCATAACTCAAGGACAATTTCAAGGAGGTGTCAAATAACATTATTAATTTAACAGTTTATTTTTCATGCATAAATGCCATGTTGTGAAATAACAGCATTATGTTTAGTAACTCAAGACAGTATTATTAAAAGATATTTGATTTGTGAAGCAGTAACACAATCAGATAGAGAACAATTCAGTTTTATTATCTGAAAAAGAGCCTGTTAAATTGAGTGTAAAAAGATGGGGGAAAAAACCCCAAAATACTCATATGAATCCTGATCAGATAGTCTTCCTTGGGTGGAAAGGCACATTTTTTTTTATATCTACTCTGTGGTTATAGTTTGCTTCATTTCAAACAACAATGTTTTAGAGAGCAGATTTGCATTCTGTGGTAAAGAAAAAATGCTTGTGTATTTCCATTAAAACTTAACACTTTCCACCACCACCCAGATATTTTCAGTGTTTAAGAAACTAGGAGCCAAAATAAAACAAAGACACAGAGCTACACCTAAGTGCACATGGGAAGAAAGCAAAATCAACCCCATCGCCCCCCCACCCCCCCAAAGATTCCATTCATCATTTCTAGAGAGAGAGGAAGGGAGAGAGGCAGGCAGGGAGAGAGACATCAATGTATGGTTGCCTTTCACCTGCCTCCAGCTACAGACCTGGCTGGAGACCTGGTTTGCAACCTGGTTATGTGCCCTGGCTGGGAATCGAACCAGAGACTTTGGGTTTGCAGGCCAGTGCCTTATCCACTGTGCCACCAGCCAGGGCTCTCAATCCCATTTTTTAATAGTTATGGCTACAGCACTCATTCCTCTATGTGTAATTTTAGACCCACAATATTCATGATCTCCTGGGACCTCGTTAAAAATGCAAATTCTTGGGCCAGAAACTCCGGGGATCTAGTTTAGCAATTGGGCCAGAAACTCTGGGGATCTAGTTTAGCAATCACAGTTTACTAAATCCTCCAGGTATTCTGATGGCTGCTCACGTGTGAGAACCAGAGTGTGTGCACTTTAGTGGAACAGTAGCACTAGGAGGAAGGAAGGGAATACGAAGATCCTTTAAAAGATTCTACATATACACAATTTAATTTTTTTAACTTTGAAAAATGTCTAACTTACTTAAGCCCCTCTATATGCTTACTAGTGTAAAATCAACACATCTGGAACTTCTCTTTTTTCTTTATTTTTATTGTTGACACTAATACAGAGGTCCCCTGTCTTCCCCAGCCTTGTTGGCCTGCCTCCACACCCCACTCCCTCTGGCCACCACCACACTGTTGTCTGTGTGTTTGGGTTATGCATGTATGTTCTTTGACTAATCCCTTCACCTTTTGTCATCCCGTTTTCCCCCCTCCACCCCTTTGACAGCTGTCTACCTCTGAAGGTTGACTTTAGTAATATAAAGCACAGTAAGAAAGAAATTGAGTGTGTAATAGAAAAGGTAATACAAGAAACAAGAAACATGTAACATCAGACATACCACTTACTGAGTTCCTACTATACACCAAGTGTTATACAAGGCATTTAATGCACTTTACTTTTTTGTTGTTGTGGTTATCTTCACAACAGTCTCACTTTACAAATGAAGAAACAAAACCACAGGTAACTAGTAACCAGAACAATGACAAACTCCCACCCCCAAAAATATCTACATACTAATCCCTGGAGCCTGTGAATAGGCTGTTACAAGGCAAAGAGAAATGAAGGCTGCAGACAGAATTAAGATTGATAATAAACTGGAACTGAGATGGCAAGGTTATCCTGGATTACCTAGGTGGACCCAATGTAACCATAAAGGGTCCTCAAAAGGGGAAGAGTGAGGTAATTACCAAGGAGGTGAGAGGGCTAGAATGCTGATTCTGAAGACAGAAGAGACCATAAGCTAAAGAATAGGAATGAACAGCCTCGTGAAGCTGAAAAAGGCAAGAAACATTCCCTCCTAGGGGCTCTGGAAAGGAACACTGCCCTGAACACACCCTGAGTTTAACGTCAGTGAGACTGTAGGGAACTTCTGAGTTCCGAACCCGTAAGATCATAAACTTGGTAACTGTAAGATGCTAAATTTGTGGAGCAACAGAAAACTAATCTAGTGAGCAATGGGCTCAAGGAAGGAGGTGGGCCACATACTTTAAACGCAGATCCTTTCCAGGAGGCCATGCTGTTCTCGTGCCCATACCACTGTTACCCAGCATTAGGAGCCGTAGCTCTTGCAGCACTGTTCTTTCCGGTGCCGCCCTCACTGCCCTACCCTCGCCCAGGCAGGGTCACCTGGCCGCAAGCCCTTACCTGAATTATGCTTGCAGGTATTTGCTCTACTCACATGGCATTTAAAAATAGTAATAAATCATTAGTTCTCTGGTCCTGTCCTTTTTCATTTTCTTACAATTGGCCCAGTTGGCACATTTATGTTACCCACTTGGCCCACTCAGAATTTATTTTTACTGGTCTTGTGGTAGGTAACATATAAAGTTCTCCTACCAGAACTTTGCTTGTTAAAAGATTTTATCTATTATTTTTAGAGACAGGGGAAGGAAGAGAGGCAGAGAGGGAGAGAGACATCAATGTATGGTTGCCTTTCACCTGCCTCCAGCTAAGGACCTGGTTGGAGACCTGGCTTGCAACCTGGTTATGGGCCCTGGCTGGGAAGCAAACCGGCGGCTTTTGGGTTTGCAGGCCAGCACCTTATCCACTGTGACACCAGCCAGAGCCTGGAAATTTTAATATTTGGAAAGAAATCTTTGGTTTTGGATGTTCATACCAATGCAATATAGAATAAAAGATAAATACAATATAGCATTGTTAGAAAAAAAATTTCTATAACATCCTTTGTAGAAAGTATTGGAGGTTACCAATAAATAGTTAAAAAATAATAATAATTACATAAATTATTCAGTCAGATTCCATAAGGAAGATTACTATATATTTTATGGACTTGAAAAAAGTAACAGAATATACAATAACAAATGCATTGGTAAACACTATGTTAGAAATACATTTATTGAATAATGTAATTCACAAAAAAAAAATATCAGTAACATACATAAATAAGTTTTTGGTAATTTTGTGTTGCTGACCTCTGTGACTATAATCTCTACAATTTCTCTTGGAATTATACCATATATTTTAAACATTTATCTTTCAATGTAATTTTTATTTTAAGCCCAGGTGCATTTTTAAAAGACTTTGAAAAATACTGGTTTACATAAGGAGCAGACATTTTAAAACTTATTAAGTAATATTCCTCTTGATATTCTATTTTTATCAAAACTAAAAATTAGCATGTGTATAAATGAGAACTTAACATCTTTCCCTTTTGAAACACTGACTTCTCTGTCAAGTGGTCTTCTATTTTTTCCCAGGCTCTAGACACAAGGAAATACAATTCCCAAAACATCTTCTTCACAGCTCTGGATTTATATGTGTTATATTCTCTGTTATGAATTTCCCCTTCTCTCCAAAACAGAATGCAATGCTCCATTCAGGACAAAGTACCTCTGCCCTATGAGTTTTTCATTTACCAATCTCAGGCAATAGACCATCCTCCCCTGTGTTTCCTGGTATAATGACATACACTTATTATCGTATTCAAATTTTAATGTAGCTCTGGCTGGTGGCGCAGTGGATAAGGCACCAACCTGCAAACCCAAGGGTCGCTGGTTCGATTCCCCAGCCAGGGCACATAACCAGGTTGCAAGCCAGATCTCCAGCCAGATCTGTAGCTGGACACAGGTGAAAGGCAACCATACATTGATGTCTCTCTCCCTCTCTGTTTCTCTCCCTACCCCTCTCTCTAAAATTAATAAAATCTTTTTTTTTTTTTTAATTTTAAATGTAATTATTTGTTGACTTCTTCTCATGTGCTATAAGACTATTCAAGGAAGCTACTCTAGGGTCAACAGCGATGGGTACTTTTGATTTCCTTCCCAACACCTAAAAAAATGCCTGTCTTTCAAAAGCAATTGCAATAACCTTTGTTTAAAAAAGGAAAAAAAAAGTCTTGGTTGTCAGAGAATAGCCAGTGAAGTGAGACAATTTGGAATTGAACACACAACAGACATTTACTAGTTTTGGCACCCTGTTTAAAGTTAATTTCACCATATTTTAATTTTTTTTAACAAACTACACATATTTCACTTATTCCAGTTATGTGCTAGTCAAAGTAGATAATGCAAGTAAAAATATCAAAGGTAGCTGTTAATATAACGAGTCTGTATTCCAGATCTTAATAAATCTTTTTCTCTCACTTGGTTGAGATTTCTGGAGCTGTACCAGAAATAACAAATATCATTTACCAGCCCTAATCCATGGAAGATGTGAAGTTCTTAATGAAAAATTAGGGAAAACAAAATGGGCATTTTTCCACTGCAATAGATCAGATCAAAATATTTTTCAGGAAATTAGCTGAGTCATAAATCATTGGATCTGCTAAAGTTACATCATAAGAATAATTAAACTACGTAAGAAGAGAGGAGGTACCCTACTGACTGAAGTAGAAGCCAATTCGTTCATGAAATCTTTTTGTGAGTACTGGCAAGGGAAACTATTCTTGAAAAGTCCAGGGGGGATTCATAAACAGAAGGAAGACTGAATTCCCTGCCCACACACTGTGATCAGATGGACTTCAGCAGACAATGCCACTGACAGAATGGGAATCAGAGAAAGTCTACTTGGTATCCCAATGAGAAAGCCTTTGTTCATGTAGGTGTGGATGTTTCTCTTTTCAATCCTAGCTTTTACATGTTGCTCAGTCTCCACCATATTACATATTTTCCACAAAGACAATTAAAAAACAATTTAACACACTGGCATACTCTGTGGACAATTTGAAAACTAACACAGTAGTACACGAAACATATTCTTTGCGTTTATTTTGTGATTTTGGTTTAACTACATTTAGGTATATGTCAACAATCTTCTTAAAAAGGGACAATCGATAAATATTTGCTGTGCAAGCTACACAAGTGGAGCGTTACGTTATTCCTAATCCTGGGGTTGATTAATAATGAACTTTTCTAAGGTGTCCAATAGGGATTCAATGACAGCCTTTCCTCAAGACACAGTGTTGAAAATAACCTGAAATATACCTGTAGAACCAACAAAATTTTAGTATTTAGTTAAGCATCACATTGGTTAAGCACTCAATTTTTGCTAACATACTATGATGACTTAACACATGGCATTCAGTGTTTACATAGTATTTGTATATTATATATTCTGCCTCTGCTCTATCCTAAATTCAATTAAGTTTTATTAAATAATTTAACTGCAGAAATTATGATTTTGCACATATCAATAAATGACACAGGGCTGACCAACTCAAAAAGAAATCATAAACCTTTGGGAACAAAACCAGAGTCATTAAAACATCTACTGTGCAGAATTAAGGTTTGAAACAGGAAATATATAATATCCTAAACAGGTATATAAATGCTTATGTAATTATTACTACTATATGGAAACTCTCGTCATTGAACTTTCTTTCAAAAGTTAACCATGTAGTTAGTTTACATTTGAGACAGACTATATAATAAACTATGTGTCACCATATATATTTTTGAGCTATTCTTCAAATTAAAAATAATTTAATAAAAAGTTCATAAAACCAATTTGCATTTAATGTTCAAAAAAGTGAAGTTTAAGAAAAAGGAGTTGGTTTAGAAAAATAAAATGAAAAATAACCATTAATGTGAATAATTATTCAACAGTCATTTCTATAAGCAATTTAGACATCTCTGCAAAGCCACTGATGTCAGAGTATAAACAAGAGCACACACAAAAAAAATGTTACGTAGAAAGAGCAGAGTGGAAAAGGGGGAATGGATATTTTCATATTAAAACACAATCAATTATATGTTCAGAGTACAAGAAATCATTTGCATGAATTTTGAAAATTCAATATGCTTGAACTAGTTCTGCTATGAACAAGGCTGCCAAAGTGTCATTCACAGATAAGCACTTCCATCCCTCTTCTTCAAAATCAGTCCATTAACACAAGAAAGAAAAGCTAAGCTAAGGCAGACAAGTTCAGAAAGGACTACTTTAGGGAAATGTTTCTACAAGGAAGTGGTCAGTGTGCAGCCTGGCCACATCTAGATCACCTGGGCACAGAGTGGGTCTTGAGCCCCACCGACGCCTAGGAACATGCATGTTAATAAGCCCTCCAGGCCACTCACTTTATGCACAGCAAAGTTTTAGAAGCATTGTTCTAGGACAAAGGTCAAAGAACGCTTTCTTGAAGAGCTTGATGGCTTCGCAGCACAAGTACAGGTTACAGACAAAGGAATGAATGTGCCCAGGTGCCAATAAAGCCTTATTTATTTATGGATACCGATACTTGACTTTTATGTCATTTTCATGCCTTGTACAATTTTCTTCTTTTCTATTTTTACCAATCCATTTAAAAGTGCAAACCCCATATTGAATCACAAGGTAAAAAAACTGGTCACGGGCCATAATTTGGTCATAATTTGCTGTCCCCTGCTGCAGGATATGGAAAATCCATAGGGCAGGAATGGGCTATAAATATCTACCAAGACGCATCTAAAGCAAGAAGATGTTTTGAAAATTGGTCCTGAGGAGGACAAAAAGATTGACTGTTACATAGTAATTAACAGGAAAGATCTAGTAGTAAAAGCAATGATATGCTCACACCTAGACAAAGAGATGTGTAAAAGAGACAGCAATGTAATTTAAGTGGGAAATAGCTTGCATTAGAAAAACAGTAATGCACAGAGCACAAATACAGGGGTGGGCAAAAGTAGGTTTACAGTTACAAGTGACATTCTTTGAGTTCATAACGCTATTGTAAAATCATCTTCTGCATGTCTTTATCCATATGCACAAGTGTAAATTTACTTTTGCCCACCCCTGTATAATCAAGGAGGAAGTTTTTGGATCATCTCTCACTGTCACCCCAAATCCTAATACTACCTCTAGCAACCTCTACCGAATAATCTCAGGCATATCAATTTCTACATCTATAAATTAAAAAGATTATGTAAAATAAATCATAATTTTTCAAAACTGAAATGTTAAGTTTCTGAAAATGAGGCATATACCTTAAACTTCAGGATTCTATAAAGTCCCAGGGCAATTTCATACATATCCTGTATCCTACACTGTAGCAATTACTTATAGCACACTATTATAAACATTAATTTTTAAAAGTTTGAAATTATAACTTTTTACAGTATGAGAGTGCACCCCCCAAAATGGAATTATCTTCTGGAAGGTGGACCCCTTGTAAGTACATGCTTCTACCACTAGATGAGTGGCTCCTGATTCATGTAATCTTGCCCCATGAAACTTTCCTTTTCTTTCCCTAGATGAAAAAAGTCCTCAAAGAAATATGTTTTGCTGATGTGAAAAAGGTAAAACACAAAGTGGCAGAAGCACTAAAAGGCAGCAAAATTGGCAAGTTCAAAAACTCCTGAGCAGTGTAAAAAAATGTCTCAAATGTGTATTGCATCACATGGAGAATACTTCAAACATGACTAAAGTTTCAACATGTAAGAATAAGCATACCATTTTTTATACATATTTTATTCCTTCTTTTTTTAGTGGTGGTGGGAGCTCAAGTGTAGTAAAGAACAGGAGAAACAATTAAATCATCAAAATCAAGTCTTAGACGCTTCCAATGAATCTCCAGGCTCTCTGAGTTCCAGTCAAGTCCTTTCAAGGCCCTGCAAGTTTTGAAGTGACCTGCCCCAACTCCTCAGCCTCTCACCTCATTTTCTTTTCCCCACCCGGCTCACTGCGCATGCAGGCATATGGCCATTGCCCTGGACTCTTCCCGAACCTGAAATGCTCTTCTGGCAGATATCCACTTGACTTCAAGTTCTTTACATCTTTACCCAAGAGCCTATTCAATGAAACCTATCCAGGCTAGTCAACAGAAAAATACAACCTGACCCTGTCCGTCCACTTTCAACATCTTCCTCCACAATCCTGCTATATTTTCTTTTCCATAGCTCTTACTAGCTTCTAGTCTTACACATCAGGTTGGGTAGTTATTATTTATCTCCTATGGCATTCCACCCAACCCAAAAGCTTCTTTAGAGTAGCTATTAGTTTCTTTTATTCACTGGTACATTTTAGGTACCCAGAACAGTGCCTGGCATAAATAAGGCCCTTTAATTCATTTATTCAACTAATATTTTTCATGTTTACCTTTTTAAAAGGTAAATTTTACTACTTTTTAAATACAGGCATATTGTCCAAATGTTAAAATGTTTAGCATCCTATTTTAATATAAATCAATCTTTCCCAAAATGACAATATTTTTACTCACATTCTCTTTTTATGATTTTAAAATTACAATTTTTCTCAGATACCCTGAAGCTTAGCTCTGAGTACAATAACCATAATGGTATTTTTCATTACTCCTCTAATACATTAAGGATGTTGAATAAAAACATGTATGAGGCAAATTTTGTGCCATGTTACTTGCTTTAAAATATAAAACATAAGAAGTGAATACAAATGTGAAAGACAAAAGCACATTATGATTTTAAGCATACACTATGTACATTTTTTTAGATAATTTACTTAGATGTTCAAAGCAGTCTATCTTCCTCTCAGAAGAAACCACGATTCTACAAATGTATACCTAAGTATAAATACAATACATATAGTTTTGTCTGAATAAACGTATTGTTTGAATCTACTTTAGAGTTAGAAAAAGAGTCATAATTACTGATTTATTCTCTGGTATCTAGACTGCCTTGTTTCTACTGCTGGAAAACTATATTATTTTATTCTTTTCTAAAAATAAGGATGTTATCTCAATGATTTATGTTCTAGATTTATCTAAGCTAAATAAAATAATTTAAATTAATCCTCTTGCCTGTCTCTGGTAGGTTATTTTGTAACATTAAAAAATGTTTACAAAGAACAGTATATAATACAAAAAGGTAAATAAATATATAACAATAAAATCATCATTTTTACAGAAAGCCTGGAAAATCATAGAACATCCTTTGCCCAAAACTATCTGCCCTATTCTCACTCTATAATAGTCCCCGCTGGTCTGCGGGTGACAAAACCCCCAGTGGTTTTGTCATTTCACATGGTACCAAACACTATATATACTATGCTTTCCCTATACATACACACACATATAAACCTATGATGAAATGTAATGTATAAGTTAGGAACAGTAATAATTAACAATAATAAGTATATAATAGAATGCATTAATAACATGCTACATAAAAGTTGGATTTATGTTGTATATTTTTCTCAAAATTATACCGTACTCACCTTTTCACTTAAAGGCAACAATTTACACTTCTCTTTGGCATATCCAAAATGCCAGCATCGCCCCTCCTGCATGTTGGGGCTATTAGTAAGTAAATCAGGGTTACTTTAGTACCAGCACTTTGATCCTGCTACAGTGGGTCTGATAACCAAGACCGTAGCTACTACGTGACTAATGCACAAGGTGGTGATACACTGGACAAAGGGATGATCCATGCTGGCCGGGAGCGTGCACCAAGTGCTACTTTGTTATGCTACTCAAATGTATTCTGTTTACTCAAAATATGTATTCGAAAGAAGATAAAACTAAAGTTGTCCATGCTAAATTTAATAAACCCCATTTCTTTTACCGTCTTTGAGATTTCCACAGGATTTCATGTTCTTATCCCTTCCCTTCTTGAAATGTTCTCTTCCCTTAAACTTCCTGTCACTCACTTTTATGGTTTTCCCTTAAGTCTTTGTATCACTCACTCTCTGTCTCCATTGCAAGCTCAACTTTGTAGACTCTTCTTCAGGTTACCATATAAGGACTGGTACACAAGTGACCATCTTCTATTTTTCTCCGTGGGTAATACTAGCTTCTTCTGACTTCTATCAGTATCTTTATGCTGATGACCTCCAAATCTGTGTTTCTAGTTAAGATCTTTTCCCTGATATGAAGAATATCCACACTAGGAATCAACTCCACATAGATGGCTCACAATCACTAAAATAAGCATCACACAACCCTACAGCTTCTACCGCACTCACTCATACACACACACACACACACACACACACACACACACACACACATGCATACATACACACACAGAGCCATCTCTCAAATAACCATATCTTAAGAAATTGCATCACACCACCACTTGCGCAATTAGAATATAGGGCATCACCTCTGCCTTCTTTCTCTAATCCGACATGACAAATCACCCTTCAATCGCTATCAAACCATCTCCAGATTATTTACAAAATCAATTGAGTTCACTCAAGTCTGTACTATCAGCGGATTGTTTCATGGTCTTCATTCTCTATCTGTGACCTAAACTACCAGTAAGAGTCTCCTGAATCAGCGGGCTAATTCCAATATCAGCTCTGCATTTCCAAATACATCTTCCAAAAAGGAGCCTGCTTTTTGGGTCCGCTGAACTTCATCTTCAGATGCACTGAAACATTCCTCTTGATCTTTAGGGAGCAGATGACTCTCTAGGTCTACAGGAAGATAGCCTGCGTGGATGTAGGGGATATGTGTGAAGGTGCTCCTATGGCTGAAGTATGGGTCACAGAATAAAAACCTAAAGATTATATCCATTAGTGTATTCATCCCTCTATATTTCTCATCAACTGTCTTCTAAGCCATTGCCTGGGATACTTTGTAGTGATGGATTTTAACATGAGTCAGATACCATTCAATGGTCACTCATATTACCCTGTAGAAATGACTCTTACTATTTACTTATCAAGAAAGTAAGCCTAATCTCACCTCTAAGCGATTTTCTTAAATTAGAAAACAAGTTCAAGCTATGGCAGGAAGATTCATTATTTAGTTTTAGCCAATTAAAATAAATTGTTCAAGCAAACTCCTCTTTGTAAAATGGAATGCTTTTCTTTGAAACACATGAAATATTGTTACATACAATTTAGAGAACACAAGACATCCTCTATTATTGCCATTCCAAGAGTTGATTATCTCAGTTACAATGTTCATTTAATAATTACTTGAAGTCCAGATATCTGTTGAAACAATAAAGACACTTACCATCCAAAAACAAAAGCTGTACTGTAGTCAGAATAGAACACAGTCATGGAAGATCCTATCACAGCCCATGATTTATGCAACTCTGGAGTAATAACATTATTATGAAGTGTGTTTCATAATTTGCCTCTGGCTTCCTTTAAAAAACTTAGTACTGGCAATACCTTTTGCTCTTTGGTGGTAAATTAGAGGTGACGTAGGAGTTCTTTCTACATGATCTTGCCAATATTACTAAAGTAAAATATTAAGAAAAAGGAAAATATTTCTTTATGAGAAAAATATTTATGATAGCCCTCAAAGTATTAAGCTTTATTACTACTACTACTAAAGATAGCATTTAACACCAGGAGAGCAACATGCTACTATCTATCTATCTATCTATCTATCTATCTATCTATCTATATATATATATATATATATTTTATTTTTACTTATTATTTTTAAAGAGAGGGGAAGGGAGGGAGGAAGAAAGGAAAAGAAACATCAATGTATGGTTGCCTTTCACTTGCCTCCAGCTACAGACCTGGCTGGAGACCTGGCTTGCAACCTGGTATGTGCCTTGGCTGGGAATGAAACCAGCGACCTTTGGGTTTGCAGGCCAGTGCCTTATCCACTGAGACACCAGCCAGGGCAAAATATATTTAACTACCCATGATTTGTTATATCACATGGAACAAAAAACTGCAATAGATGCAAATACAAACACCTTTTTGTTATCATTTAAGAAAGAAAAAAGGTTATTTCATTGTGGCTTTGATTGTACACAAATTAGCTAAGTTATCCTGAAAATAGTTGAAGAGAAAGGAAACCCTGGCCAAATCAGACACCTTGAAAAAAGACCTCTGTGTGTGAGACAAGCATTTCATGTCATTTCTGTGAATCTCCCAAGTCAGAGGTTTAAAGTGATCATTAAAGCTTTCCAATTTAAACATGTATAACTCTACCAATTAATCAGTTTAAGAGCTATATTTACTTGTATTAGAAATATGACTGTAAAAAATTTTCAAAATGTATTTGTTCATTATAAGTGAAAAGAATATTAAATTCCCCACAAACTCATTTTAACATACATCAGTGTATGTCCCCTAGTCCTGCTACAAGGATAGTAACAGGCCAATAATCCAGAAGGGAAAAGATAAGAAATGCATGTTTTATAAAATAATATTTATGAAAAGTAAGTTGTTCTAATTCACATAGCAGTTTAAGAAATGAAACAGCACACCTCTATACCTATTTTGTTATTTCTATATTTCTTTCTTTAAATCAAGTTGTCTCTGAACAAAAATACAGTTCTCTATCTGCTGAATATTCTATTTTTGATTGCCATAGAAGAGACCAACAGTAAGTTTAAAAAGAAAAAAAAAAAAGGAAAAAATGGTTAGGGTTGATAGGCCATTTTAGTAAATTTTTTGAAACCCCTTTTCAAAGCAACCATTTCTTCGATTTATCAGTGTCATTTTGGTGCAAACCAATTAATAACTGAAATAAAGTTGACTACTGGGGAGGCCTCAACCAGATTTTCCCTCTTCTTTTCTTTTTCTTCTGCCTGATATGGATCACCAAAGAATACTAGATTCACTTTCTCCATCATTAGTAGCTTAGAGAAGTTAAAAGTCTCTTTACCCCACTGTCTTGAATAGTTAGTTTAGGCATTTTTATTACTTGCCCTGTTTATAGAAAATGAAAAGGGAAGAAAATAAGTCTACTAGAATGTGGAAGCATTATTTCTATAGACATATTGAGAATGTAAAAAAAAAAATGATACATAAAAGAGAAAAAAATCAAGAAAAGAGAAAGAATGGAGAAAGTTCTATTTTATATATGAGTTTAAGGTGATTATATATTAACATGGAAATTTCTAGCAGTCAGCTGGAAAGGAAATTTAAAACACAGAAGAATATATACGAGGTCTATCTAGAAAAAGTCCAGCCACTGTTAATATAACAATAATGGTTTGTGTGACATTGATGTAACCTGGCAGCCAAGGAAAGTGGACTGGAAAGCACATGAGTGAACAATGACAACTTCACTGTACTAGTCACTGGGGGTGGTAGACACCAATGAGTGAGCATGTGTTCTAGGTGACTGTCACATTAAATATGACTGAGTAGAGCAATGAATCTGTATCCAATTTTGAGTTAACCTTGAACATTCCTCCATGGAAACTATTCAAATCATTCAGAAGGCCGCAGCTATGGTGATTGGCAACTTCATCATGACAACACACCTGCTCGTGCATCACACCTCATGCAGTTTTTTGGAGAAACATCAAATCACCCAGCTGACTCAGCCCCCCTGCAGCCCAGATTTGGCATCCTGTGACTTTGGCTTTTCCCAAAACTAAAATCACCTTTGAAAAGGAAGAGATTTCAGACCATTGATGAGATTCCGGAAAATATAGCAGGGCAGCCGATGGTAACTGGGGGAATTGTGTGAGGTCCCAAGATGCCTACTTTGAAGGGGACTGAGGTGTCACTGTCTTATGTACAATGCTTTTTGTGTCTTACATCTTCTTCAATAAATGTCCCTATTTTTCACACTGCATGGGGAAAGTAAGGCCTGCTCCATATAACAGCTTGGCCTCCTCTCTCCAGAGTTACTGCCTCCAATGTCTGTTACATCAGAAGTTGTCATTAATTTTTCATAGGTCTAACTGCTTTGTATTGCTGAAGGACAAAACTGTAATATCATTTAGAATTTTTTTTTGTCGTAGTCTGGTTATGATGAAAAGTAGAAATCTCTCTCTAACGCATCTGTTCCAAATGATTCCCTCCAAGTTAAAATATTCATGATTTTAAAATAATGTCTCTCTTCTCAAAGATACTAAATACTACTTTAATATAAAATAGCCAACGCTCAAACTGATACCAGTTCACCTTCTCCAAGCAGTATCATCACGAATTGTGGTTTAATTTAAGTAATCTTAATCTCCCTTTATCCATTGTCTTTCTAGTAGTGGCACTGAGACTTGAAAAATAAAATACAAAATTCCAGTCTCTGATTCTATAAACCTGTCATCCATTTCGATGATGGCTCACCAGAAATGCAAAGGTACTAAAAAATGAACAGCCCACTTTCTTTTTCTCTCTCTTTTTTTCTTTTCTTCTTTCAAGCTTAGTGAACAATAATACCCTGTCTTGGCCGAACAAGTTTCATGTTTTACTAAGTTAGTTACAGCTGACACAGGTTTTTACTTGGAGAACAGAGAAGGTGGACTGTCCCTTTCCTTCTGATTCCCAATGATACCATAAGAGAGCTCACAGGTATATACAGTATCACTGGGCGTAGAGATGATCTGTTAGGGAGGTTTACGGGACTGAGGTGAGGACTGTTTCTGCGACAGGAGCTCTCTAGGACCTAGGGATCAAGGTATAAATGCAACTCAGAGCATAGTCCCTTGACAAATTCGCTCAGTGAATTAAAGCCAGTACAGCAATAACTAAGAAGCAGTGGGTAACTTTGTCTCCTGGATTCTTTGTTTGGCTCTCTTCCCTCAAGAACCCTGACAAACCACCAGAAACAAATGCATTTCAGACTTCTGGGCCTGACAACGCAAGCCCATGACTAAACAACTCAACCGACTCAAAACTGAGAGGCCAATGGCAAGGAGAAAAGCAGAAAAGGACCTCTGCTGCACCACAAAGGCGGCACACTGACAATTTACTGGGGCTAGAAGCCCTGCGAAAGGAACTCTCAACGTGAACAAGGCGCTTCCTGCTGCCAATCAATAGGGCACTCCTGGCTGTGCAAAGAGTGAATGCCATTTACTAACTGGGTTGCAATAAAACTGCAAGTCCATTTGTGAACAGCGGCTCACTTATTTTCCAGATCTTGGGGCAAAAGCTACCCTTTAATGGAACAAGGAAACTTACTTGGCATATGCGACAAAGAACTTGTCTGACTTGGAACCAATGGTACATAAAGCAAATTAAAAGAGTTGAAGCCACCCAGGTGTAGAAGATTAAGGATTTAAGGGACAGATGGAGAAGAGAATCGTCTGGACATCCTTCATCCTTTATAATAAGGGAAAGTTCTCCAGCAATCCCAGCAGAAAAAATAAGCTTAAATGAACAGAATTTAGCAATTGTGTTGACAAAGGCAGAATCCTTGAATAGACCCTTTCTTTTAAATGCGAGTTTGTCTGCCAAAATCTGATTACCTTTCATAACAAATAAATGTCTTCTAAGCAAAAAAATCTCTTCCAAGTAGCAAAAATATGCCTTGCCCCCCACAGGTCTTCACCCTAAAATGGTGAACGTCACAACTTTAAGAATCCAATTTGAACAGATGGGGCTTGGATAATAGCAGTGTGGACATGGCCGGCAAACGCTGAGTTAAGGGCCACCTTTGATTTGCTTAGCTAAGGCTTACAAGAATGACTTTCAAAAATCATTACTGTCATCATCCTGCTCTGCTGATTAGATTCTTCTAAGTAGTCTAGAAGGATTCAGGAATCAAAATAATTTTTGTTCTCTTTTTTATTTTTTACTTTTAATAGTTTAATAAATTCTAAAAAAATCTCTTGTCTTGAATTTGGAAATTTCTCAATAATATGGCCCAAACTATTCAATGTAATTTATCATTCTTCCTCATTTCAAAACCTTCCATCCACTTCAGACCTGTGCAGAGAGGTAGGTCCCCACACCTCTCTGATCATTCTTGCTCTATATGCCTTGTAGATGAAATTAAACCTTGATTACTGCCATTCCTTATCCAGATCCATCTCCACTTTAGTCTGACCACTAAGCCTGTGTACTGCTTCCTTCTCAGGGCTCCTTTGACAGCACAGATTTCTCTACTCCTTTGGACATTTAGTTAAATAACAGTGTAAGACAGCCAATATGAATGCTTCATCTCCCTCAGATAACTTTTCTCCTCATTGTTTTATCACAGCTTTTACAAATGTATAAAATTAGGTATAGAATTATCTGAAATATTCCAGGCTAAATATCAGATGAGCAATGTAAGCAATACAAATATGAGGAGAACTGGTATGTACACCAGTCATCATAGTGGAAGTTGGCATCAAGCTGAGTCTGAAAGGGACGTGGAACATAGACAAGGGAAAGGAAGAAATGAGGGCATTTCCGATCCACACACACACCTCACACACACACACACACACACACACACACACACACACACAAAGTGCCCACACTATGCAAAGAACAGTTAGACAAAACAGTTTTCAGTTTGACTAAATTAGAGGGTGGCTGTAAAAAATAATGGCAGGAAGACTGGAACAGTTGACTAAGACTAAATTATGAAGGACCTCAAAAGAAGGCTAACCATTTTGACTATAAAGGAAGTACTGATGAAATTTGAGAAGTTCAGTAGCAGTAAGTTGGCATCCCCCAAAAGTAACCAACTTGTAACAAAGTTTGAGGCAAGAGAAAACAGGAAACCATTACCATTATCCAGATGGTAGACAATCAGAGCTGTGACTAGAGGGCAGGCAGTGTAAAGACTAAAACAGAATATAAATTTGAAATATGCATTAGTTGAGACCAAGAATAAGTGAATAGGACCCCTTGATAGACATCTTTCAACCTTTTCTTCTTCCCTTGGATTCCACTTACAAACTCACTAACATAACTAAAATGTAACCATGTCATCTTAAAGAAGGTCCCCCTTGATCATTATACCTGTCTTTATGCCTCCACAATGCTCGTCCCCATCCAGACTAGGGCTGTTTGTCCTGTCCCTAATGTATTTCCCTGATAAAGATCAAGGAAATTACCTTGGAGAAAGGTCCCTGGGTCCATCTTACCATTTAGATCTTCAAACAATTCTTCCTTAACCACCGGGTCCAAGGTGGTTTCCAAGACACTTAACTCTCATATTATTCCAATTATCTGCTTAGCACTTGTTGTATTCTGTTCTTTCTGTCATTTGTTTATCTGCTTTCCCCCTCCCACCTCAGGACACTAGAGACCTACTCAGCACTGAATATGCCATCAGCAAGAATGGTACCCAGTGTAGCTCAGGTGGCTGGATAAATATCTGTGGAATGGATAAACAAGTGAGTCATTCATAGTCATCCCTCAGAGAGGGATCCTGTGTCATCTTCAGTCTTGGATATTTCACTTCCTTTAAATGCTGTGAGAGAATCCCAAATCTTTTCAACTTTTCTAGCTTAGTTGGTGTCTTTCACAGTTAAATAAGAACTTCATATAGACTACTTTGCAGCTTTCATTTTTTTGAACTTCATTAAAAACAAACAAACAAATAAAGCCTATAATAAATGACTACCTATCATCCAGCCCAGCAGGGACTAAAACTCAAAGGCCCACTGACCAATGGACCTGGGACTGAGCACAGGCCAAATGGCATCTAGTCTGAAGCTTTACCCATTAGAAAAGATAGCCTTGAAGTTATTCTCTACAAACGTAAAGAATGAGATCTTCTACTTCTCTCACGCAGGTCACAATACCCAATGTAATAAACAGTCATTTGGTTAAATGTTTATTGTTCCACTGAGAAATGAAAACCCAAAAGGAGAGGGTGGGGCAAACAGAAAGTAAAACATGAAAAAGAAAGCAAGTATCAATCCAGCCATTCCCCCAAAAGAACTTTACCCTGGGTTAAACTGAATTCATCCTCATGGAAGTCTTACCTTACTGAAGTTCACAACCAAACCACGTATGATTTTTAATAGAAATTAACCCAAGAAATGTTGCCTCTGTTTCTAAGTAATGTAGTAGTGCTGCTGTTGTGAAGCACCTGGATCTAAAGATGTTTAAGTCTGAAACAAACTTCGATATCTAGGTGCTGAATGTTTTCCGTTATGACATTATTATCACTTGATACAAATTTATGACTATAGACCGTATTTTTTTAAACATAAAATGAGAATTGATTTACTGCTTACAGAAAGCGGAGGAAAATGATTGTTTTTAAAGATCATTCAAAGACTATTAAGAATCCAAATCTCATCAGGGAATTCCAGGGGTACATGCTATAGTTATTTATATAACTAAATGCAAAAATAACATGTAGCAGCAAGTCTTACAACAGTTTTAAAAACACTTTTTGAATAATAACAGCTAAACTTAGCCATAAATGGTCTGCTAGATGACATGAGTGGATGTTTTTATTTTCAGTGTTTCAAGCTTATTTTCCTTTATATTCTAACTTGTATTACTAATGGCAGAATTAAATTATGTACAATATTATCTAAAGAAATACTAACATGGTTACAGACTACACATTTGTCTGGCATTTCCCTCACATTTCTTGCTTAATACAATCTTTCACCTCAAAAACTAAAATAGATAATTAGATCCTTTCATTCATTATGTTCTAAAGAAATCGAAACTGAAATCATGGTAGCATAAAAGTTAAATTTTAGATAAAAATATAACGTCACTCAATTTTGTTTTGCCCTTGAAAAGCCAATGTTGTGTTCATATACCACATGCAATCTAAACTGAAAACAAAATCAGTCCTTGCCATGAAAATGGACAACAAAGGTCACAAAGAAATTAAAGTTGTACAGAAACTCAAAACACCCCCCAAAATGACCAATTCCAATTAACTATCAAAGTCAATAGGCAAAATAATTGAATTGATTTTAAATTGTTATTTATATTTTTATGATATGCCATGGTATTATATTCATAAATGGCACAGTATTGTCAGAAATATCACTAAACTGATAAGAAAGGGCTCTTTCTTTTGTGTGTGTGTGTGTGTGTTTGGCTATGAATCCTACCCCAGTAAAATTTTTTTCTAATCTTGGTACATGAAAATCAGCCCATTAAAGGTATGCTAAATAATTTCTACAGAGGTATAGAAAGCAAGCATTAACTCAGGTTCAACACACTGGGCTGAATGAAAGTGAGTGGGGAGAAAGCAAATTTCTTCTATTATTTTTTTTTTAATTTTTAAAAAGATTTTATTTATTATTTTTAAAGAGAGGAGAAGGGATAGAGGCAGAGAGGGAGAGAAACATCAATGTATGGTTGCCTTTCACCTGCCTCCACCTACAGACCTGGCTTGCAACCTGGTTATGTGCCCTGGCTGAGAATCAAACCAGCGACCTTTGGGTTCGCAGACCAGCACCTATCCACTGAGCCACCAGCCAGGGCTTCTTCTATTAGTCTCTTTCCCAGTCCCCTTGGATTAAAAAAACAAACCAATTAAAAACCCTAAGGAAAAAACACTACCTAATTCACCTAATTCTTCTTACCACTCATGAATTTTCAACTGCTTTTAAAAGGAAAATGAATTAATTTCATGGATGTATTTCTCAAAAGAATCAGTGAAGGGGCACTTGACAGATCTTGCTACACTAACTAAAAACAGGTATGATTTAGTAGAATAACAGAGGACTGCTGTCACATACTTGCAATAATTATCATATTAACTAGACTCTCCTTGTCATTTGTTTACATTTATTTACAAACTATAAATTTTGTCAGTGAATCAATACAAACAGAGTCTAACAGAAAAGTAAAGCTGATGCTTTATAATAAAAGCCTATCAACGTCAGGAACCAGAGAGCAGTCACCTTCACAGGGTTATACATTTTAAGAAAATAATGACTATAATCACGTGGGAGTTTTTCCACATCCGTTTGGAGTACTTTAAATGAAACAACTAGGAAACCATTACGATGAAAAATCAGCACCAAAAGGCTGCTTCGTTAATAACAAGGATTCTGCCTGCATAAAAATGAGCCCAAGTGCCCCGGTTAGGAAATTACTGTTGCCATAACTAAAATCAGCCTATCCCGTTGTGACGAACTTCAGAAGTCATCAACATGGCCAAAGTCCAAACACGTATTAGTGAGACTAAATCACTAAAGAAGAGAAAGGGGAGTAATTTGGACCACTAAATAGCTAGCAACTTAGTCCACGCAAAAGATAAACTTTCACTTAGCAATTCAGGTAAGAAACGTTCAAGCCTGTACAGAATTTTTATGACTGTATTTTAAGAAACTGACAATGCCAGGAAGCAAGGTCTCAAATGCTTCCCCCAAAATGACAGTTCTGCAACTGCTTTTATACATTTAGGATCAAGGAGGGAAGGTAAAGATTATTTGAAGCAAGGCAGGGATCAAATGGCAGGATAATTAAGATTATATGCGCTGGAAGGTGGTTAGGCTTCCAATGGGTCTGAAAAAGAAGCATTTGGAAGGTGTGCTAACCTAGATGCACGAAAATAGTGGATAGCGTTTGCTTGAGGCTAAGATCAACTTTCACTAAAAAGTTACAGGCCTGAAGCGTAACCACCCTGTTGGGGATTTGTGATCAAATCATCCTGTGAAGTTACTTTCGGTTAGATTTATTACAGAGTGTTTTTTCATCCACACACTTGGTTAAATGTTCAAACAAAACAAGGTGCTGCCACCCATGAAGTATCCAGCTCAGTGTCTTCACATGGTAGACACCCAACAGATGACCTGTCCTTCCTTCCTTTCTTCAGTCACTGATTCATTGCCTCACAGCCCTATTCATATTTTCAAGCATCTTCTCTCTACAGCTGAGCTGAAATTGTTTCATTCAACGACAGCTATGCATACTTTATAGTCTCTCCTGTGTCTCACGCGTTTTACTCATAAACAATGTGCTACTGAGTGTGGTTACTTGAAAGCTCAGAAAAGATGTGACAAGGTGCATTAGGCTACTTTTGGCTGTACAGGAAAATATTCACCTAAAAGTTGTTTAAAATTGTATTATATTATTATTATTATTATTTTACCTGAGAGTAGGACCCTGGCTCCTTCCACACTTTCTTGTTACTCAGTTTGTCTCCTTCATCATAGTTACATAATTGCAGTAGCTCTGAGCATCACGTTCTCATGTAACAACATACCTCTCCCTCTGTTTATCTGGGAGGGACATCTTTCCCAAGGGCACCCATAGCTCTCTGGCCTGAACCATGTCACATGGCCACCCTAACCTGCAAACATTTTGAAAGTGAGGTGGGTGAGAGTCCTGCCAGTGTGGAAGAAAGTGAGAAGAAAGCCAACTGAATAAAAAATTAATGATATCTGTAACACTGTAATTATACATGATTAGGAGCCAGAATCGTTTATAATGCTCATACATGAAGAAGTTATACCTACAAGCTACGTCTAGTATTATGGACTGGATTGAATACCTCTCCCCAAAAAATGCATGTGTTAAAATTCTAATCCCCAACGAGACTGTATCTGGAGGCAGAACCTTTAGGTTAATGAGGATGTAAGGTTGGGTCCCTAATCTGAGTGGCCTAGGGCCTTTATTAAGAAGAGCCAGACTCCAGAGGTTACATAACCGCACCAAGTGAGGACACAGGGAGGAGGGGTCGTCAGCAAGTCAGAAGAGGGCTCCCGCCAGGAACCAGATAGGCCACCACCTTGGTTTTTGGACTTTTCAGCCTGAGAGAAATGAATTTGTTTTCTATGCCACCCAGCCGAGTATTTTGTTACAGCACCCAGCTGACTAATCGAACTAACATAGAGAAGCCATGCCGGCCTTCCTCCTTCAGTGGGGCTCCACCTGGCTGAAGGAGAATCTGTAGAAACTGGAAGAGTCTGAAGAACTCTGGCACAGGGGCGATACCCACTCTTCCTCACATTTTACATGGACGCCTCATAAGCATGTTCTTACTTCAGTCCCATCTCCGAAGATCAGCCATTTAGAGATTTTGTTATTTTCACTCAACAGTCCCTTGGTTTAAGTCCCAGTCTTCTTAGATTCAAAGCCAGGACTATCTCTGGAGTGTAAAATCATCCCATTGCCAAAATATCAGTGCGATGCATGTTAACATAAACCTTTAGAGAGGAAACAAAAATACAAAATTTCATGCCTATCCAGTTCTTACCATTTTTTTTCAAACCAATGAAAAACGGTAAGAAAACGGTTTGCAAAGGCTCAGTGTTTGTGTCTCAGTGAATTCAGAGGTTTGAAAAAAAACACACACATTCTGCTATATTATCACTTTCTAATTTCTGGCCAAACCCCTGTCGTTTTCATCACGCATCATTTTTATGATTAATGATGTGCACCCAGTTAATGGAAAACAGCAGATTAGGTTTCCGCTAATAGTTTTGAAAGTTATGTGCGCCTGGCTCATTTGGTAACAACCTCACTGTTCAGTAAGAAACTAATGGATTTAATCCCAAAGCAGAATTTAGTTTTATAAATACAAGACAGGTCAGATTTCCAGAGAGGAAAAGTTTACACTTTTAGAAGTGTGCTGATCTTCCACCGAAATTTAACACCGCGATAATGCCTCAAAATGTTTTCTTTTCGTTTAACTTCTATTTATTAATCAATTTAAAATTTCACAGTACTTAAATTTGAGCTCTGTAAAAATGATCAAAACTAGCACCTTGCGACTGCAGCACATAAAACAAATATAATATGGTACTTTCTATAACTAATATAGTAAGCAAAAACAATGGCATCTATTTGTTTTGAAGACACAGGTGAGAAACAGTTCCTAATGTATTAGTGGTGCACTGCAGAGCTTCCATCACAAACATTTACATTTTCTTGTTTTGTTTCACTGCAGAAAGCGTTAGCTCCAAATAACTGTGGTTTAAGAAAAACAATGTAGTACAGTGGAAAGCATAGTAATCTAGAAACAGAAGAATGAGTGGCAAGAATTCTTGTCCTACCTATTTCTGCCTCAAATTACTTTGGAAACAAATCTACCCTTTGTTTTCATTTCCCCCGCGACAATTTACACTTATCTCTCAAGTTATTTAACAACTGCTATATTATTTCAAATTTTACCTGTTTATGTTTCACGTGTCCCATCTGGACTAGGCTCCTTAAGGCCAGCAACCCTCCATCTGATTTACATTATTATCTCCTACAGCGCCACCTCAGCCCTAAGACTATGAGAACAGGACTTTGCCTGTATCCTCAGGGGGTTAGATGGTTTGACCTCATACTAATAAATATCAAGTATGTTAACATTTTAATAACTGAAAAATAACCTAGAAAGGAAAGCATGCAGGGGAAGGGAAGTATAGGTGGAGCACAGAGGATTTTCAGGGCAGTGAAAAAATTCTGTTTGAGCCCTGGCTGGTGTGGCTCAGTGGATTGGCACTGGCCTATGAACCTAAAGGTTGCTGGTTCGATTCCCGGTCAGGACACATAACCAGGTTGCAAACCAGGTCTCCAGCCAGGTCCATAGCTGGAGGCAGGTGAAAGGAAACCATATATTGATGTCTCTCTCTTTCTTCCTCCCTCCCTGCCCTTCTCCCTGACAACGAATAAAATCTTTACAAACAAAAAAACTCTGTTTGATACTATAATGATAGATACATGTCATATATTTCTCAAATTCTTAGAAAGTTCATCACCAGGAGTGAACCTTAAAATTAACCATAGACTCTGAACGATTCTGATATCAGTGCAAGTTCATCAATTGTATACCACTCTGGTGGTTGAGGGAGATTACAGGACAGGCTAGGCACATGTGGGGCTGGCGGGTATATGGTAAACCTCGGTACTTGCCTCCCAATTTTGCTGTGAACCTAAAACTGCTCTAAATAGATAAATAAACACAAATAAACAAATAAAGTATCTTTTTTTTAAGTAGTATGATTTCAAGACCGAAGAAAATTCTGAGCACACATTAAATCCAGTGTAGTCTACAAATGTTGTGTTCGCTGCCATCAACTAAACTTTACAATAAACACTTGGTAGGTTTCAGACACTTTTCTAAACACTTCACATATATATTAACTCATGTGATATATAATCATCCAATGAGGTGGATGCTTTTGCGCTCTTCCTTTTTCAGAGGTGGACACTGCAGTCAGAGGTTCAGGAGTATGTCCAGCGCTGTGAAATAAGAGCTAAAATTCACTCCAAGGGTCCTGAGCCTCATCCGGATCTGCCCCCGCAACCAGGTTCACTACTTGGAAAATCATTTTTGCTTTTTCTTCACAATGTTATGTATATGCTTTTATTTCCTTTTTCAAGTCAGTGGTTAAGTTTCTTGGGATTAAAAACTAGTGTCTCTTCATGATTGAATAATACCCAACATAAGTGGTTAAATTACCACATCAGTCTCCTGGCAAAATGGAATGGCAAGGAAGCATTCCTATCTAGTCACGGCACGGGTACGCTACAGCTGGTTCCAATTTTTAGTTCAACAGCAAAATGGAAAAGAGCACAGCACAGCGGGGTAGACATAAACTTGGGTGCTTGGTCACGCAAAATGAGGGGATTCCCCCCACTTCCAGGAGTATGTTTTTTACAAAAATTAGTTTGTATTGATTAAAGGTAGTGGCATTCGTTTTCAGTGGCATTCCCTTTTGATAGTTTTATTGTTGTTAACATTGTGCAAGGAGGAGCATTATAAGAGAAGTAGGAGTGGTCAGGTAAGGAATGACTCAAGCAGTGAAAATATAGAATTCCCCTCTAGAAATAAAAGAAAAAATAATTAGGAAAATTAGAACGTTTAAACATGTTCAAGAAAAAGTTTGGAGAATGTAAGTTCTCTGGAGAAATGAAATTGAGTGAACAATGGAAGAAGGGTGAATAATTTAAATAAATATCTTTATAAATATTTTTACTTAATCTAGAGTCTGAGAAAAATAAAAACAATACGCACTGTTCTTTTTCTTTTAAGAATTAAAATGAGTAAGCAGTTAACATGATACTGCAATGGCTATATATATATATATATATATATTTTTTTTTTTTAAATGCACAGATTCTGCATTAAGCAACGGTCAAGTTTTGCTATTTTATAATAGCAAAAAGGCTATAACTATAGTATATATTGAGCTGGTTGTTTCTAATAACTGATGCACAGGTACAATTATGTATCTAAATGACAGAATCAATGAAAACATCAACCAAATAATTTATTAAGCACTATGGACATGAAAAATATTATACTCTATTATTCACTTATATTGATTGTTAAGTTTTGCAAGTTAAGTAAAAAAAAATATGTGGAAGGACGCACAGTAATCATTTAACACATTGCTGACCAACAATTTTATACAAAAGCTAATGCAAGTGCAAGCTCGAGTAAACTTATGAAGGAAACTACATCCATCTGTTCATTAAATGATCTGTGGCTCAAATTTCAATCCGCAACAGAGATATTTACCCATGGGTTCTATTATTTTATAAAATTGTTCCCTGATAAGAGATCTCCGAAAAGATCTCACTGGCCAGGCTGAAACTCCCAGAAACTATTTTTCACTGCTTGCTTAAACTCAGGGCAGGTCCATGTAAATTGGAGGCCTTTGTCATGCAAATGAAACTCAACAAAGAACCCGTTCTATGTTTATAACTCGATATTAATATTGCAGAATCTGTGCCATAAAAAATGTAATTAATATCAATTGCTCAAAAATAGATCTTAGGAAAATGAAGGAAAAAGTAATCAATGTCTGCCCTTTCTTTGTCATAAAGGAACAGAAGTATGATAACACAGATACATTATTTGTTGGATTTGGCAAACTCTATTCCTATGTTTTATTTTAAGGGACAACAGTTTGATTCCTTAACCAACTATCTACACAGGTAACAAAGAACCAACAGGGTTGAATATAGGCAATATGACTCCAAAACCCAAATTTTTATGACCCATTTTGCTAGATTTGTATCAGACCTCTTAAGGAGTCTGAATGCACTGACAGTTTTATTTTGCTGAATTGCAAGCTTTTCTTTTCAGTTTTAAGATCCAATAACAGATTCTCTGTGAAGTCAGTGACGATGCAATGCAATGACAATCATGAACCCACTGTTATCACAGATGTGCCCACTAACCTTATTTGCAATATTTTAGCATTAGTTCCACAAACCTTCACCAATCCAGCTACCAATATGCAGCCCTACCAAAACTTTGTACCTCCCAAAGCAGATGGTCCTCCTAGACCCAAGAAAAACATCTTTCTGTTCTGAGATAATGAGAATCAACTGGTACCTAATGAAAACCCACTGAAATGCTGGTACACATATAACCCTAAATGAAGAGCTTTACCTGTGCAACAGTGTCTATGAAGTAAAAGGCTTTTAATAAACAAAAAATCAACTCAAAACACAGCAAGTCAAACAATGCATTGAATTTTTCCCTTCCTTAGGAATAAAAACTAACCTAACCTGAAAAGTTAATTTTTAAATAATAGAAATAAACTTTTCATAGCGTATACATTGCTCATTGAACATAAAATACTATTACATAACCACATCCTCATTAGGCTCTCTAATAAGCTACAAATTAAGAAGTCATATAAAAGTTTAAATTGCAAATTCTAACACAAAAGTGAACTTTTGAGAGAGGTAACTTTCTGCTTCCAAGAACTGAATCTCATAGTGAGGGTTACTGAACAATTCTCTGATCTGGTAAATGAACTATTTTGTTAAACCACATAAACTCAGTCAACACAAAACATAAAGTAGGCACTGACACTATTTACAGTCTGATTGAAATGTAATTTCTGGAAGGGAAAATCCAGGAGAGCTTTTTCTCTTTTTTTCTTTGCTTCTTTTTACACTTCATGTAACTGACAAAAATTATTCAAACTGCTTCCTTCCTAGATAACATATTTCATGAAACACTATTTCATGTTCATTTTCCTGAAGTGAGTAAACCAATCATATCTGAATACTGTACTCCAATCAAAACCACTACTTCTTCCTGAAGAGACACAGAAATCTATCTGTCAATAAGTATCTTTTTGGCAAACAACCAATAAATTTTGTATCTAAACTCCTTTTTTCTCTTTATGTGAAATTACTTTTTCTCATTTTTTTTGAAAATTTTATGCCAAGGTATTTCAACATTTTCATAAGAACAGGTTTGAGGAGGCTTAGCGAGATGACCTCACATTCTCATGGGGCTAATGTTTACCTCTAAGTAACGTATATACACAGTGAAGAGTCAATGACATGAAAGCATTAACCAGAAAAGAAAGGGTAGTTACCTGATATTCATTGGGCCAAAAGGTGCTCACTGCTAGCTCAGCCCGAAGCCAATCTCTGCCCGTGAATCCAGTCACATTCCAAATTGGATTGGCAAGAGGTCCCTTATTCACCCTAACTAGTATGTTCAAAGTGCCAGGGTTCAACCCTTTTTGACTATATAGCAGGTAACTGAAATCAATACAGTGAGTGTCGTTCTCCTTCATGGTAGGCAGCTGCAATCTGGCTTTTTCTCCAGGGTCATGATTTGAAGAGTCCACTATCATATAGGAACCTGAAATGACATTACATTAAAAAGTTAAATAAATGCATAAGCGAAAAGGACTATATAATAGAAAGAACAATAAAAAACCATTATCAGTCTATTCTGAGTGTTAAATTTAACTCAGAACAGTCATAGAAAGATATCAAACAAGTAAATAAACTGACATGTTCAAAGTTCATACCATGAATTAATATATTTGCGCTCTGCAATAATCTATTATTCCTATTTCAAAAATTAGAAAATTGAGGAATAATTAGTAACTTCAAAGCCAAATAGTCTTTTTTTATTTGCATGACCAAGTAGGTAGAACCTTGTTTAAATACCTTTCCACCCTAAAAAATATCTAGCATTACTAAGCAGAGTTCTTTTAATACCAAATAAAGCAATACACTATGGGCCCCATTTACATAGAGTGTGAATCTTTCCTTTTCCGTGTCTATAACACTATACAAGAAAATGGGCTAAGAGTGTAGACACTGAAATCATTTATGATTTTGATCATCAGTTACAAAGGCTGTTCAACCTTTCACAGTGTACTGGTCACTCTGGACTTCAGGTCAGGGAAAAAGGACATTTTGCAAAATAATTATGAGGACTGAAATTTGTAATGTCAAAGTTTCTGGCCTGAGACTCAGACGTAAGACAGATTCACCTGCCTAGAGCCTCACCCATGAAGCTGTCAGCTATTCCCTATGGCCATTGGTCCCAATTCTGCAACAGTCCCCACATTGTCCTATGGCTGCCAAAAACCTCAGTTGAAAATAACGAATCTACCTTACTTCCTTTGATTTAACAAATATGTATCGGTGATTTATCATGGGAAGGCACAGAACATAAAGAGGCTAACCCTCACAACACCTCATAGTCCCACCTTCAAACACAGTATCTCTGTAATGCAGACAAAGGCCATACAGCGCTAAGTATTTAAAAAAAAAAAAAAAAAAATGAGCCTTAAACACAGCTGCTGGTATAAGTCCAAGGTCTTCTGCAGGAAAGTGTTGTTCATGTCACTGTGCATTTTAACAAAGATATACAGACAACATTTTCACCCTAGGATGTAAATTTAACCTAAACGTATTAGTATAGTGTTACAGACAGTGTTACCCATCTTCCTAACCATTTTGTAGAATTAATCAACCCTTACGGGTTTCCTTTTTAAAACACAGTAACTTTTACCAGCAACACTAAACATTCATTGACTGCTGGTCTAATTAGTTCATTTAACGCATCGAAACTGATGCAAATCATCAGGATGTCTACTATATAAGAAATCAAATGTTTAAATCTGACCAATTCCCATTTGGTGGTACTACAATTCGGAGCTGTGGAATGATTTCATATGATAAACCTATCAGGTCCAGTGCAGAGTAAGATTATTACAGTGATAAGTTACTGACATTACATGCTTTTACTTCATTTCTCCCAGTTCTCATCTTCTCTTTTAACCCTTTTTTTCTTTTCCTTCTTGACTCTTACAGATGGCACACTAATAAATTGGTCAGGTATATTTTTGGATAAGTTATGCTCTCTTTTTTTTTTAAACAGGATATCCTCATCTCAACCCAATTTATAGAAGCAGGATGTGTCTATTTTTGGTTATATCCACATTCTGAAGCCCATGGAGGCTTTATGGAGATGTCTTTCAAATTAACTATAGCAGAGTGGATTAATGATTGCCTTTAACCCTGACCAGGCCTGAGATCTTGGGTGTGACTTAGTGTTGTTGGGGTTCAGCATCCTCACAGACCTGTGACCTGCTTGATATTTCTACTGCTGTAACAGCTTTTTTCCAGTGGTATATTACAGCACTAAGGCATTGAAGTTATTTCTACAAGTATGTATTATAGTATGACGTCTTACTGTGAAGTTTAAAGTAGTGACTCACAGATTTTCAAATAGTTACATTCTTCCCTTATAAAATTAACTTTGGAATAAAATGTGCTCTGCTACACATTTTAATTTATGATATTAATTGCAATGGTATGATTTTAACAATTTAGCGACTTTCAGCCGGTTGCCATTTTAAGCCACAATAATTTACTTATTAAGGAAATGTGGTGAGCGAAGTATATTTATTAACTTATAGAAATATCAATTTGATCATTATCAGAAAGACAAAGGAAAATCTTGTCCAAACTACGTATTTCAGCCTTGCAAGGACATTCAAAGCAAGTTGAATACATTTTCCTAAAGCAGCTGATATTTCATTTCTATGCAACATTTCTGATAAACAGGGAGCTTTCACTGTAGCCTGACTATTGCTACATTTTCTGAGCGCTATGGGATAATATGCATTTATTGTACAGTTCCAGAAGGAAGCAGCACGGGCTAACACCTATAAACCATTTAAATGCGCTGCCACTGGCCTTCACACAGTGGCAATTAACCCAGGAGGCACTGTTAACACGCTGCCTACTTGACACAATCCCCTTCCAACACTCAAATAGAGAGAGTGCTATGCTCCTCTTACCAAGTCACGAAAATTACTTCTACAGTCTCCTAGAATAAATGGCTGCCAACTCGGAGAGTCAGGAAATTCTTCAATAGGCATTTCCCTCATTCTTTTAGATTATAATTTCCGTTTACGCAGTCTTGTTCTGTCACCAGCTAACTAATCCCTCAGATTTCCAATGAATTCAATTCTATTTAGTTGTGACTTGGCTATTTCAACATTTGATAATGAAACATCTGTGTACACACACATCTAACTTTTAATTAATGTTACTTATTTAATGTAACCTTACAAATGTTCTTTATTGTCTTATAAGCAATAAACTGTTCAAAGAAATCACTTAAGACATAGGAGGAAAATATTGACGATAATAATAATTTTTTTAAAGTGTTAAGTTTCTGGAGAGTAATTTGGCAAAGAGAATCAAAACCCTTAGAAGAGCCATATATTGTCTATATATATTAGTCCTGCAATTCCAGCTCTAGGAACGTACACTACATAAATAATCATGCATATACATATGTATATGCAAATACATACACAAAGACATTGCTCATCTCATCATTATCAGTTTAAAATTACACAGAGAAAAATAGAAGCATTTCAAATGTCCAATAATAGGCAATTTGTAAAAGCATGGTAAGTCAGCCTGATGAATATTAAGTAGAATGGATCCAAAAACTGTTGTACATTTACAGAACGGAGTACTATACAGCAGAAAGAAGTAAGGAACTCCTACCATTTGCAACAACAGGGATAGAACTAGAGAGAATTATGCTTAGTGAAATAAGCCAATCAGTGAAACACAAATACCCCATGTTCTCACTTAATGAATGAACAAATAAACAGGTGAGCAGAATGGAACCAGAGACGTGGGGGGAAAAATGAAGCAGGGCAGGGAAAGGGTTTAGTTGAGGAGCTAGTGTCAAGGACCCATGAACATGGACAACAGGATGGGAACTGATGGCAAGAGAAGTGGGGAGGGAGGGGCAGGGGAGAGCAATGGAGAAAAAATAAAACTTTAATGCAACAATAATAAAAAGTTTTAAATAAAGAATAATTTTTAAATGCTTTATTCTGCTTCAATCAAGATAATAGATTTTTTCCTTCTATAATGACGTGCTTCCCATTGATTGATTTTCAAATACTAAGTCAACCCTGTATTCCTCAAACAAAATCCACTTGGTATATCATTAAAAAAAGAGAGAATTATATTATTAAAATCATTGTAATAAAAGATATCCACGATATGTTAAGTAAAATAAGCAGATTATAAAATATGGTCATTTATGGCAAGTATCTATGTTAAATAAATCCATTTGTGTAAATGTGTGGGTATTCTTGTATAAAAATGTACATGTCAAATACGCATGTATAACTGGAAAAAATACAAAGAATATATAGCAAGATATTAGTTGTGTTATTGAGGGGAGCTGTAATTGTCTTCTATTTTCTTAATTTTGTTTATGAACATTCACTGACTGTTCCACATGGTTATACAATACGCTTGTACTTAAAAAAAAAAAAAAAGATAAAATACATGAGGCACTATTTTACAAGAGGAACATCAAATGAATAGTGATAAATACTTTAGATGTATTTTGCCTCTAAAAGTAAATCCTGTTTGCATCCTGCAGATGAACAACATCTTGGCTTTCTTTCAACAACAACAAAAATACACCAAAAAAAATTCAGAAACTTCATATTGCAATTCACTTAATGAGAAAGAGAAGCAGACGGTACTTAGACCAAATACAATTTTTACTATAAAGAATAGCCAACGAATACAAGACCCCTATTCATCAACCCTAGTTTAACATCCAGATGAATAAATAATGCCCTATGAATTGTATATCTCAATGAAATTTTTATCTTTAAGCTAGAAAAGGGATAAACTGCAAAGGAAATAATGAATAATAAGTAAGCTTTCATGCTTCATCCTGAAATTCCTTTTATTTATATATAACATATCCTTTAGCACACCAACACACAGCATCTTTTATTGCCAGTTCGTATTCAAAACACACTGAATACGGCCTAGAAACTAAATGGAGAGAAATTCCCACTCGGGGCTCAGTATTGACAGCCCTGCATGATCTGGTCACAAAGTAATTTTACCACTTTACTTCCCACCCCCGCTCCTCACAAGCCACCTTCTTCAACCCCACGGAACCCCGGCTCTGTCTCCACACAGCAGAGCGCTTTCTGGTTGGGCACATGTGCTGGGAAGGAAGCCTCCCCTCATCTAGACCCCTAGCCAGTTTGTACCCACTCTTCTTCCTCAGCCCTAGCCCATGGTAGGCTTTCCCTACCTTTACTGCCTCTGAGAATACTTTCTGCCTGTATGCCCTGGTCCTTCACTATGCACTGCTTTTGTATGCATCTCAAATAACCTATACGGGAGCCCTGGAGGGGTAGTTCAGTGGGTGGGAGTGCCATCCCACTATAGCAAGGTTGTAGGTTTGATACCTGGCTGAACACACAAGAAGCTGCCAATGACTGCATACAGAAGTGGAATAGTAAATCTTGCTTTTTCTCTCTCCCCTCCCTCTTTCTCTCTAAATCAATTATTTAAAAAAACATTATAAATGTATATAGGGAACATTTATCTCTAAGAGTGATAATGTTCTCTTAGTACGCAATTCAGCATTTAATCAGACGACAGAAGCTACACAGTAATTCTAACAGTGAAAGTATAATATAAAGCATCCCTACCTATGAGAGAGAGAGAACCCAAAGAATAACCGCAATGCCCAAGGAGAGAAAGAATGTGGAAAGGAGGAAAAGGCCGCTAAGAATCAGACTTCCTTGGATGGCATGGCTGCAGCCGACCGCATGATGGTGGAGGAGTTGGCTCGGTCCTTCCGGCCAGAGCTGGCCAGAACCGTTTCCTTGAAGCAGGCTGACAAGAGAGCTGGACAATGCTGGGTGCACCTTGAGAGGGTCACAGCAGGTGGTCACCTGGCCAGAGCTATGGCTGAAGCTTACTGGACCACTGCATGCCCTGGGCATATCATTGGGTACCTTTCAACTCTGCTATACCAGCCACATGGAACTAAAATAGAAGCACAATTCAACCAGTAGAAGCTCCTTCCCACTAAAAAGCCCGTTCAGCACCCTGTACTGATGAAGCCTAACAGAAAAGCTACAAAGAAGAAATGCTGAGAAGTCAAGCTCCACTATCACCGAGCAGGTAATGAAAGTAGATTCTGAGTGACAAAACAATGAATTGAACATTGATTGGTACAGCATTTAGCAAAGGCCTTGCATATAGAGGTTCAATAAATCTTGTTAGTTTTAGCTGGTTAGTTGAATGACTGAATGAATAATAGAGAGACAAGCTCTTAGAATATAACAATATAAAACTGTTCAGGGAGTACCAACATGTAAAATAAGTTATCAGAAAACATCAAAATAATAAGAATGAAATAATTACAACTGGATTACGCTGCTTCCTGCCAGGATCAGTTGATAAAAAGAGCGTAATGTTTGTAAGTTTGCACTGAACATTTTTGTTAAGAGGCACTCTGGTGTACATGCAAAGCCTCCTATTACAGCCATCTTCTCAAACTTTGTAGTCTCAGGGCCCTTCTACACTCTTAAAGATTACTGAGGACAGCAAAGACCCTTTTTTCCTGTTAGTTAACTATCAATATTGACCATATTCAAACTAAAAAATTTCATAAACATTAATCCAGTTAATATTAATAAAATAACTGTTAACCTAGGTATGTATTTTTATTTAAAAATTATTGTATTTTCCAAAAAATTGTGTGGAGATGCTGCATCCCATTTTCTGTAAATCTCTTCAAAGATGACTTAAACAAACAAACAAACAAAAAACCCTAGAGTTTCATTTGTACTCTTCATCCAGTCTAACGTGATGTAATATGTCATGTAGCCTCTGGGAAATCCTACTATATACTTAGAAGAAAATGAGAGAAAAAAGAAAAACAAAAATAATATCGTTGTGTTTTATGACAATAGTTTTGACCTTGAGAATCCCAGATGGGTCTTGGGGACCCTGGACTACACATGGAAATGACTAATTATAATATACATAATTCTTCCCATCTTCAGGCTCTAATAAGAACATTATCAGTGCCTTCATTCAGTCTTTGCAGTATATAAATATATATTCTATGAAACAAGTCTTCAATGGGATACTGGCTATCGGGAGAACAAAAATAGGAGGGCAAAGGAGGGGGCACTTGGAACAACTGTAACAGAATAAAAATGAAAAATTATTTAATAAGAAAGCTGAATACTTTTACACCAGTATAAATTTACAAGGTATGTTAAGAGTTCAAAGAAACAGAGTAAGACAGATACACGCATGCACTCACACACACTCACACACACTCACATGCATACCCACAAGTTAGGTGGAGAGAATAATGACAACCAAAACCATGATTTGGGCCCCAGCTCATCGAGGTTAAACATTTTGTTGTTGTTCATTTTAAGTATTTCTATTACTATTACCTTTGCACTTAAAGTCAATGTCACTGACATTTTTTTACATCTTTCCTTTATTCTCCAACTAATTAGGTAACAGCATAATTTACTCCAAGCTACTAAAAATAACCTAGGAATCAGTTTGCTTTGTCTCTTTCCCTCACATTTCTCATGTATTAACTAATTGTAAACTATCTCTCTAACCCCATCCTCTTCTCTTCAACTTCACTAGTTTTATCAAGCTCCTACCATCTCTCAAAACAACCAGAACAGGTTCCTAACGGGTTGCATAATTTTCTTATTAGCAGCCCTAAAATAGTTTTCTACAAGCAGCCATAGTATTTTCAAAACATACAATTAATCTTCTCTCACCCCAACACTGCAATGGGAATAAAATGCAGACTCATCCTAGTCTACCAGCGTCAATATAATCTGGCCTTCCTCTCTCATTACCTCCTGCCCTTTCCTTCCCTTACTCAACTTGCTCCAAATCCAGTGGGCTTCCTTCTGCCCTTGAAAAACCCTCTCTCCCCCTCTCCCCCGCCCCTCTCTCCTGGATCTTCTTCTGCTTGGAAGCAATGCTCTTTACTCAGTAGGTTTATTTTCATCATTACGATCTCAGCTCAAGTGTTACTTATTAGCGAAGCACTCCTTGGTATGTTAACTAGAGTAGTTCCCCTTAAGGTTCTTTCTAACATGTCATTCTATGTTAATTCCTTCATAGCACTTGCTACATACTGATTTTAACTGGATTGTTTACTTGATGTTTAAAAACTCCAGGAAAACGGGATTTCATCTATTTTGTTCACTGCCAAATCTAAACCAGTATCTGGGGTATTCAGTATGGAACAGAATGTTTATTATAACTAAACCAGACAAATATCTATTTGTGTTTTCTGCATTGCATGTCCATAACACTTCTATTACACGCTCCTGTATCAAAGATAGTCTATTTATTGGTGCATCTTCCAGCCCTGGTGCAAGCTTTTGAAGATCAGGAGTACTGTTTTCACTCTAACATCTAACAGCTCTTGCACCTGTAAACTCTTGGTGAACTCAACTGAAAGAAATTAAAAATATGTAATTATAGAAATATTAATGATATTGTTTTTTTCAGAAACAGAACAAAAAAAAAAATCATGGAATGTGAAAGGACTAAAAAATGTTCTCAATTTTTGACAGTTCCCCAGTAGATTCCATTATCTGCATAAGGTTGAAATAGGTGCCCTCACATTTTTTGCATACTCTATTATTAATTCCTCAAACTTTTGCATTCTATTATTTCTAAGATAATGCTTCTCTTCTAATGGAATTCACCCTGTACACCACACAATTTGTTTTTAAAAGACAGAATAAAGTACACATTATAAAATGTCAGGTTGCAAAAAGTAAACGTGTCCCTCAAGTTCCAATACAAAAGGACTGAACATGTATCTTCACAGGATTCTACCTCCAATAACATTGTGCTCCCTAAAATTTTCCTCCCAGTGCTTTAGCAAAAAATAAAACTGTGCCCCTCACATTCTTCAGGACTAACATTTCCCATAACCCCAGAAACAAATAAAAGCTTTATATTTGCTCTAGGTAGCCATTTTATATTTGAAACTTTAAAGTCTTGATTTCAGAAAACAGCTTCTTAAGTTTTCAGACAATATAACATTTCAGGTAAAATTAGCACAATATTTCTTTCTTCCTCTAGGAACCCTAGTCTCCTCAGAAAGTTTTATTGCTACATGTTAAAATTTAGGAATGGGGCCAAACGTTGTGTTAGTTGTTATTCCCCTACACATCTTAGAAAACAGAAGCATTCTATTTGTCCCTTACTATGACCACTAAAATTTCCACCAAGTCTGCTTTCAAGACTAAGTGAGCTTGTCCTTAGGTATTACAGCATGGTAAATTCTTGGTATTTTCCCTTTTATACATACTCATTCCTCTCTAAGCCAGAGAGAATCTAGTTGGAGAATGTATTTAAAAACACTGCAACCATACACTGATGTTTTTCTCCCTTTCTTCCGCCTTCCCTCCTCCTCTGTCTAAAAATAATGAATAAAAGTTTAAAAAAAAAAAAAAACTTTGCAAAGGTAAAATTGAGATGACAGTGTTAAAAAATTAGTACACTTAAAAATCCCAGCCCTGGCTGGTGGCACAGTGGATAAGGTACCAGCCTGCGAACCCAAAGGGTGCTGGTTCAATTCCCCAGCCAGGCAGGGCACATAACCAGGGTGCAAGCTAGGTCTCCAGCCAGGTTCGTAGCTGGAGGTGAAAGGCAACCATACATAGATGTCTCTCTCCCTCTCTGCCTCTTTCCCTACCCTTCTCTATCTAAAAATAATAAATAAAATCTTTTTAAAAAATTCCAGTCTTAGAGCCCTGGCTGGTGGCACAGTGGATAAGATGCTGGCCTGTGAACCCAAAGGTCACTGGTTCAATTCCCACCCAGGGTGAAAAACCAGGTTGCAAGCCAGGCCTCCAGCCAGGTCTGTAGCTGGAGGCAGGTGAAAGGCAACCATTCACTGATGTCTCTCTCCATCTCTACTCTGTCCCTTACCCTCTCTCTAAAAAAAAAAAAAAAGAATTAACAAAAAATAAAAAATAAATCTTTAAAAAAAATTCCAGTCTTTGCCTCACAACCTTCCTCAATCCCTCACAATTCTAACACCTTTCATTCCAGTGTGTCAACAATCTTCCTTCCCATTCCTTTTCTTTTCCCCATTATTTATATTTAGAGAGAGGATAAGGAGAGCAAGAGAGTCTTTGTCCTACAGCTAATTTTTCAACCATCTTTTGCCTTTTCAAAGGAACCAAGGTCGGAAAGAACAAGAGAAGACAATACATACAATCAACAGCTTCTGGAGACAGCAAGAAGACTAAATGTCATAGTAACAATTCCAGCCTGTTGTCTGGATATAGTTTAACTCTTTAATAACAGAAGATAAGAACTTAAGGTCAGTAGAAAATGTGTACAGTGCTTCCATATTTCCATATAAATGGATATTCTCAAAATCAAAATATTCTACTCAGCAGTCATTGTATGTCTGAAAGAACCAAAAATCTATATTAATATATTAGAAGAATAAGGCTTTATTTTGACACAAAATCAATAAATAAGAGTCAACACCTATTCCTGAAAAAGAAAATGGTAATGACCAATTAGAAAAGAACTCAGGTTGGGCAAAATTTCTCAACTGAGTTCTCCAATTTAAGAGTAATCAGACTATAAGAACAGTTCAACTGCCAACCAAGAAAACTGCATTCTTTATTCTGTCACAAAAGTTCCAAATTATAGTAACAGATACTTTCTAAAAGCATCAAAAGACATGACATTTCTGTCTACTGTTAAATGAAATTATATTCCTATCTCTGAAATGGTGAAAATTTGAGGCTCTGAAATCAGAGACCTAACTCTGACACCACCCACCCTAACCATTCACTTCTCTACCATTTTTGAGAGAACTATCTAAGGCCTAGAAAAGTGTCTTAGAGATAATAAAATTACTGTCTGAAAGCAGTGTTGTGGGGAATTACAGGGATGGGAACTATCAAAGTAAAAACATCGTTTTTTATTTTGTTATTTATAAGTATTATCTAAATCAAAAATCAATCTGTCTGCTTGTTTTTGAAAACACTGTCTATCTTAGAAAGCATCAGCCCGTCAAAGGGGGAAAAAGCCAAAGGGGATTGAGAGCAGATAGATAGATAGATAGGTTAGATGATAAAGAATTCAGTACAGTGAAATAAAGAAAAGAATCCAAGAGAGAGGACTAAAAGAGAAGAAACAGTAACTAAACTTTAAAATCTGAGATCTGGGAACACAGAAGAAGAACAAGGTAATAGAGAAAATGGAGTTATATTTCTTTTCTGTCTCTCTAAGTAACTTCATGAGCCGTACAAATATGACAAAAGAAACTGTGGTCCCTAGAAATAAAAATGCAAATGAAAATGGTATTATTACCTCAAATGTTGAGCTTATTGGTTTTAATCATCTATATTTAATCATCTATATTCAAATATTAAAATACATTTTTAAAATAACACATTTATGTAAATCTCCTGAAACTATATTAATGTAGTTCTAGTGGAATTAGTGGTTACTGATACTATAGCAAAATCATATTACTATTTTCTAGGATAAACTATCCCACCTCCAATGCTGCCAATTTAGCTGTTATTCGTTTATTTTATTTTTTTTTAAGCACCAAAAAACACTTGGTCAATTGTGAAGAATAATATTGACCAGTGGTAAGGAAAGAAAGCATGAAAATACTTTTCTGACTGTTGGCATGTAATTCATTCAACTTCCCCTTAGCAAAAACAATCGCCCCAGGATACTCACCCAACAAAACATTCCTTTTAAACTCAACCAAAAAAACCCCTGCATGATGCAAGTGACCTCCATTCCAAAGGTGCTCTTGTTGCCCTGGGAGCAACTGAGAACTGCACTTGGATGTTTTCATAAATGCTAACTTAAGGCTCCATGGAGAACACAAACATTGAGAAATTGTAGAATTTCACTTTTCATACTAACTTTGTAAATCTTTATTCTGAGGTATACTGTAGAAGCTAAAATGAAAATAGTTTTAGCCAAAACAAGTAACAGTTGGTCAAGTAACTCTGACCAACAATTAAGCACAGGTGTTTCCCCACCTACCCCCAAAGGTTATAGTGTTCTTTATTGAAGAGAGAATTTTTAATAATTTAAAAAGTTTGACTTTCAGATCTTTCAATCTCACTGAGATACAGTTTCAGGATTTCAGCAATGTTCAGAAGATAAAAAGAAAAACCGTAACCACATAAAACAGAATCAAATTGCTCACCTGGAGAACAACAGAGGCAAAGATAGGTCTCCAGCGTTTTTTCTTCTAACTCTTATATTATCAAGTATCTCCCTAGGAACTGTTGACCTAAAAACAAAGTCCTACAACCATGGACATGGACAACAGCTGGGACTGACTTTGGGGGGAATGGGTGGTTGGGGAAGGGCACAGAGGAAAGCAAAAAGGGGATGGATGTAATACAACAATAAAAAAGTCCTACAAACAGTGACTAAACTCTGCAAGCATGAAGAGCTAGCAATAATTACCCCAATCATATTGATGTACATCCATTAGATTAACGCAATCAAGTACATGTCGGGAGGGAGATAATAACATACCATTTCATACTCAAGATCCTGTTGAGTCTGGCCCATAGAAACCCCACAACACTTATATGCTATAAATCACCAGCACAAACTCATAGCTTACAATTCATAACGACATAATAGGTATTTTTGCCTTCTTTCGCCCTCCATTTTGCTTTGAAGGCTTGTATTTTCTTTTTCTCCCTGTGGAGCTCAAATTGACAATCTCGTTCAATTCCTGTGACTGATCATACGACTCTGTCAGTTATTAACAAATTTGACACTCCCAACTTTGTAGTATTAACATGTACAGAGCTTTCCAAACTTAATGGTAAACTTCTGAAGGGCCACCAATTAGCCCTTTCCACACAGTGACCAACACAGAGCAGATACAAGTACCTCCTTAACAGAAGTGATGATAGAGGCTGACTGGGATGTACTAATAGCAGAATTAGTTAAAATAGTAAAATATTTTATTAGCACAAACCTCTAGTTAGAAAGCTATTTAACATGTAAAACGCTCACAATTATACTAAGAACGTGAGGCTTAAAAAAGTTAATTTGTTCAGAACTAAATCTATTACTAAAAACATCTTTTCAGCTTCTGTATTATGCTTCTCTCAAGGTGGATAAGCAGCTTAGTTTACACAGAAATAATACAATTTTACAAAAAAATGTAATTGCAGGGAAAGCTAGTGAGCAGAACTTGAAAGTGCTCTAAAAATGATCCATTTCAGTGTTTCTCCCTTCATGGAGCCTTGGTTTGCAGCTTGGCCTCTTTGGGGACTTCCAAGCCCAGCACAAGCAGCAGCTATCTAAAGACTGCTCTGTAGCATAAGCCCGATGCATGCAGGCAAGACGCCACCAGCATCTGGGCCTGGCTTCACCTCCTGGAGACCCCAGAGCCAGCACATCCAGGGGAGAGTTTCAGACCACCTGAAAGACCATTTCCCCTAGTAATGCACTAAAGGGGAAGACTCATCCGACACTAGAGCTCCACTGAAGCAAGTCTCATTCCCTGAGGTTGGCCACTGCATGGCAGATCCTCCACCATAGTGGCAACCAGTCCTCACAGCCAATCTGCCTGGGCGTAAATCCTTCCTATTGTAGTGCCAACAACAATCAAGGCTTAACTATGACAGGAGGGTACAGACAACCCAAAAAGGGGACTTCATCCAGGGGACCTGGAATGCCCAGCTTGGGTGACCAAGGAGGCTGTACTACTGAGCTCTACAGAACATACTTACTATATTAGACCACTTTACCAAGACTGGGAGAAGTAATGGCTCAACCAAATACATAGAAACAAACACAGGGAGGCAGTCAAAATGAGAAGAAAAAGAAATAATCCCAAATGAAAGGACAGAATAAAACTCCAGAAAAAGAACCAAATAAAATGGAACCAAGCACCTGACCAGATGCAGAGTTCAAAACACTGGTTAAAAGGATGTTCAAGAACTCAAGTGAAGAGTAAATGAACTTAGTGAGAACTTCAACAAAGAGATAAGAAACAAAAATGAACCAGTCAGGTATTTAAAAAAAACCACAATAACTGAAATAAAGAATGCATTATAAAGAATCAACAGTAGAGAAGATGACATAGAGGATCAAACCAGTTATTTATAAGGTAAGGAAGCAGATGACGCCCAATCAGAACAGAAAATACTTTTTAAAAATTCAAAAAAATGGGGATAGCTTCAGGGGCCTCTGGGACAATTCAAGAACACCAATATTCTCATCATAGAGGTCCCAGTAGAAAAAGACAAAAAAGCAAGAGACTGATGGCATATTTGAAAAAATAATAACAGAAAACTTTTGAAATCTAGTGAAGGAAATAAGACATACAAGTTCAAGAAACACTGAGAGTCCCAAACAAGAGGAACCCAAACAGGCCCACATCAAGACACACCATAATTAAAATATATAAGATTAAAGACAAGAGAGAATCTTAAAAGCTACAAGAGAAAAATAATTATCTATAAGGGAATTCCCATAAAACTGTCAGCTGATTTCTCAACAGAAACTGTGGAGGCCAGATGGGATTTGCACAAAATGTGCACATTTATAAAAAACAAGGATCTACAACAAGATTATTCTACCCAGCAAAGGTATCACATAGGACTGATGAAGAGCTTCCCAGGGAGGAAAGGGCAAACCAGCAAGAAATGTAATAAGGTCTTTCTGATAAGGATGAAGAAAATAAAAAATATGAATAATAACATGGCAATGAACACTTATTTATCAACAATCACTTTAAATGTAATGGATTAAATGCTCTAATCAAAAGACATAGGGAGGCTGAATGGGTAACAAAACAAGACCCTTATAAATGCTACCTACAAGAGACTCACTTCAAATCAAAAGAAATAGAGACTATGAGTAAAGGGACAGAAAAAGTTACTTCATGAAAATGGAAACAAACAAACAAAAAACTGGGGTAGCAATACTTATACTGGATAAAATCAACTTTAAAATAAACTTTGTAACAAGAGACAACCAGGGACCCAATAATTCTACTTCTGGGTATTTATCTGAATAAATACAAAACACTCAATTGAAAAGACATGTGTATCCACATGTTCATTGCGGCACTATTTACAATAGCCAAATAAAGTAGGGATGCAGATTTAAGATGGCATAGGACTCGGCCATAAAAGAAATAAAATGTTGCCATCTGCAACAACATGGATGGATCTTGATTATTTTGTGCTGAGTGAAATGTCAAAGGCAAATGACATGATTTCACTTACATGTGGAATCTAAAAAACAAAGTGAACAAACAAGCAGACCAAAATAAGACTCATAGGTACAAAGAACATTTTAACGAATGCCAGATGGGAGGGGGTACAAATTGGTAAGTACAGATTAGTCTTGGGAATGTAAGGAACACAGTAAATATTTTCATAACCATGTATGGTTTCAGATGGGTACTAGATTTATCAGGGTGAACACAGTGTACGTTACATAAAGGCCTAAGCCCTGGGTTGTACACCTGAAACTAATATAATATTGCATGTAAACCACAACTGAAAAATAATTAAATATTTTAAAAAACAAAACTGTGGTGACTTTATAAAAGGCAAAGGGGTCATATACTGAAAAGATATGATCACATGCCTTCTTTTTCTCTGAGAAAGTGAGGCTGGAGCTATAATCTGAAGAATAAGTCATTATAGCTGATAGACAAAACATCACTTAAGGCAGTGGAAGCCATTTGTGCAAAGGGCCTGGAGCAGAGAGATTATAATGCATAAAACAGACTGACTATTTGCCAGATAAAAAGAAATTGAAGAGATAAGGATGAAGGTGCAGGAAGTAAACAAACCAAAAAGCCTGTAGACAAAGATAAGGGATTTTGCCTTAATCTTAAATGTTAAATGTTACAGAAATCTATGGAACAGATAGAAGCTCGTAAGGGACACTAGTCATACAGGGCTTCTGAGTCTTCTTTTTTAATGATCATTAAGTATATCCCTGATTCTTTATTTACAAGTACTAATGGCCTCACTGTCGAATTTCTTAAGGTAATAATGGAAACATGGTTTTACCATCTTTCTCTTGCCCAGAATCATATTTGCGATGAAATATACAGGTCAAAATTTCTACCATAATCTCCCTCCAAAACAGAACCAGGTAAAAGGACAGTGAGAGAGTTGCAGGCTGTGAAGGAACATAGCCCAGTAAAGAGGCAGAAGTCTGTGGAACTTCCACCTTGCACAAACTCAATAGAGGTTGTTCAGATGACCCACCAGAATAATAAGATTTGTCCAGTGACCACAACGTCCTCCTAAAATAAGTCACTTTGACTAAGTATAAACTCTTTCTTGGGTCTCTGTTAAATAAGTAAAAACAGCTGAATTCAGTGGTCTGAACTGTCAGAGTAAAACCACATGGCTCGTAACATAAACATGGCAACCAGATAGGGTTTCAAGTTTTTTCCTCTGCTGATGAGTATTTGTTTCAGGCATCAGCCAGTTTTCTTAAGGAATCCCCTCATTCTAGCAAACCCAGAAACTGGGAAGCAGAATTACTTTTACCTTAAAAACCTCCAAATGTGCAATAAAGCATGCTCTGTTGAATCCCTATGGGCATAAAAGCCATTAAGAGTAAATCCCTGATTCAGTGTTTTTCAAACATGAGCAAAATACCAATCTTTTAAAAAAGAGAACTTTCTCACAGTCCTCAGTGTAAACTTTATGCACAGATAAATATGGGTTTCATAAGACTATTCATAAAAATCAATCTAATTAAACTTAACACGTACTTAACATAGTAAACTATGTTTGGCAGAATCAATATTGCAAATATTACATTTAATGGTGAATATACATACATGTTTATTTTACATACTTCATTTTACTTTTGGGTTTTGACCACAATGAAACACCATTAGAGTCAATGATATTATAATCTATTTCTTTTTTTTTTTTTTTAAGATTTTTATTTCATTATTTTTAGAAAGAGGGGAAGGGAGAGAGGCAGAGCAGGAGAGACATATCAATGTATGGTTGCTTTTCACCTGCCTCCAGCCACAGACCTGACTGGAGACCTGGTTTACAACCTTGTTATGTGCCATGGCTGGGGAAACGAACCAGCCACCTTTGGGTTCGCAGGCCAGCGCCTTATCCACTGTGCTACCAGCCAGGGCTATAATCTATTTCTTTTTGACAGAAATTTTTAGCCACTGATTTATGACTCTGATGAACCAATAAATTTAATAGTGCATTCCAAAATACAAAATAAGAAGCATTTTAATCTACCTATTAAAATTATTTTGTTTACATTTTAATGAGGCTTTCCAAGCTAATATGTACAAATATAATATGCACAAAGTATACTCTAAAATAGCAATGATATTGGCTAACATAGTCACAATTTACATGTTTCTCAGGCTCATGGCATGTATTATCTACCGAGAGTAACTACATTCTCCAATCACTCTTCACAACGTAAATTACTATTAAACCTCAATTTGTGCACTAAACTATGATGCAACTTATACTTTCACTGAGTGAAGATGAAAATGTAAATGTAACATCAACACAAATGCAAATAATGCATCTGAATTATTTCTTGATCATTCAGACCATCTTAATTATAAGATGTATAATACTAATTTTAGATTCATAAAATATACAAATTTTAAAATTTTCATAGAATTCAGAGACTATGCCTGTAGATTATAATTTGAGATGCCCTTCTCTTGTGCAATAAACTCAGTATCAAAGGAAATGCATCATTTTAATACAAATAACTATAGAGTAAAAAAGCACAAAAAACATACTGGAACAAAATTACCTCTACACAGCTAAATTCACTTTCCTGGAAGAAAATATGACTTTGTAAAAAGATACACAGAGGGACTCACCCCATAAAATAAGAACCGCCACTTTATGTTCTACGCCTTCCTCTTTACCCTCAAACTTTAGAATTTAATACAAGGAAAGGCTTTGCTTTTGCTTAACACAGTAAAGAAAGAAACTAAGTAACCAATTACATGTTTCCTTTTCCTGCTGGTGCTAAAAAGGATCTAAGAAGAAGTAAAACCATCTACTATTTATTTACCTCAATATTAAAAAGTGTTGCATATATGAGGTCTGTTGGGAAAGGTCCAGCCATTGTGAACATATCGAGAGTGGTTTTGCACAACATCCCGTAACCTGGCGGCCAAGGAGAATGGACTGAAATGTGCATATGTGAACGGTGGCGACTTCACTGTACTACTCAGTAGGGCCAAGTAGACACTGTTGAGTGAGCATGTGTACTATGTAGCCGTCACATTCAAAATGACTGGGTGAGTAGCTCAACAAATCTACATCAAATTTTGCACTAAGCTTGCACGTTCCTCCGCAGAAAATACTCAGATGACTCAGAAGGCCGAAGCTGTGGGCAGCTGGTGACTGGCAGTTTCATCACAATGTGCCCGCTCACGCATCACATCTCATGCAGAGTTTTTTGACAAAATATCAAGTCACCCAGGTGATTCGGCACCCCCTTTACAGCCCAGATTTGGTGCCCTGCACCTTCTGGCTTTTCCCAAAACTAAAATCACCTCTGAAAAAGAAGAGATTTCAGACCATCGATGAGATGCTAGAAAATACAACAGGGCAGCTGATGGTGATAGGGAGAACTGTGTGAAGCCCCAAGATGCCTACTTTGAAGGGGACTAAGGCGTCATTATTCTATGTACAATATTTCTTGTATCTTGTATCTTCTTCAATAAATGTCTCTATTTTTCATATTACATGGCTGGATACCTTCTGGGAAGGCCTTGCACAGTATAGCTTCTACCCAGCCAAAATTAGAGTTGAAATACTGCCATTTGCAACAACTTGGAGGGATTGTAAGGGCATCATGCTAAGTGACATAAGTCAGGCAAAAAAAGGACAAGTATCATATGATTTAACTCATATGCAGGCCATAAAAGAAAAAGCAACAACAAATGAACACATAAAACAACAACAGAAAAAACAAAAAAAATACTCACTGACACAGACAAAAGCACTGTTGTTTCCAGACAGGATAGCGGATAGGGGATAGGGGATAGGGGATAGGGGATGGGGGCAGTTAAAAAGGGTAAAAAGGTCAGATACATGGTGACCAAGGGAGACTAAACAACGAAATAAAAATAAAAAAAAAAATTGAGCATAGTTATGTCAAGGAAATAAAATGACCCATCATGTTGCTATACCTCTGTCCACACGCCACTTCATCTTCATGAAATAGTTGTATGCTAGCTGTAAAATAGGTAATATAAGGTGTATGAAAATGTATTGTAAATTAATTCTCACTTTTAGAACAAAAAGAAAATCCAAGTTGTAAACAAAATTAAAATGGTAGAACTACAGGGAAAAAATACCAACTCAAAGGAGAAATTTTTAATAAGTTCATTACAGCAAATTCTCAAATAATAAATCTTTTGATTAGAAGAAATCCTTATCATTTTGAAAATACAGCTACCAAACCTACATAACTCAGTGTATTTCTGAAAATTCAGGAATGCAATATAGATGTCCTCTATCTATCTATTAAGCACCATCTTGGATATACTGGACAACATAGTAAGACAGGTGATACAAATACCTATAATTCCTTTAATAGATATTTTGTTATCATTAATAAAAGTATTATTTTCTAACATTTCAAGAATTAAAATAAAGAAATAAAAGGAGCCAATTTACATATGTCAACAGATTAGTCATACAAGTTAATTCTGCAGTACAGTAGAAGTTTTATTAACATATTCCCCTAGAATAAAAAATAAAGTAGTTCAGCTGTGAAATGCGTTATCCAAAAACATTTCATAAATTATGTGAAACAGAGGTGTTTGCATTTTCAGCTGCTTGAAAAAATACATAAGGGCAAAGTTCTTATTTCTCCCAAGTCCAGTTGAAATAAACTGGACAACCATTAAATTAAGAAACATCTGCAATTCTGTCCTTTTTTCTAAGCATATAGTTAAAAGAATGAACTATTGAGACAGATCAAACTTAGTTCAAATCCTGGTTCAATCACATGAAAGTTTAGTGGCTTTCACTACTTCTTTTCCCCTTCATAGAGCTGCTCTCTTTTTCTGCAAAAGCCAAAGCACACCAGGTGCCTTACAGAAGTTATGAGAAGCGTATACTTTAGGTGTATGGGTAAGATAATGCCTTTTTCTTCCCGTTATATACATGAAACACTTAACTCTGAATTTGGCACAAAATAAGTACTAAAGAAATGGTAGCTGCTCTCACCCTGTTGTCTATTCCTTAATTATTCTGTGTGTTTGTCACCTCCTCAAATAGGCAAGTCACCATGCTGATGACAACACTCTATGTTATAGCCAGAGAATCTAGCACTGTACCAAAAAGGGGTTAGGAATCAATAAATGTCAGCTAATTGAGCCACTGACATTAGAGAAAATTCCAACATCTGAGACACAAATAATTAAGTTATGATGTGAAGCCTAGCTTCAAAAGCAAGAATGTTTTCCAATTTATTTCTCTTCCAAAGCTATCTAGGAGTCCTGTTCAGTACTTACCACAAGACAATACATACATTAATCACCATGCAAGGGAAGTATGCACCACCTGCATGTGTATCCCTTCTGAGCATTACATCTTCGTACAATGAAGGTGTTAAATGCAATGTTGCCTATGATACCAAACATTATGAGATAATGAATCCAAATGTATAAGCTATATTTTCATTACAATTATATATATCTAATCCTCTAAATAGAAGTACTTAATTTTAACTAAAAACAAAAATGGTGGGTGTTTTTTCTTAATGCCAATTATACCTGTTTTTTCAGTTACATTTTAAAGAATATGTATCTTAGACAATAAATGTCTTTTTAATCTACTTTAAGGAAAGGCAGGAAAAAAATGCACTTTCATTTAGTATACACCTGCTACCTCAAAAACATTCCAACAAATAACAATCAGAAGCAAGAATGCACAGAGAAATATAGGGATATAATATTCCTGATGTTTTCCTGCTATGCTCTAAGTGGTTGTAATCTCACAAAATTCTGTGGGTTTTAGGGAATTTTGTCATCATTTCATTTGCTGTATGTTCTACAGATAAACATCTGAAAGGCACTAAACTTAAGCGATACATATAAATAGCAAATATTCTAAATGTTCAAGGAGGCAAAGGGAACTAGAAAGATGAAAACTGAGAAAGTCTTTTGTTTTGCCTGAGTGAATAATCCTGTCATTTAAAAAGTTAAAAATGTTCACCAATTTTCTGATACATCATATAATAGAATAAAACTTCACTTAATTGCGATTTTATTAATAGTCTGCTGTAAAGTTCCAATTTAAACCATTTCATAAATTATATTAAGTAGAATTGTTTTCCTTTTCAGCTGTTTGAAAAATTAATCCAGTACAGATTTTATTTCTCTCAAAAACACATGTTAAGGAAAGATAAAAAACATTTAAAAAGTTATAATTATCCCCAACAATATGGATGGGCTCATACCAACCCAGTTTAGTACATGGTATATGTGTAATCTTGAACATGTTTTCTTTTCTAAAACATCAGTCCTTCATCTAGCAAATAAAGATAATGGCTGCCTCACAGGACAGGACTGAAGAGAATACTGGTAAGCAATGGCAAAGTGCTCACCATGAGGCTTGGTTCAGGTTCAAAGTAAATCTGTAACAAATTATAATACCATACTTGCTATTCCTACAATAGGAAAGGAATGAAAAAAATAAAAATGACATAAAACTCCGACCTTATTGATAATACTTGACTCAAGCACACTAAAAATTGTAAATAAGTTTTCTAACCAATGACATTATTACAATGTTATCTCACTAGAAAGCACAATATAAATTAATATATTTAATCTTTGGTATAAATCTTAGTCATTCACCAGCAAAGTTGGTGGAACAGTGGGAGTGATGGGAATTGGTGAGAAGAGGGATCATTTAAGTCATGGTGGCCTGTATACTCACTCAAGGAAGCCAGATTTGGACCCCTTCCGAAAAATGACAAGATCATCGAAAAACTACTTAAATCTTCTCCCTTTTAAAATGGTACCATAACAATATTGCCAATTCAGCAAACTGAAAGATGGACTAAATTCATCACAGAGCCAGCATCTACTATTCTCTGGAGCTAAATCTATAGTGAAGAAAGGTCAATACAATGCATGGAGATTATATTTCATTTTCTGCTTGTATGTTTTTAAGAAGCACAAAAGCCAAGCCTATATAACAGACCTTCAAGTTTCAATTTATCTGTATGTGAGTCTATACGTGAGAGGGTGAGGACAGCAGGTGCATACAAAGGTAGAGTAATCATGTATCTCAGATATTTTTTAAACTCAATTACTGTTCATATACTCATACAAACTATGGTTAAACTATATGCATACTAATATGTAAACATTACAAAATCAGACAGGAATTTCATTATCTAGAAATAAATTATAAGAAATCAAAAAGTTTACTATATTTTATGTACTTAACATTTCAATCTCTACATTGTAATTTCAAAGTGCAACCCAGACTCAAAACATAATATCCATGAATTAGCTACACGAATTAGCTGTTTTCATTTTCACCCAAGAAGGCTATTGTAAGTTCTGAAATCTTGTTTTATCAGGGTACCCAGAGAAATTAGAAATTAGGTTATATCAACAATCCAAAAATGATGACAAAAAATAATGCATGACTTTTGTTACAGATCATCTATTGTCGTTTTCATATAAACACAGAAGCTTTGATAAAAAAACAGTGTAAAATAATAATATTCAAAGGTCACTAGCATTACTAGTATGGAAATGATGATGTTAAGAAGAATAAAGGAAATGGAGAAGCCAAAGAACTCATATGCATGACTCATGAACATGAATGAACTAAGGGGGGCATTGCCGGAGGATATGGGGTACTGGCTGGATGGGGCCAAAGGGGAGAAAATTGGGACAACTGTAATAGCAAAATAAATAAAATATATTTAAGAATAAATAAATAAATTTAATTTAAAACTATACTATTCCCAAATAAGTATTTATTGACAATTTCCAAATAAAATTTCCAATTAACTCATTATATCAAAAATAATTTGATATTAACTAATATGTCTGATTAAACATAGCACCAAATTATTGAAGAAACTGTGCCCAAAATGACACATTGTAGATGACATTTTAAATTCAATAGCCACCAATATAGGTCAATGAAAAAGTATCTTCCACTTGCAAATAGCACGTGATAACGACACTAATAAAATATTCCCCCAAATATTTAAAGTGATGGCAATTTAGATCTGTTTATTACATTTTACTCACAGTGAATATTAAAGCTATAAAAATATATAAAAATTTTCTCTGAGAATTACAATCCAAATATCCCCCTTATAAGCTGAAATAGTTCAATTTATCTTAATGAAATATATCATCTTTTTTTTCCTACTTCCATTATGAAGATTTACTGGAAATATAATCTTAATAGTCATATAGAAAAGAACTACTTTTCAGTTAGTTATTAAGTATTTTTGCTATGTCTTTAATAAGTCATGTATGAAAACCTAGAAGCTTTGTAACAAGTTGTTTAACTTCTAAATTGGAGGTAGAGCAAATCAAACATCCTGTTGAGCACTGATAAGAAAAACAGTAACTAATTTGGCTACTGATGAATAAAAATATTTGGGAACCAAAGCATAGGAATGACTGTGTCCTTATTAAATAAGAAAGTAAATGAAAAGCCACCTATCTAAGAATGTTAGTAATTGCTATGGGCATTTGCAAACAGAGATTTCCATGCCATACCCCACCCCACCCTTATACTGTACAAGAAGGCAATTATAGGTAAATTTTTAAAAATGAATGCACATGAGAAATCATGAAAAAAAGGTATGATTAAGTCATGAGAAAAAATTCTCATGCGAGTTCCAAAGAATTCAAGAGTGAGATCCAGAAAACGAATGAAAATTTACAGCCCACCAAGGGCAATGGAAAGTACTGTAGCAAACCTATACACATGTGATGTTACCGTTCCTCACATTTCTTAGGGTCATTTTTCTAATCAAATGAAAGCAGAAAACCAAATGCAGCAATAAATTTGCCTATAAATACTCCCTACTGGATTTTTTCCCAAGATTTAAATATCTTTGACAGAGATTTATAATTGAATATACAACTGCAGACAAATGAGAGATTTTATCAACAGAAAAATATATTCCAGCTTTTATGCTTTCATGATCTCTGCCTTCTTATATTTTTAATGCATCAAAAAAGAGATAGATTGATAGATAGGTAGATAGTGAACGGAACTGTCCACTGGGACAATTTAGATCAAGAGCTTCTGCTGCTTTACTGCCTTAGTTAACATCAAATGAACATCTATTTAGAAGCGGATGCAGCTAAGAGGGGAAAAAAGATACACAATTTCATTCATTCTGTCCAATGGTGCATCATAGACTTTACTTAGAAAATAGAAGAAAAATTCTAATGAAAGTGAGTACTGTTAAGTAGCTGTAGGTCTTACAGTCCGTTTTGTTTTACTTGAGTATTAATACACTTTTATGCATGTGAAATCTAATGCATTTTGGAGTTTGTGCTAGGGTCCGAACAGCAGGAGCTCAGTGATGTCTGGAGAAGGAAAGGCTTCCAGAGGGGGTGACCAGGTAAGTCTTCCTCTAAACCAGAGACCTGCGTGAAATGGGGCACTATGAACAATTGAGCCCAGGGAGCAGTTACTAACTGGACTGCCCCAAGAAAATCAAGACACGTGTGCAATCTCCTCCCAGTTTCAGAAACATGGAGCACAGTATTTTCATTGTGGCCAGTACCAAGAGAAAACCATGTGCCAAGTCCACATACATGGACCTACCCAAGTATCTACTTGATGGGAGGACAGAAATGAAAAATTAAAAATTCCAGGCAACAGGATAGGAGTCAGAAATGACAAGTCACATGGATAAGTTAGATGAAAAAAGACACTAAATTTTATCGTGTACCTATGAACTAGCTCACAGCCAAGGCAGAAGGCAATGACAGTACAAAGTATGGTCAAATATAAAAATGTTCTTAAACTTCAAGGTCTTCAATTTGTTGTAAAAAGTAAGTCAGCAGATATTCTATGTGTTGGGGGTGTGCAGAGATGGAGGATGGAGAGGAAGCTAACTTGTTCAATTCAAAGACAAGTACACTTATCAACAGCATCAAAACGCTCTACAGAAAAAAGGACACTGGTAAAGGTAAGAATGAGCATGCAAAAAGATACCAATCAAACTAATATTGATACAATCCAGTACTGTGACTTGACTCAAGAAAATACTTGACTCAAGATTTTCTAATTGCTATATTAGAAATGTTTTGTTTGGACTGCAGAGTGTTCTATAAACATTTAAGCAAATATTTGTAAAAGGGAACTTTAACATTTAAACTTTAAATGGAAACATGATCACTGAATCCTCTTTTATTAGCTATTGGCCTAGCACACTGATTTTTAACCTTTTCCACCTTGTGGCACAAATAAGCTAACTACTACTAAAATTCTGCAGCACACCAGAAAATATATGTTTGGCCAATCTGATCCCAAGAAAGTATAATTTTTATTTGTTCACAATAAAAATTGTGAGCAATTTTTGTGTTGTTCACAATTGCTGTGTTGGTTGTGGTCACCTTTTTATTTGACAATCTGAGAGAAAAGAGGTCAATGCCTTTGATTAAATAGTTAGATATTGAATGTTTTAAAAGTTCTTCTGACATTTCAGGTTTGAAAATTGCTGGCTTAACATAGCTTTGAATTTAAAAACCACATTAACTACTTCTGAGTCAAAAAAGCTAGTCTTTTTACTTCCAGTTTTACGTGGTACTCTTTCATCTCTAACTCACTAACCTGGGAGTTAAAAAAAAACACCACCAAAAACTTGGTTTTAGCTCTATTTCTTCAATTCTAACTGTAAGCACCCCTACATACAAGTAAGTATAATGCTTTGCAAGGTGCCGAATCATAAAAGTGAGGCAAATTCTGAATTTAGCCAGGAATCTAAACGAGCATCAGGTCTATGGTTGAAAAGTGTCTCATTCCATTAAGAAATAGGAAGTTGTCACTTCAAGGAAAGAAAAGATGGCATAATTTTGTCAAACAAGGGTGATTTTATATATATATATATATATATATACATACACATACACATACACACACACACACACACATATATATATCAGCAAATCTAAAAACAGCAGTGGCCCTAGAAATACAACATGTTCATGTTCAAACAGGTAAGCTAAAAGGAAAGCATCAATAAAATTTCTTAAAAGATCTGAAAGAACATTTGGTCGATCAACTGTAATGAACATGGGAACTTAAACTTCAAAAATAAAATATATCTGAGGACAGACCATCAACTTCTCACATAATTTTCATATAAATCAAATTGATTAAAGGAAAGTTCTTCATAGTTCATTTTCTTACCTAGTTCTTACAAATAAAAAATGTACCCCCGAGTTTAAAATTCCCCTTCTCTAAAATAGAATTTACCAACCTGAAGTCCTAAACCCTAAGGGCAATATGAACTTTCAAACATTTTGTTCACTTAGAATTTTTGTAAAAATAAAATCATGCAATACAAGTTATACAAAACAAAAAATAAAATGCCCATTGATAAAATGTAAGGGATCTCCTTTGAATACACTATAAACTACAAGAGACACTGTATTCCAAGTGTGGAGAGATAAACTCAAGATCTAGTTGTATACAGGAAGGGAAAATAAAGTGGTATTTTGATCCACCACAACTTAAAGCGGAGTACCTCAACTTCAATCAATTTTACATTTTGGTATTGATGTAACAGGTTAGTACACAGCCTTTTGAAACAGTCTGATAATAAAAATAGCCACTGCATGCAAACACCAAAACACTAATATAAAAACATCTTTCCATGTAAAACAGTTCTGTAAGGATTAAATGTGTTAGTCGCACCGTCCTACAATTCAGTACCCATACTGCAATCAGAGGGATCTCTGTGCACTGCACATTCCACTGGGGTCTCTCCCCTGGCCATGGTGTACTGACCTGCATCTTAGTTAGGCAGCAGCCAGGAATGAGGGGCCGGAGGGGAAATAGAGTAGGCCCCCATCCACTGCAATCCAAGAAACAAAAGGGAGAGGTGTCACCCACCGATTCAGCAGTCCCTGGCCTGGCCCAATGAGATTGTCAGGTGTTGCAGATACCACAAACAAATGAAATGATATGATAGTGCAGGAGGATGGGGGACCCCTGAAATTTTGTGTATAACATTTTCACTAGCTGAGGGGGTACCTTAAAAGCTGGCTAAAGTATATAACCCCTGAATCCCAATAGTCAGTGCACTCAGATCAGCTGGGTACCCACTTGCAGCTTTGGGGCTCAAGTGAATAGAACAAACTTACTAACAACTTTATTTCCTCTATACATGGGGCACTCTAGTTAGCTGGGTGCCTGCCTGTAGTTTCATCTCAAGTGTATTTCATAAATAAGCTTATCATTTCATTTCCGCTGTACATGCTGTCTCTTGCCTGAATTCTTCTCTACCTAGCAAGGAAAGAACCTAGGAGGGAGAAGTTCCCTAACTCGGGTCTCCTCCTTGATAACATCTTGACCTTGATCATATCTTCAGGACTCTGCCTCCCCCTATCTTTGCAGTTCCTCCACTGCCTTCCATTCCAACCTTCAACCACAATGACTTCCCTCTAAAGTGCCATGCTGCATGGACCTACCTGTCTTTGCTCACGTAGTTTCTACCCCCTGGAAGAGGACCCTCTCACCTATCTTTACTTGACTAGGGCCAATTCCTGTGCGGAGATCTCCGTTGACGCATTATTCTCAAAGGCTTCATACTTCCACAGTATCATGTACATCCCTAACAGAGCACCTACCACATTTTTTATTTCATTTCTTTTAAAATTATTGTTCTATTACAGTTGTCCCATTCCTCCACCTTGCTCTCCCCTGCTCCGTCCACCCCACCCCTCCCCCACATTCAATCCCCACCCCGTTGTACAGGTCCGTGGGTTATTTATACTAATTCCTTGACTAAACTCTTCCCCTTCTTTCTCCCTTTCTCCCCCTCCTCCCTCTACTCTGGTCACTGTCAATCTATTTCCATGCCTCTGGCCCTATTTCACTCATTTGTTTGTTTGGTTCATTAGGTTCCTGCATTAGGTGAGAACATGTGGTATTTATCTTCACTGACTGACTTAGTTCACTCTCTAATTCCATCCATATTATCAAAAAAGGTAGAAGTTGCTTCCTTTTTCTGCTACATAGTATTCCATCATGTAAATGTACCAGGTCTTTTCTGATCCACTCATCCACTGATGGGCCTTAAGGCTGTTTTCAGCATTTGGCTATTGTCAACAATGCTGCTAGGAACACAGGGGTACAGAGGTTCTTCTGAATTGGTGTTTTGGAATTTTTATGGTATATTCCCAGCGTGAAATCTCTGGGTCAAAAGGCAGTTCCATTTTTAATTTTTTGAGGAAATTCCATACTGTTTTCCATATAGCTGCACCAGTCTGTGTTCCCACTAATAGTGCACTAGAGTTCCCTTTTCTCGTTATCCTCTCCAGCACTTGTTAGTTGATTTGTTAAGGATGGACATTTTGACAGGTGTGAGCTGTTGTATCTTATTGTGGTTTTTATTTGCATCTCTCTAATAGTTAATGATGTTGAGCATCCTTTCATATGTCTCTTGGCCTTCTCTATATACGCCCTCCTTGGAGAAGTATCTGCTCAGGTCCTTTGCCCATTTTTTAAATTGGATTGTCTGCCTCCCTGGTGTTGAGTCACATAACTTTCTTTTATATTTTGGAGACCAAACCCTTGTCCGAGGTATTACAGGCAAATATGTTTTCCTATGCAGTAGATTCCCTTTCCATTTTGCTGATGTTTTCTTTAGTTGAGCAGACACTTTTTAGTTTGACATAGTTCCATTTGTTTATTCTTTCCCTTATTTCCTCTGTCCTCCTTAGGAGATATAAAAATATGGAACGCTTCGCAAATTTGCATGGCATCCTTGCACAAGGCTATGCTAATCTCAGTAGCATTCGAATTTTAATATAAGTGCTGCCCAAGTGAGCACCATCATATTTCATAATGACTCCAGTCCTCTCACTGCCCGGCACTGTGGGAATGTATAAATGAACGTGAAAGCTGAAGCTGTGCAAATAAACCTTTATAATCAATGAGAAAATTTATGATAGTCCAAGGTCCTTTAGAAATGTTAAAATCCTAAAAAGCTCTCTTATTTTCCATCAAATATTTATAGGGAAATGAAACCATTTGAAACTAATTATTTAGTACACTGAAATACAAAACATTAGAAATGTTGAGGGAAAAAAGATACTCAAATCTCAACACTTAAAAATAACAGTAAAATAAGGAAATGGGCAAAAAACATAAACAGACACTACACTGGAGATGGTTCACAGATGGCAAACTAGCATATGAAAAAAATGATTCAATATTATTAACTGTTAGAAAAATGCAAATTAACGCCACAATGAGATCACTAAACAGCTATCATAACAGCTAAAATAAAAATTCGTGCTAATACCCAATGCTGGCGAGGATGCTAAGAAAATGACTCACTCACACAACCACAGGTGAGAGAATATGAAACGGCTCAGCCACTTTGTAAAACAGATGGACAATTTTTAATAAAACTAAGCAAGCATTTACCATAGTATATAGCTATGGCACTCTTGGACACTTAATTTAAAAAATTAAAATTTATGCTCACACATGTATACAGGTGTTTATAGAGGCTTTCTTCATAAAAATTATCAAAAGTAGTTAAAGCAGCATTGCCATTTTTTCTTCATGAAACTTAACAATAAGAAGCTGGGAGTATAATTTTATGCCATGGCAAATTTTCACATCCCGTTCAAAATCTGCAATAGCTTCCAACATTTTATCCTTTGCATTTTCAATTATCACAAAAGAGCGCCAAGAATCTCTACAGTGAACATTTTGTCAGCGTCACTTCCTCTGGCCCATCTTTTCCTTTAGGACAAACCATGTTCCTTCATTACACGGATCGGCAACTTTCCCTCTCTGTCTACAGTCTCTTGAATAAGCAGCAGGAAGGTCAGCATTCCCAAGTTGAGCAATTTCTCCTGTAACCGCATTTTGGTTTGATTCAAAACTTCCAGTGGTATCACTTTTTGTTTCTTCACTGCACTTTCATCTTTGTCCACCAATTCCCTCCTTATGTTACCCATTTTTACATGAGATCATGTAGATTTACCCCTGGGAGACAAGGTAAATGCTTGTTTTCTGCTTGACCTGCATGACAGATGATCAGCCGCCACTCACCAACAGACTTTGGAAGGAGTGGCATGACAGGTCATTGACTGTGCTGAACATCTGTTTCTTATGTCGCGATGTGTGGGCTCAAGGCAGAGGGGTCAAGTTGGTGCTTTAGGCAATTACTCGCAGTTAATAGCCCGTGGTAACTGAAATGTGAACCGTGTTGCTGCGGGACCAGCAAACAGCAGTGCACGGGAAGGCTGCTTGCACTTGTTCAATATGCCAAGCAGTATATGATCAAACATTCGCTCCTAGGGGATCTATAACAGTGCACATTGGCATTCTCACCGAAAAGTTCTTTATCCTGGTCTGTATTTCCTCATGATACAAATATCTAAAGAGGCTTTGATGAATGTTCCCAATAAATGTGAGCTCTCGCCACTTGTATAAAAACAGAAGCCTGAAAAGAAACCACACACGCGGTAATAACCATGTTAACACCACACTCTGATGGAAGAAGACTAGCCAAATTCTACAGTTCGAAATCAACTCATGATTATCTATTCTTAATAACGTAAGAAACAAAAAGCCTCCAGAAATCATTTATACGTGGTTCAGTGATTTTGTTTTGTTTTGGTTTAACTGTAGTTGTCTGTAGCCAACAAAATCCAGGCTAAAATGCCAGTTTTCACTCTTTGAACAGACATGCACCAATGCTAGGACAAGCTATCTCACAATGTGCTGCGGGGCAGCAGAGGAATTTTATCCCAGGATACAAAATCTGCCAACATCGTCTATTTAATTACTATGCTCAATGACCAATTTCAGAAAGTGCTTCAATTTCTGAGAAGAACTGAACCCCCAAATAAATACTCATCTTATATGCTTGTTAAATATTTCATGTTTACCATGATCTGTATTATTTCATAACATTTGCTCTATAGTTTACAAAAGCAATCTAGATCCCTCATCGAAAACATGAAAAATGCAAAAAAAGCGAAAATTAAACACTCGCTCATAATCATATCATACGGAGATAATTACCATTTACATTTTCACATTTTTGTTTTCTCTATATATGAAAATACTTCTCCATCAAACAAAATTAGATTCCTAGGATACTCATTCTTATGAATCATTTCTTTATATAATATACTCTGAATGTATTCTATTTTTATTCAATTTTCTTTTACTATCTAACATAGGAATCAATATAAACAGCATTTAAATGACAACTGGGATCATTGAAAAGAGCAGGGCATGCGGGGAAGGTGGGAGGGGGGCGGGCGGATCGGTGGAGGGGAAAGGGAAGTGTTGGGGGCACCTCTAATAGTGTCAACAATAAAAAAATTTTTAAGAGCAGAACAAAGTGATAAATGTTTTACGAGCATTAATTTATCCAATTCTCACGACAGTATGAGGGCAGGATTATTATTCCTGCTGTACATGCAATGTGAAGCCTACAGAGTTTAAAGACACTTGCTGAAGATGAGGCGGCTAACCCATGACGAAGCACAGATTCAAGTGCAGCCCCTTTTACCTGGATTGTATGTAAGCGCAAGCTTTCAGTTCCAGGTGGCCAACCTTCACCTAATTCAAGGTCAGTCCGAATTAATTAGGTCCGAATTATAACATGCTTTAAAATAAAGGTAGCTATTCCATGGGCAAATATTTAATGGAAACTGAGTAACTAAACACAGCATAGAAAATGTTTTAATGACTTCAACACTTTCCTGGAGTATTAGGATTATTGTTCACAGACATTAAAAGCTGGGGGTTTTTTTCCTTATGGTAACAGCTAACTCTAAAGTTCTATTATTTTTTTTTAAGATTTTATTATTTTCAGGGAGAAGGGCAGGGAAGGAGGAAGAAAGGAAGAGAAGCATCAATGTATAGTTGCCTTCCACCTGCCTCCAGCTATGGACCCTGGCTAAAGACCAGGCTTGCAACCTGGTTATGTGCCCCAACTGGGAATCGAACCAGTGACCTTTTGGTTGGAGGGCCAGCACCTTTCTACTGAGCCACTAGCCAGGGCATTTTTTTTTTTTTTAAATATTCACTGGAGGATATGTTTATTGATTTCAGAGAAACAGGTATTAAGAAAAGGGGGGTACATCGATGTGAGAAACTTCAATCAGTTGCCTCCCACACATGCCCTAACAGAGGATCAAACCCATAACCTAGGTATGTATCCTAACCAAGAATCGAACCTGCAACCTTTTGGTGTGCTGGGCAATGCTCCAACCAACTGAGCTACCTGGCCAAGGCAACTCTAAAGTTTTTAAAGGTAACCAACATTTAAACATTCTCTCTTTATTAGAATTTACAATCTGAATATTATCCTGTGAAGATGAGTTGTCCTACACTTATGTGCAGAAAAACTGGTTTCACTAAGTTATTACACCATGTTCATGATTGGTAGACTATAGGATGAAGCTGCTTAGCAAATCATTTTTACCAAATACTACAAAAAACTACATTTCTATCCACGATGCCCAAGTTATTTTCAATTTAAAACAGCAAACTTGAGCCCTGGCTAGTGACTCAGTGGATAGCTGCTGACCTGCGAACCCAAAGGTCACTGGTTCAATTCCCAGCCAGGGCACATAACCAGGTTACAAGCCAGGTCTCCAGCCAGGTCCGTGGCTGGGAGCAGGTGAAAGGCAACCTTACATTGATGTCTCTCATGCTTTCTTCTTGCCTCCTGCCCTTCTCTCTGGAAATAATGAATAAAATCTTTTTAAAAAAATAAATAAAACAGCAGGCTTGAAATACTTAAGATTTGACACTGTTAGTCTTTTACTTTCCTTTTCCTTTTTTATCCTGAGAAAGTAGTTTTTAATGCCTTTAACAAGGAACATTCCAAACACATTTCAGGGCTCATATGTAAAGGGTATATTTGTTTACCAGTAATACTAGTATGTGTGTGTGTGTTATGCTGGAAAGTTCTTACAACTCTAGTGCAAAGAAAAAGATTCAAGTAAATTTTTTAAAAGTATTTTCTTCAAAATTTCCAATTTTTCTACACGGAAACATTTTTTACTAAAATTTCCTAATTTGAGGATGCTGATGAATGCAGTTTTTAACTCACATTCTTAAACGATCCTTCTCTGAAGTTGTTAAAACTCAGTGAGCTAACTAAAAGGCAAATAGCACTGGGAAAAGTTAATAAATGGAAAATCTGTCCATACAATGTCAAAGGACTTAGTAAAGAGAGAAATTTCTGAGCCATCCAGTTCAAGACCAAGTCTTCCTTCTAAGTGCAGCATGGTCTCTCCCTCATCAGTTTCCCCTTTCTCTCCCTCTCTAATATTTTCTTCCTCACTGATCTAGCCCCAGAATATACTCTCCTCCACCTTAACAATAAAAGTCCTTCATTTGGGCCCAGATTTCTGTCCCCCCCCCCTCCCTCCCTCCCTCCCTCCCTCCCTTCCTCCCTTCCTTCCTCCCTTCCTTCCTTCCTTCCTTCCTTCCTTCCTTCCTTCCTTGCTTATTGAAGGCATAATCAACAAACAGCATTCTTCATTGGTACAGCCAGCTCATTCCACAGCAACTTTGCTCTTGTCCCCTTCTAAGGTCAAACTGGTGCCTCCAAAAGCATCATGAGTCCTTAATTAATGAATCATTTAGGCATTTTTCATTTTTCATCTCAGTATCATTTCCATAGCAACACAAACTGTTGACTACTTTTCTGCCTTCTTAAAGCTCACACTCATACACTTGCACACCAAATTTGTGCTATTTGTCTTGCTAGCTCCCTAATGATCCTCCTCAATTTTCTTATAAAGTCATTGCTCTGCTGATCCCTCAATTAAAGATTTTCATCTGGGTTTCTTTCTTCTTTCCTCACATTGTAAACTGCCATGTTTCATGAGTAATCTTCCACACCCATGGCTTCAGCCATCAATTTGTGCTGATGACGCACAAATCGATATTCCTACTTCAGATCATGTTCCCAACTAGTATATGAGCAACGGAGGTATGGAAATACTTTAATTTCTTCTACATCACACAGAGAACCAGATTTAGATTTGAAATTGTAAGGCTGCTGACTCCACTTTAGTCCCATGCTTTTTCTAAAATGGTACCTAACTCCCCTAGTCCTACAAGGTAGGAAATGCTAAGCCTCGAAGAAGCAGTAAGAGAAGACTGGGCTTAAAAAGCAAGTAGGTTTAAAACTTCAAGACACAATTTAAGAGTGAGATAAAGTCCAGAAGGGTTGGGAGATGAGACAGGGCTCAAGGATCCATCCTTTCCAAATTAAGAATGCTGAGACAGTTTTTCGTTTTTCCCATTTTCTTTCTTCTTGTTCTATGTTCAATGGCAGGATAAAGCCATGCAAGGTAGCTGCTACCATGTATTCAATATGAGCTTTAAGCATGCTCATCCTGTAGCTGTAACTTAGAAACCATTTAATCAGATGTGGATCAGAGTCCGCATTTTAATAGTCCATATAACATCATGTATTAAGCAATGGGAATCTCTATTTATAAAATAGCTAGCTCTCTGCAGCCAGAAGAGAACAATACCACCCAAACAAATATATTCAGAATTAGATGAATAATGATATTCATATTTATTCACAGTTATAATTGAATTATAAATATTCAATAGCAACTGTCTTTGTATTTAAAAATAATAGCAAGTGATACAATATTTCCATTTTAGGCATTCCACTATAATTATCTGATTATTGATCATATTATATCTTACTATACTGTGACTACTACTTATGTCTATCTGCCTAGTTTGATTGTAAACATTTTTTATCAATGCACACTTTTCTACAAATTTAAGACACAGCAACACATTTATGGATAGATGAAGTATTGATATGTTTTTACAGTTACTAATAGTGACATTAAATACCCCTTGCTCTCTATATTCAATCATGTGTCTTTGCCATCTGTACATGCTTATCACATTTTTGTGAAATGTATGAATAATTAGAGAATAGGTGCAAAGAGTTTGTGTTAATTAAAATTTTATTTCTGACTTGCTAACTTACCTCAAAGTTAAATTCAATGTATTTTTATGATTATTAACATACAAATATATCAAACAGGTTTACTTATTCCAAAGCTAAGTGGTAGGAGCCGCCAAATGATATTCTAAGCAGTTGTAATACAGCAGAGACCAAATTCTACTTGGTCCACAATAATCACCACCCACTCCAATGGTCCTTAGCCCTGAACGAAGGGGTATATTCAGGCCAGACCCTACAAGGCCACTCTGACCCCATCAGTGGACAGTACTGGTAGTGGTTACTCACACCTTTGTATGCAAGCAAACCATTCCACACTGTGCACCGTAGTTCACAGCTTCTGTGACAACTGAAGAGTTCAATACCTGCTACCTTTTCAGAACAAACCAGAGTGTGCAGTTGAATGAAAACACTACTCCAATCACACTGGTACACAGGGTTGCATATCCCTAAGTTTTCAGTCACAGCAGAGGGCAAGAAAGAGAAAGAGGGACTCTTGAGCAGAGCTCTGGGTCATTTATAAAGACCAGGAGGTTTAGTCTCCCAAATACACTCACTGGACAGTGGGGTAATTCAATGACAGCATGCTGTCCTCGGGAGCAGATTACCTGGAAGTGGAAGTCTTGCTAACTCTGCTGATTTGCAGCAAATAATTATAATGATAAACTATGCAAACAGAACTCTAGTTCAGCTGAATGACGACAATACCCAGCGTATTACCTCAGCACGGGCGTGGGCAGAAAAACACAAAATACAGTGCTTGTTTCAACATATGACTGTCTTCAGGCTGAAAAGCAGCTGTGTGTTTCAGCTAGGGGAGTGGATCCTGAAATTATAACAGTCTGCTCAGATTTGAAGGCAGGAGGAAAAGGGTGGGGACACTGGTATACACAGAGAAAAATCTTCACCCATGTGGTAGTGATGCTCATGGTTTCCATCATGCGAGCTAGTCAGAAAAGAGGTGCAATGACCAACACCTATCTGGTCTTGTGTTCACTAAGATACAGACTCTCCCTGACCACGGGCACTCAGCTGGGATGCAGGGTTCCACTGAAGGGCAACTGCACAACCCAGTTGTCACTCCTTAAGGACAAGTTCCGGCACCACATTCCTGGTTTTTAGGCCTAGGAGACTCACTTTTAAACTAAGAATCCAAAGAAATTCTGAACTACAGGGTTCTGTGGTTACACGGTAAAAAAGTGACATGATTCCTAGCGCTCCACACCTTCTCCATCCTTGGCAGCCTGAGAAAACAAATAATGGATGGATAAGTAAAGAAAGTTTTAGGAAAGTTGGCTTATAAGAGGTCTGTCCCGAAGGTATCGGCCGCACAAACTCTTTCATATTGACATTGGCTGGAAACTTTCGGGACAGCCCTCATATAACACTGGACAAATTACCACCTTGCTGAATTGTAGGGAGTTTTATCAAGTACGAAACAGTTCATTTTACAATGGTTTCCATTTTCCAGTTTGATAACCACATGATATTATTTCATTTATTTTATGCTTGCATTTTGTGCCTCATGAATTGCTATATTACAGTGCAATTTTATAGATGGGATTAAGTATCTGAGAATCATGCATTTCAATTGCTTGCAAATATTCCTGTTTCAAATCTGCATTAGTAGTCATTCTCTGGGAGTTTACTAATATTTTCATTTTATTCCATTTAAAAGACAGTATTTTTGATCTTTGAGTACAAACTAGTATTATTCCCTATAAAATGACATAATTCAATTTTTATAACATTTATGAGCAAGTCAAAAGTACAAATCATTTTTCTTTTGTGTTTGCAGTTCAACAGAAAGTCAATAACACATCTGGACAGGAGTGTCTGCCTACTAGTTCAACTGATAAGTGAAGAATTAGCCATAGACTACACAGTCATATTTCAGAGAATGCTCAGCTTACATTATCACCCTGTCTAGAGTCAATGGAAACCTGGTCTCTTCCACAGACATTTCCCACTGTTGCAGCTCAATTCACTGCTCCTTGAGAGATGCAAATTAGGAAAAGGTCTTTGTCATGAATACACATTTACCTAAAGTAAAAATTTCTTATTTCTCTTCAAATATAATCATGTTCTCATTCATAGTTGTTCAAGGTTAGAATCTACAAAGTTTTTATCATTAAAATAGCTGTTTGGGACAATGCATGATCTTCAGAGAGTTAAAAAGCTTAAGAATATCTCATAACATTCCACCATTTTAGCATAATCTAAGAAAACTGAAGAAACTTAAACTTCTCTTATTTCTCAGGGCTTGTTTACTATCAGAAAACACAAGCAACAATTATTGATCTACTAACATGTATTAGGCCAGAGTTCTAAAATAGGACATCTATATTATTTCATTTAATCCTCATTAATCCTGTATTTCAGATGAGGACGTAATGGTCTTAAAGTCATAGGGCAGTAAATGGCATTGGGAGAATTCTAAAACTTTGCCCTGTTCAACCCCATCTCATCGAAATTTTATCAATCAGAGGCAAAGAAGTAGTCAGAGAACATTGAGAAGTGATGACAGCTGCCATTACATAATGTCCAGCTGAGTCATTAATTAGCATTTGAGAAACATATCCAGACTGTTGACTTAATATGTACAGTGGGTGTGAGGCCAGTAATGCATCTCCATACTCATTCTTCTATGACTTATACTTCCCATGGCAGAACTCATAGACTAATTCTCCAAGATGTACATAATACAGAGGATCCCATGTGACTCCATTCACATTGATTTGAGCAGCGATAAACCTTAAATATGCTTTTAATATGCTTTTAGGCGAACCTAATAGCTAGGAAACTAAGCAGAGTTGGATATTCCACACCTTTTACAACCAAATTAGCCTGAGCTTGTTTTCAACATAACATCATTGAACTAAAATTTATTTTAATTTCTGATGTAGTCATACCACCAATGCAGAGCTTCTGAGTAACATGAATAACTTATGTCACGATTATGAAATAATATAATCAATGAAAGAGAATAGTCAAAAATCACTATTGTACATATACAATAGCCTTTCGTTTGTTTTTGAAACATTGAAAATAGGACATATGATATGCACTACCTCGATTACTGCTTCCTACGCTCACACATTTAGAGTAAATTGAGAATTATTAACTATTTGAAATGAATATGGTTAAATGTCAAGTATCTAAACCCAGAAGAACTAGCTTTTCAGTTATTTAGAATGTTTTATAGTTAGCATTTTGCATAGGAATTCAATTTATGAACTCCACTTTTATGTACCCCTTGTCAAAACCTACACATTAAATTATGACCCCAAAAAGATAATAATTTACCTATGAGAAAATCTTCTTACCCATTCCATGCCTATGAATGGCTACCTGTTTTCTCATGTGAAACTAAACCTCTCTTTCTCCATTAAAAAAATAAAAATAAAAACCAGCACTCAGATACTTTTTGCTATTTTTGCCTTATATTTCTTCTCTTTTCTTTTTTTTTAAACAGTACAGGTGTGAGTATGCAGGCCCTTAAAGCACAATGCATAGTCCTTTAACTTACAATGGGGGAGTCTCCCCAAAAGATGGAATTTATTAGTTAAAAAATTGTTTAAAGTTCAGTCACCTTCAAATTACTATTTGATGCACTACAGGGCACCATGTTCTCAGTGACTTGCTATAAACATGTACCATAAGTAAGAAGTAAATTGTTGTCCCTGAGGTTAATTAAGATCTACAACATAGTCTACTCTGGGCTCAGCTCAAAGACCTTCCAAAATAAGAAGTGGTCAAAGCAACAGTCTGTTCCAAACTACTTGGTAAAATAGTATGCGTTTCCATTCCTACCTGCACACCTGAAAGCCTTCTTCACACCCTGATTATATTTTAGCTCATAAAGTAACCTCTCACTAAAAAAACAGGCATAAATGTTGCATTCCTTTATCTGAAGATCAGCTTGCTTATCGCCAGTTATAAAGTCTTAAATATTTTTAACTAATTTTTAAAAACCCTTTTTCTGTCATCTCTTTTATCCAAATCCAAGTTCATTAATCTTGGGTGTTGTGGTAGAGTCACTGACTTCTTTCCCTAATTATGGCGTGGTTTGAATGAGCTACATTTCTGCCCTGTCAGTGACAAATTTGAGATGATGTTGTTTTAAATGTACTGTATTTGTTTGTATATGCTTCAGATATATTTCAAAAATGGCCAAAAATGTATAATGAACACTGGGATTTAAATGTGCTATAGAACCTAATACAGTATACCACATGAAGCAGACACACATAAGAATACAAATTTTTAAGCTTTACCCATGTGATCACCCCCCTAATTCTAGCAATCATCCGTCACCATTCAAACTTAGTAGACCTGAAACAAACCTAAATATTAGAATATTGTACACCAACTATACTCAAGTAAATATTTAAAGAACTTGTACCACAGGCCAAATTCAAACTCTAGTTAGGGTTGTAATCCACATGCTCAATTTCTTTTTTCCTAACAATCTTATCTATAGCTTCATAGCCAAGAAACAAAAATATTTACTCAGTTTAAAAATCACTTATTGCCCTGCCTAGTGGTACACTGGATAAGGCATCAGCCTATGAACCCAAAGGTCACTGGTTTGATTCCCAGTCAGGGCACATAACCGAGCTGCAAGCCAGGTCTCCGGCCAGGTCTGTAGCTGGAAGCAGGTAAAAGGCAACCATACACAGATATCTCTCTCCCTCTCCACCTCTCTCCCTTCCCCTCTCTCTAAAAATAATTTTTAATTAATTTTTAAATAAAAATCACTTGTGTCTTTCAAATTTAAGGATGTAATGTATCATTTGAGACTTTGTTTTACTTGAATAGAGGTAGAGCAAAGAGGAAAACCGAGGTGATATTTATCTAAGATCAAATTTATTGACCAGATGAAAATACTCTCAGAGGATCAAAAGTTAGATCTAAAGGCTTGCATAATTGACCTGAAGCAGAACTGGTTATTTATTCTAGCCAGCATCCATTCACACCCACATGCCACAAGTACTTCCATGAAATGTAACCAACAGCCACTGTGCTCATAGCAAGCTACTCATAGCATTTTGGCACTTGGGGGCTGTATTCATTGTTATATAACTTGTCAGTATCAGTCCTACAGAACAGAGAGAACCAGGTCCTTTTCCTAGTTCTAGAGTTGGATGTTTTCCCCAGCTATTTCTCTAATGTTAAAGTTAAATCAAAAACAGGGAAAATGAGATAAAATGGATAGTCAGTTTTGATGTCCAAATGCTAAGCCATTCTTGAGTACTGTCAAAGAAACTGCCAATAGTGCTAAAATTGTGATACCTGCCACCCACTTCTCAAGCCACAGAGAGGAGTGTTTTCCCAGTCTCTGATTCTTTTCGCAAACACTGTGCAAGTACTTAGCCGGAAGAGTTCCTCCAGGTTCAAATAAGTCAGAAGAAATGAGTTATTGGAGTAGTTGTAAGATAAGCCTTCCTATAGAGGACACCTGATGGACTAGTCCTCATCACTGGGAAAACTTGTCAGTGCAAGGGTAAAACAGAGAATCGAAGGTGAGCACAGAAATGAAATGGATGCTTCTGGAAGCAGTTTATCACTCTAACTAGCTTTTTAGCTGCTAAATTGTAGATGTTAGAGCACTGTTTTTGAAGAAAACTTGAATCACTTAGACCAAAAAAAAAAATCTGTAACTATCCAAAGTAGTTCTAACTTACACAAAGATTTAGTTAGAGACAGTAAACCTTGGACTACACAATTTACAGAAAGTATGTTCATATCTCTTTTATTGTGGTACATTAAAGTTCTTATAATTTTATTTTCCTGTAAATAATTTTGAGTTTAAATAAAAATTCTTATCCCTTTCCCTAATAACATAAGCACTTCTGCTCATTAAACTCCTCTATATACCAAGCAATGGGCTGAGAGCTTCACACAGGTGAAGCCTACATAGAATCAAGTTAAATATCATTTTATCAACTTCAATTTTTTAATTACAAGAAATCAACCACATGGGCTCAAGAAACAGAAAAGAGAATGAATTCTAATCATGGTGGTAGTTTGTCTTCTTATAGATTTTTCTGAACATGCACCCTTCATATTGTCACCTCCTTCCTGCCTCCCACACTATCAGCCTCTGTAGCTGCAGAGGATGGTTCCAGTGTTAGAAGATACAAGTCTTTACAGAAGTGGTCTACTCATCTGAAGCTCGAACAGTCTAACACTTTGGGAGGGAAAAATAGGAGCTATGTTAGACCTTCTGTATAAGAGTGCCTTGGCCACTATGTGGCATCTTCCTCAAAGATCTAAACTCAGGGGTTGAATGGTTTTTGCATGTTTTCTTTTCTAACCCATGTGCCTGAAACAAAGCTGGCCTTCAATAAATGTGTTGATGTATGGTTAAATTAAATGTAATTGTATTGTGTACTGTACTTCCTACTGGTTTGCCAACATAGCCATAGGAGATCCTGAATTGTCCACAACAGTCTTCCACAACACCTGCACCACTAAGTCTGTGTAGGTTGCCAACATTTATTTAATAATGATTACCAGCATCACATGATTCTAGAATTTTAAAGATATATAAAATTACTCAATAGAACATGCACTTGGGCCCCGAATAGTAGACTTCTTGAATCCAAACTTGTTGACTTCAGGGAGTCTGCCCCGTGACAAACCTTGGAGTCCTTTAAAAAGTGCCAATATTCTGGCCCTACTCGGAAGATTTCATTGATTTCATTTTAATTGGTGGGCAGCACAGCTTTCTCTAAATTCCCTTAGAGTGTAAGTGGTAACATGTGATCACCGCCACCCTTTGCTGCATCTCTGAGTTGTGCTGACAGAAGGCCCATATAAAAATAAATGATAATGGTAAGTTCAACAATAAAGAGGGTCTCTCCTTGTAAGGTGTTTCCTGCATAAATCAAACCCCTAACTTGGGCCTCATTAATACGAAGTCCCTACATCAAACACAGGTCTCCTAGCACATAATAGCAGAGCTAAAATGGAAACCATTAACTACCATAAAAATATTTACAGAGTAATGTCCTACTTGAGAGTTTGAGAGAACCTTTGGGAAAAAATATTCTCACTTTAATGAGTTACAATGGTAGTTCAATTTCATAAAGCAATTAAATGAAGTGAATTTAGCACCTACGTTTTAAGATTTGACTCTAGCGTGCACACACGGCCATCCCACTTCCACAATCAAAAATAACACACAGATGTCCTCTCATTCCAGAATTTCTGAGCTTATATTAGAAATCATTAGGGTTAAGTTTACAGATGCCAGGAAATTATAAAATTGATCTCACTGACATTAGACATGAAAAAGGAAGGCTGCTGAGGGTAGGCAGGGGGAAAAAAACAGGAAGCAGAGACTGAAGGCGAGAATAACTCAATGCAGAGTGACAGGGAGCAGAGAGAAATAGAGAAAGGATCTGAGATGAAAAGGGACAGAGCCATCCCCTGCAAATGCTCCATCAAAATGGACAAAAGAAAAAAAAATTAAGTAGTATAAGAGCAATTCTAATAATCAGTGAGGTACCTTAATACTTAACTCTTCTGCTTAAAAAAAAAAAAAATCTCAGGCAAATCTGTGACAAGACCAATGAGCAAAATCCTGTCTTGACCAGACGGTTGCTTCCTCCAACTAGGTGCAGCTTCCTCTGAGTAACCCTGACTTTCCCCTCATGGAGCTTTACCATTCTTTTCAGGTTGTTCCAATTTATTTATAACACAGTAAGTGCTACTGACCCAAGCCTGCTACTAACTGGAATGAGGAGTATCTGAGTCATTTTCCTTCACTCTTTATAGTCACAGCACCAGAGTAACAGGCAAGCCATCTCGATTATACCTAAATCTAAGTAGTATCTCTGTTCTTCACCAACCAAGTACTTAAAATTCTGTAACAGTTGAGTTTTCATATCTGCAAAGTAAGGATGTTAGGCTAGGTTTCTGAAATACCCCTCAGATCCAATGTACTATAAGATTACTGACTACAATGATGGTTTTTAAAATTCAGGTACCAGAAAATCTTCCCATTATTCAGAGAATATATAAGAATAAAATGCTTCACTTCTTTCCCAAAGAACAAGAATCACCAGAGCTAAACTGCACAGTGGACTTGATTTACTTTCTTTTAAAGAGTTTTGGCTTTGCATGCAATTTAAAGTCATAAGTCAAGCTTTCTATCTTTAAGATATAGTAGGCATTTCATCAAAGAAAAAAAAGTTATCCTAAAAGTACACGTATATAATTTTGCCTCCTCACTGTCACACCACTCTTAACCGGTTTCACTGAATCATTTCCTATTTCTACATTCCTGAAGACGGGATGCAGTTTTCAGAAGTGCAATAATAACGATTTTAGAGTAGGCTCTTTTCCAAAGTACAGTTTAGCTTCAAAGAGCTCTGCAGAGAAAAATGAAATGGTTCCATATGTAAATAAGTTTCAAAGGCTGAACACTCTAAATAAGACTTCAAATATAAGCACAATACAGCTCAACATCTTATAAGACATTCAGAAGGTATCAGATCTTGGTTTGATAAATCTAAGTTTAATTTTGCCTTTCACCAGGTGAAATAAAACATCATGGGTGAAAATGGACTATTCTTCATTCTTACTTGACACAGACACAGATATTTCAAGAAAATTTAGTTGTATTCCTTGCCCAAAGAATTAAATTTAGTAGATGAACTTATAACTAACCTATTACGTTCTTCCAAACTCAATGTACATAGATTGAGAAATTGGATAATTATAAAATTTAATACATTTTGAAAACAAACATTAGAAATACTATAAATGTTATTGAGTTTCTTTCTCTCCTCTCACATTTTAGCATACACCTAGGGCAGCACATGCCAAACAGATGTGGATATCATGTTTCTGAAAATTACTTTCTGGCTACTCTTGTGAGGAAATCTATTCCTAGACTGATTCTGACGGTGGGAGCTTAGAAAGCAGAGAACCCTGTTCCTTCCCTTTACATCTAACAGACTTATAAAGGAACAAACTCAAAATTAGGGGTGGAGGAGTGAAACCTCAGAATAAAACACGAAGCACATAGGAGACTCATAATTTGAGGGAAAAGCACATAGTTTATTCATGAGGGACTAATAGTAAAGCCAGTAAAATTTAGACCTCTTGCTCAAAACACAAGGCCCTCCCAATTCAGTGTGTACCTCCCCTGGACACACACACGGTTGGTGGCTTAATACCGATAAGACTACACTACATCATTCGTATTTATAGTCTAAATAAATATCTGCTGATTAATCCCACAGAGGAGCTTGAAAGCAGGCTTTGAACGGACCAGATGCAATAAGGAATAAAAAATGGACGCTGCATTTCACAGCCTTAGATTTTACTAGAGAGACATGTCATTTGGTCCCCTGCACCTATCAGACCAAACAGAAGTACTTTTTAAATAAATATTTTCAAACAAAGTAAGTACTTCAATCACAACAGCTTGTGCTCATCTTATAGTACTTGCATTATAACCTACAGAACTTAATGTACTAAATAAAGATCATTATCTACTGGGACATCCCCGTTATTCGTGTAGCTGGAAAGTATTATTCACTCTTTAGCCAAATGAGGAAAAGGCTTTGCAAGGTTAAATTAGTTGCTCACGGCTAACAGTAAAACAGAAAATAGAACTCAGGGTTCCCAAAGCTGTTGTTCCAGATTTCTTTGTTCGTTATCTAAATAAAACATCTCTCTTTTATAAGACTTTAGGGATCTTAGGTAGTTTTTATAGTAATGTTCATGATGCAACGTGTTTTTAAAATCAAGGTAACTCATCATATCAAATTTGCATTTTTCTATTTTAAAACCTAGCTAAATGACATTGTTTTCTGATGAAAAATTTCTATGAGAAAATATTTAAATTTTAAATTCAAAATTATCTCTTAAACATTCCACATGTCTACACAGAAGTCCGCCCCCCAAAAAATATCCCCTTTGTAAATTAGTTTAATACTTTCATTACAGTTTTAATAAGAAAGAACCATTTGACCTCATAAAAAATAACTTTTAACTTACTACTTTAAGGATTAAAAGATTGCCTCCTGATTTATTAGCAAAATAACTATTAAACTGAAGTTTGTTTGCTTTGGAAATGAAATAAATATTTGATTCCAAGCAATAGCACCAATATTACTAAATACAAATTGTGTTTTACCATTTTGCCCTTTGTTATCATGGTCAATAGCTTTATGATGTCCTATGGCCATTGTTTCAGGATAATTGCATTTTTAGAAGACTTCATTTGCAGCAAACATTTCAAGAGCACAATATGAAGAAGTCCATTATAATGAAACAACTCAGTGAATTGAAACTGAATAAACAGAAATACTGGAATCTGTCTATGAATTATACCCTGTTTTGCCACACCCTACCACTCTCACTGCTCCCATCTGCAAGAATGTCAAAACACTTCCTTTGTCTTTGATTCTTCCCCTTCACAATTACCATCCTGCCAAATTCGTTTTATTAATACATCTGTTTAATTAGTTTAGAATCTATCTAGTATAGGGTGGAGTCAGTAAAAATAAATGGCTATTTCAATAAAAATCATGTAACACTTATTGCAAAGCACTTCTAAGCCAAACTAAATAGCTTATTAGCACATGGTAATTTTATACATTCTCATACGTGTCTGATAGATATTTATAACAACTTGGAAAACTTCAAAATCCATTACAGTCTGCAGCTGTCCTTCTCATACTTTACAAGCATATTTCAACCCTAGCATTGTTTTTTACTAAAACAGCCTCCTTCCTTCCAAAGAAAAGCCAGAGTGGGATATCAGGAGCATCTTCACCAATGACTCGCCCAACTAACCATGAGCCTTTGCTTCTCTGAATAAAAGTAAATGTCTATTTAATCTCAAGAAAGAGAAGCCATTCCCAATTTTATTCTTTATCCTTAAAATCTCAGCTTTTCGATGATTCTGCTTAAACTATGAGTACAAGGGCATTTGAAGATAGCTACTCAGATTATAAACTCTACAGAGGCACACTGTTGCATGGAATGAATATTGTCCCAGTTGTCCAAGGTTTGTCCCTGTTATTTATGACCTATATAGTTAGCACCCTTTCTCTCACATAAATTTAGGTGATCTAACCATACTTAAGCCCATGTCTTATATGACTTTAATCTTAAACTATCAAATGAGATATTCTAGTGACAGCTCTGCTATGAGCTGCCTATAATAGCAAAGGAATGGCCTTCAGGGGCATGGCAGAAGGATACCAGGTAACCGTGGTAAAAGACATTAGAAATGAAGAAATAAAATTGGAGGGGAATCTGCAGAAAAGAAAGGATTTTCTAATGCTTTGGATATGGTTGGTAAAACCACATTGGTCCACAAGATCTTCCAAAACCCAAAGGTTTAAGCCAAACATTAGATTTCAATCCATTCCAACATTAAAGGCACCCAGGGAAGCCAAAGGTATTGTATAAATACATTATCCATTTAATCTTTGGAGAGAATTTCAAAAGAGTGGAAAAGTAAGCCAAAAACTCAAGGACAAATAGGAGTTACCTGTAGTTGGACTTTCCTACTTGATTTTAAGTTGTTATGGATGATAATGAAATAAGGACAATTTTAGTTAGGCTCATACATGAATCTCTGATGAGTAAGAATGACCAGTACAGATGACATGAACATTCTATTCATGGAACACCAAGAAGATCACCACCATGCTCTTGAAACATTACATCTAACTTCTTAGTACATTACAAAGACATTTTTGGTATGACAATATCCTGAACTCACACATTCCTTCTTGCCAAATTTTGAACAGAAAGATGGAATGAGGAAATGAGCAGAAAAGACTCTGATATATACATGTGTATATGAATTTGGGTGTATACATAACACCATATGGATGCAATGTATGCTGCAAAGTTTAGAAAATAATTAGAGGGAAAATTACAAGACAGAAATTGAAACTTAAAGACTGTGAATATTCCAATATATGTTAGTGTTTTCAAGTAAAAGCGAGGTATACATGGCAGACAATAAGTTCATATGCAAGATTTTGTATTAAGGCTGCTATTCAATCAATTTCATTTAGTCCCAGTGTTCATGTGTTATTTTTAATATTTTTTCACCAAATGATGATATGCTTAAATACAATTTCAAAGCTCAGGCCTTGGACTATATTCCTTGCAAAGCTGTACTAATTCACATTTTGATGAGCAGTATATATACATCAATCAGGTACTGATGTATATTCAAATACACCTATGAACAAAACAGGATGCCCTATTGGAATAAAAAGTGGTAGAAGTGGCTTACACAAAGCACATAACTACACATTTCCTTTGCTTTGCAGTCTTTCAGTGTTTATTACTCTGACCATGCCCATTAGGATCACCTGTGGGGTTAAATAAATATACGGTTCCTCGCCCCAACTCAAAACAATTTAAAATAATTTCTGGAGCCCTGGCTGGTGTGGACTGGCACTGGCCTGTGAACCCAAAGGTTGCTGGTTCAATTCCCAGTCAGGGCACATAACCAGGTTGCAAACCAGGTCCCCAGCCAGGTCCCTAGCCGGAGACAGGTTAAAGGCAACCATACACTGATATTTCTCTCTTTTCTTCCTCCCTCTCTTCCTGCCCTTCTCTCAAAAAATAGTAAGTAAAATACTTAATAATGATTATTATTTTAATTGTCTTAAAATAGTACCTAAATGTTACTTTAAATTATTTTTGCTTCTAGACCTACTGTTCAATTTTCCATTATATTAATAATATTACAAATTATTAAAGGCAATTATACAATAAATATGCATCCATGTATAATGGCATAGAATGTTGGCTTTTCTATCACCCCCATCCATCCTGCATTAGTGATCACTCCAAAATTGTTTATGTGACAAATCTTTGGCCTGTTAATGGGCATTAATTAGTCTCAGTACTAAAAGTACTAGAAGTAGTTATCATTCTCTTGAGTAACAAAATTATTTTTTAGTATATGGGATTATCTTTTATCATATGTTGCAATTAATATTATTTACTTTTCTTTATTTGCTACATAAAAAATAGTAATAACCCAGGGAGGAAAATGTTGTCCCCACCTTCTAAGTTTCTAAGAGCTTTTCAGTGTACCTTTTAATATTAATTTTATTCTTGGTTCATATTATTTTTCTTCTTTTACTGACATAGAAAGTAGAAATATTTTTGATAGTTCTATTCTACTCTAGATTCACCTACATCATTTCTAATATTTGTTTCTATATTTCTCAATATACTTCCTATTCCTCTGATGGCACAGTGAATTAAAACTGAATAAACAGAAATACTGGAATTTCTAACACTATTACTACTTAGTTTCCTTTGTATATTTCCCCTCATCTTTGATATCTAAACATTGGCGTAATGCTTGGTTCATTCTTCAGAACTCTTCAGTTCTCCATTTATACCAAACATTGTGACTGCATCTCATTTCATGGTTTCAAATATTATTTATATACTGAAGACTGTCAATTAGTCCCTTGCCTTGAATATGAGACGTTGATATTCCACCCTTCATGTCTATTGCACCCTTCCAGGTGCTCGTGTCGAAACACTTTATTCATACTTCGTACCAAGAATCCAATCTGTCACCCAACACCATTAACCCTAATGTTTGATCACCTCCTTCGATTTAATCTTGGTCTCAGGGCACAATCTTTTGTCACTTAGATAATCCCAAGGAGCTCCTAACAAGTCTCCCCTGTTTCTGCTCTTGCTCTATGGCCACATCATTACATCCTGCCATCAGTTTGATCCTGTCAAAACAGAAGTCAAATCATGTCACTCCACTTCAAACCCCACAAGGTCCTGTGGATGGCCCTATAAACCACTATTATTGCACTGTTCTTATTTCATACTACAGACCCTAACAATTACCCACCCCCGCTTGGCCAAATTGGCCATCTTACTGTTGTTCAAAGACCTCCTTTGGGTGGGGGCGTTCCATTTACTAAACCCTCTAGTAATGCATCTCCCCTAGACTTCTGCATAGCTAGCTTCCCCACTTTTTTTTTTAAACCCTTAGTTTCTTCCATGGCAATCAGACACACTCTATTTTACTTCTTTTTAATACCTTGTTTCCTATCAAAACATAAGCTTCTTGAGAGGAAGGAAGTTTATCTTTTTTTTTGCTCGTGAATTTATCCCGAGTGACTAGAAGAATATCAGGCACATACAGTATTCAACAAATGTCTGTGAGTGAATAAATGAGCAACAAGTAAATAATGACTATTTGTGGTAGTACTTTGCCTTGTTATTCAAAGGTTTGAGGAAAGCTAAAAGATATCTTCAAGTGATAAACTTTATTAAAGCAAGAAGCCCAAAAAAAGAGAACCAAAGTTTATATTGGACAAAGAAAATGCACTTAGCTTCAAAGTAAATGAAAAACAAAATGCCCTAATTAACATGGAAGGTCAACTAAAATGAGAACTACATGCAATTTTCATTCACTCCATAGACTTTAATCAACCTCAGAACTGTTGAAAGCATATAAATTAGTTTATGTTTTAAACACAGTAAAATTCTTTTCTTAATGTGAAAAAGGGATTTGTTTCTTTTTCTGTTTAACTCCAGGGCAGTGAAGAATCATATTTCAGATGGAGTCTGTAGACGAGGTATATGGTTTAGGGTCTGCAACATCACAAGTCTCTATAGAAATCAGAAAGATTAACTACACAAAGTGAAACTTGCATTTTAATAAAAACAAATCAGAAGTTACTTTCATTTATACATTAAGAAACTTTTACATTTGTGTACTAAAAGTAAATATAATAAAGTAAGATAAATAAAACATAAGTTATCCTCTGCCTCTGGCCAAGACTGAGAAGTTCCCATTGAGCTAATATCCTATAAGATAATGATTAAAAACTATAGAAGCTTTGGATATTTACTATAGCATTAATGACAGAAAAGAAAGAAAAAAACATATGCCTAATACTGCAGAAATATTTTAAAATATATTTCACTTCTATATAATAAAGAGTATTTATATGTTATTCATCCCAAAATTATCTTGAATGATGAGGAAATGCCAGTAATGTATTATGTAACAAAAATGGAAATAATACTACTTGCTATATGCCATAATTTCATAACATATGCATGCATACATACGTACATACAAAGGGATGTACACAGAAAGACTCTATACACATAAATACAAACTCCCATTGGAGGGAAAATATCAAACTTTTGATAATAGTTTTCTCTTGGTTATGAGACATACAACTTTTATGGTTTTCTGATTCATTTAAAATTTTTGTACATGTACTACTAGCTTTCTTATCAGACAAAAATGAGCATGACAAAAATTGCCACTGAATATACAACAAAGCCTTGAGAAAAAATTATTTTAAAAATCTGAAAACAAACACTAGACTCCCAAAATAATTACTGTTAATATATAGGTAGAATCTCTCTGTTTTCTCTGTTTTGAAGCCCAAAGAGTTTCATGTGAAATGTGCTATAACTGAAAACAACATATATTTCATTTTTGTGAAAATTTTACAGAGCAGAATTCTGTCATTTCTTTGTGTCACCTATTTTTTCTAAAATGCTAGTTTTACTTATAATAATAGTAATTTTTCCCTTTTCTTCCATTTCAGGATGATTGTTAAACTACATAAAGTTCAAACAAGATTGAAAATAACAGAAGGAAATGGTAATCTATTTGTTATGGCTAGCATGACCTATTACCACAGAAGAATACCACTTTAGGCACTCTTAGAGGAAGGAGAAAAGAGTAAAACATAGTACCTCATTATTAGCCACTTGCCTCATCCCTGGATATTTTTCTACTAGTTGATTTGGTTTCTGACTAAAAGCTCTATTTATGTTGTTCTTTCTGGAAGTTGGTCAACTCCTATTTCTGCCACTTTATTTCCACATACTTCAGTGAATCTCCCTCTTCCTTCCTACTCTTTCTCTCTCTACTCTTGACCATTGCTACCTAGAGTAATAGGATAACATGAATTGATCGAATGATATATAACGCACTGCTGTGAAACAGATAACTCACTCTCTTCTTCGAAGTATTTGGAAGTGAACTGACCTAATACTTGAAGATACAAGGTCCAATTCTTTTACGTTATCAGCATAATATACTTGTTACTTGTGGGGGCAGTTAACGTGTACTTGCACAATTTTCTAACTATGTTCATGTCATGTATTACAAATATCATCTGGGAAATAAAGGGCAAATATTAATGCCCTGATTTTATATTTAAAGGGAAGACCAGTTGTCCAAATCATGTGAATTTATGTTTAAATCTGAAGGGTCAGAATCTAGAATCTGAATCTTCCAAAATAATAAGCTCTTACTAAAAAATGCTTCAGTCATTTCTTTTTCTTCAAAAGGTTTATCTACCAAAAACATCAAATCCTGTACAGGTTGTAGATATTCTCCGAATCTAGGGAAATGTTAAGTCACCTGTGGCTAGGTCTGGGACAAAAGGCTTTGTCATTGATTCCCCAGCCAGGGCACATAACCAGGTTGCAAGCTGGAAGCAGGTGAAAGGCAACCATACACTGATGTCTTTCTCCCTCTCTGCTTCTCTCCCTTCCTCTTTCTCTCTGGAAATAATACATAAAATCTTGGGGGCGGGGGGGGGGGGGGGGGGCAGTAGGCTTTGTCATTCCAGAGTACTCATTTTATACAGAGTGGGCAGCAAGCTGTTTGTGTTTATCCTGCTGTTTAATAATGTTTGCTACCTTAATATTTTGTTGTTTAATGATGCTTTTGTGTTTGTGCATTTAGTTTATTTTGGCTGATGGCTTTATGTGGAATAACCAACAATGAGTTGAGGGAAATGGAGAACACAATGAAGCACAAGTAAGTCCCATGAACTATAGCTAAGGACATGGAAGAAAAAACAGGGAAGAAGCTTTCTAAATGCTGTTCATCCTGGATGCAACCAATGCAAAAATGGGTTTCAATCCCAACACTCTGTGGCAAGAACACCAAACAATGGGTTCAACTAATAAACAGAAATAACTCACACACATTATATTCTCTGAAGGAAAATAAATTCAGAGAAAAGTCCTTTAAAAATGAAAGATGTTAAGTCCTTTAAATTCTTAACTATGACTAACTCTTAAGTAGTAGAGGTGAAATTAAAAGAACAGAGGGGAGATTTTATAAAAAGACATCACCTTTGATAGGGTCAGTACAAGACATCAGACCAGAAGATGCAACAAAGTACGAATTTTGTCTCCACAACTATAAATTCAACCTTCCACTAAGGACTGTGGTTGGGAGAACTGTCCAACGTTTGACTCAAAAGAATGATATACTATTCTGTGTGATTTTTCTGATATTCAGTGTCTAATATTTTCCTGGAAACTTACATGCACACCTACACACAAAAACAAGCACACATGCAATATTAGAATGTTGAAAGATCACAAACTCCTAAATATTCATTATTAACACAATACGTAGATGAGATGTATGGAAACAGACAAATGAACTTACCCTACTCTCATTCTTCGGCCAGTATAATCTATTTTCCAATTAGAACAAAAACTTCCCATTGGCAACCTGGACCCATCTCTAGACTATGAGTAAAGGTTTAAAATGTTCTCAAATATGTACATGCCAGATATGTACTTATATAAGTCCTACTTTATGTTTTAAAACCAAAATCAGTTTGCATGATAAAAATCCAGATTTAAAAAAATAATAAGCCATATCAGACAAAGGATTCCATTTTCCAAATCTAAATATTCACTGGTGCTTGTTTGCAGATATTTGTATAGTTGTAAACACTTGGTTTCTACAGTGGGAGATACTTTTAAAATGTTTTCCAGTTTCTCAATGTTTATTTTTTTTTCCTTTGACATTATGACAGTATAGGTTGCAGCTCCCTTTAACATTAAGCAAATCCAAAGGAAAACGATGGATTTAATTTTTAAAATGTGAAAATAGGAATGATTACAAAGCAACTTGGTAAGTCAAATAGAAAAATAATTATTTAACAACAGCTTTAAAAGGTTGAGAAATAATAAATCCTTTTCCAAAGTATTTCCACGTCCTAAATATCCTATCTTTGCCAAGAATAATATTTGAAAAGTTTAAGTTGATCTAAAATACTTTAATTCAGTGAGCAATTACCTAGGAAAGGTAATTTTCTGAATTGGACAAAAAGTAATTCTTAACAAGCTGCTGAAAAATTGTAATGGGAAAATGCAATTTATCCCTTGCTAAGAAAAGTAAATGAAAGAAATTCAAATCAATTTCTTACAAATGAAGGAGATTAATAACCAGCCCTGACATCTTGGTCCAGAGAAGGAAGGAGAAAAATAATGCTAAGCATCAACTACAAGCTATATACCACCAGATGCTCACAAACATTATATCCTTTCTTGATGCAACAAAATTAGGAGACAAATCTTATTCTTCTATATTTACTGGTAAGAAAGGGGAAGCTCACAAAGATTAGCGTCATGAAGAAATTGCAAGTAACAGAACTGGAACTGAAATTCAGTTTTCTGTGTTTCCTGTGTCCCTTTACCTACCTCGACATGATTTTATTTGTAACATGAAAGACTATACTAGAGATAATCTCTACGGTCTCTTTTAGACTAATAAAAACTCATTTTGACGATGGTATGGGTACTATTCTTGTGCTACTACCACAACAGGTGGTAATACGCTAAACTGGGGAATTTCACATGTCAAAATACAAGGAAAATTCAACACAAAGAAACCTGTATTTTATTGTGGTACACTGTCATTTCTGTACTGTGGCACTGTAGCTGGGTATGGTCAAGTGCCCATAAAATATAGATAGCAAATATTTTTTAAAGCATAAAGGAGGCTTAGCTAAAAATTACAAAATGTTTTCGTTGTTAACCACTGACTTCTCTTCACCCACCGCAAGATATCTAAATAATATTTTGGAAGCTAAGCACAGATACAGATCATTTAAAATTCCAAAAACTCCTTGACCACTGCCATTGGACTAGCAAAAACTGTTTAGCCTACATAAAGAATAACATGAAAGCTGTCATATATTTTTAATGGAGTTCAGTACAAAGGGTTGATATAAACACTGTGACTTGAGAGAAACCTGGACTTTATAATGAAGAATACGACATGTAACAGCAACAGCCAGCTCTTTCCATGGGCTTATTGTGTTCATTGATTTTAGTTTTGAGTAAAAAAGAAGAAATATTCAGCTCCACCAAGCTAAGGAGACTATTATTTGATTTCACTGGCAATGAACCTATTTGAGTAATCTTGATGGGAAGAGGTCTCAATCTGTCTGTCACATAAAGCAAGGTTTTACCGTCACAATTACATTCTCAATAGCCAAGTTAAATTGTAAAGTGCAACATGAAATGTCTATCTTGCAATACTGCTGCAGAGACCTAGAGTTTCAAAGATTTTGTATACCGCACAGAAAAAGCATAAACACAAACAATAAAATACTAGCAAAGCGTTAGCCACTAGCAATTGCTTAGTAATAAAAAGTGAAAAGAGCAAGTATCAGAGATCATTTCCACAAATAGAAAAAGGGAGAAATACAAAGGGTTCTCATTAAACCCACTTAAACCATCTTCAGTTTACCCATCCTGTTCATTTACATGGAAATGCTTTTAAAAAGCAATTTAGCAACAGCAGAATAAATTAAGTCAATAATCTAAATCATTTTCTAAAATGCTCCCTACTTTCTTCATCAATATCACTATCTCACCAATTTATTCTTTCAAAAATAAGTTGAATTCCAAGATAATTAGTATGTTTCAAGAAAAAAGTTGAGAAAATCTCATTCACATTTTAAAAGATTTTGAGTAATTCATTCAACAATTATTTACTGCATGTCTATGTGCCAAGCAGAATGCTAAACTGCACAAAAGTAAATGGTGATTTTGTTTCTTAATTTTAAGTATCAGCTTCTTGACTTTTTCAATAATAATGCCATTTTATGAACGCTGGCATACCCTTTAGTATCATTTTAGAAACCCGTTACCAGCAACAAGAATGGTAAAACAAAATCAGCGGTAGGTTTACATTTACAAGTCTATTAAAGTTTGAACAAATTTTTGTTTTGCATTAAATTCTGTTATTTCTTAGCCACATGGAGAGTAGATTACAACCCCACATCCATGAGACAAATAAAACAGCCAAGTTCCACTTCAAGTTAATACTGAATTTGTTTTTTAAACATTTCAGAGAAAGATCAACTATTCGTTGTAGTAGCTACTAATTTAGGAAGTATAGTCATACCTTCATAGGCTGGCTACTTACCAACAATTAAACCAGGAATTTCGTATTAACATTTTCCTTTGTAAAAAATTACTCATTTCTCATTAAAGAATAACTTTGCCTTGAAAACAGGTTGCAGGTGAACTTCTAATTCATATATTCCACACATAGGCATATCTTACAAAATGGTACCCTTATTAACATTTTTATAAATAGAATACTACTTTATGTAATACCAAACTAAATAGAGATACTGCTCCACACAAGAACTTTTGGCCAATATTTTTTCCTGAGAATATATTTTCTTAATTTTCAAAAACTCAAAACAGTTTATAAATAAAATTATGCATAGAAAGATTTGTGAGTTACATTCAAACTGTTAGTCAAACATCAGAATCGTGTAAGTATCTTGAAAAGCTCTAAGTGACTACAAATGGTCTATGTGAAATATATAAAATACAAAACAATGAATTCCATACAGAGCCACTCTGTAATAAATTTATTATTAAGATAAACATTAATTGTTTGGATCAGAAAAAAATGTTTTAAGGATTATACCACTTACTTCAAAAACAGATATGTATGCTGTACTTTAGTTGCATTTTAACTAACTATTTGGGCATTATGTTTAACACTCTAACACATTTTTTATTTCCATTTAATGAAGATGCCTGGAAACCAAATAACAACCTATTATATGCCAGGAAAAGAGAGTAATTTTGACTTGGCGGGGAGGGATGATTATTTTAGAACATGAAAGAATTTGTCAAAGACAACACTTCAATGAATATAAGAAATTGCAACATATTTGTAGGGAGAAATTTATTTATCTGGGACTATAATACCTACAAATAATGTCTTGAGAAGAAGCAATGAACTGTGTTAAAACTTGTTAAAGTTGGCACAGTTTTAATAGGCTTTTTTTTTTTTATTTTCAAAATCTTTTACTGCCAAATATTACATTAATGCCAGACTGGAAGTATGTTTTCTTTCTGTTAAAATAACAAATTGATCTCAGTAATTTCAATCTCCTCAACAGGCGGTTGTAAAAATCATTTCTAACCTTCTGTTTAATTTGAGCAGAGATTCAGTATCTCTCCAGAACAATATTTTTGTACATTAAATTGATTTTATTATGGTCTGATTAAAAATGTAACTTCACTACTTGTGGAAGTACTAAGTTGTGTTTTAATTGTGTTACCTTCTATTTTATTTTATTTATTTTTAGAGAGAAGGGGAGAGTAAGGGAGAAAGGTAGAGACAGAAGCATCAACTTCTGGTCCCACTTATTTAAGCATTCATTGGTTGAAATTCTTCTATATACCCTGATGAAAAACAGAACCCTCAACCTTAGTGTATAGGGACACTCACTAACTGAGTGACCCAGCCAGGGCCCTTCTATTTTATTTTTAAATACTAAATATTAATTGCAATTAATATAATACTACCATGTTAAAACATTAATAGTTATATTAAAATATTTCTGTTTTCAGGTATCTGCTACTTTGTTCATGATTCATCTCATGCAATGGTTGTTTTTATTCTGCCTGACTTATAAGATTCTAAAGTCTGAAAAATAAAAATTTCAATTAGTCTCTTTATAAACTGCAAAATGTTCTATAGGGCTTTGGACAACTACAAAGATTTGTTCCTTTTCGTTACAGGACTAGGCAAACTAAAAATAATTAAGTTTGTTTAAAAATAATTAAGTTTGTAAGGTTTGCTCCTTGCATTTTAACTAACTGAACCTCATTGTAAAGCTTGCATCAGAAAGCCTTCAAATCAGAAAAATTCAATCGTCCGTAAATTAGTTTTCTTCAGATAAATATAAGTAAAACAAAATATATGCACAAGGTATGGCAAGTTACTGGGAGAACCCACATTGCCCAGAAAGCCTTACCCTCATGGGAAAAAAAACCTCCAAATTGTTATGAAATAGGAAAAGCCCAGTGCCCTGACAGCTAAATTTCCTCCACTCAGATGCTGCTGTGTCTGCATTCCTCCCATACTTGATCTGAAGGCTCTGCTATAAAATACAGGGTCTAGAAATTGGGTCCTGAAATGACCTCAGTGGGAAGGACTGCGCCAGATGCTTGCAATTATGGTGTCTTCAAGGAGGAGCTTCAGGGGTCCAGCCTGAGGGCAAAGGTTTTGGTGCTTACACATCAGCCAGACCATATCAGGACACTGAGCAAGGATTTCCAAAGCAGATGACTTCCTGAAAACAGAGCGCAATCCCAAAAGTCAAGAGACCGCAGATTCCTTAGGTATAACTTAACGAATGATGAGGGAAATCTAATTTGAATTCTTGGTTTGGAAGACTGCTGGTATCTTTTCAATGTTCTATTTTCTGACTACAATATGATAAAGCTCTTCATCCTCCTTGATCTCAAATCCATACTTTAACAAGAATTTAAATGATACCTAGTTCCCACTGGCCCCTCAATATTCAATAACACCATTTTTTGTTGTTAGCTTCCAATGGCAAAGTAGTTAACAGGATAAGTACTGGAATAATCTGTCATTCTTTATACTAGAATGTGATCTGACAAACCAACCTGTGTAACCTAACTGCTTGGATTTTATGGAATTAACATCTAAGAGTACATACTTTTGCTGGAGTGGCTATTTATTAGGATTTTTTAAAAGATTTTATTTATTATCCTTAGGGAGGGGGAAGGGGGAGAGGTAGAGAGGGAGAGAGACATCAACGAATGGTTACCTTTCACCTGCCTCCAGCTATGGACCTGGCTGGAGACCTGGCTTGCAACCTGGTTATGTGCCCTGGCTGGGGAATCAAACCAGTGACCTTTGGGTTCACAGACTGGTGCCTTATCCACTATGTCACCAGCCAGAGCTCTTCCTATAAACTTTGGAACCAGCATAACCACTCTGCTGGTTCTGATACCAAGAAAAGAACCCTGGCCTGCGGTTAAAAGATGACCTTTCAGAAGGGAGCAACAGAGAGAACCTGGATCTTTGGGGACACCAACGAGGCACTTACAGCCAATCCTGGACCTTCTGCTTTTGTAAAAGCAGCTTTCCTGATATTTAGAGGCACTCTGAGTTGGATTTCCCATTATTATTAGAGAAAGCATAACAGATACGCATTTTGCCACACTTCCAAGTCAGCCCATAGCGTTTTTCTGAAGCCTCTAAAGAAAGGATCTCACCTTACACTTGTTTATATTGAAATCAAAAGTCAGATCTTTCTCATATACTTTTATAAACTCAGATTCCTATCCTTAACTCTCCCAAAACATGAAACCTTTTGCCATTTACTTAATCTCTCTGAACTTCAGTTCCCTCATCTATAGTATGAGGTTAACACATATATCAAAGGTTTTAAGAGAATTAAATGAAATAACACACGACAAATGTCTGGGATTTGATAAAAGTAGTAATAAAAGCATTTTAAAAGATATGCAGTAAGCACAACCTCTTTAAAATAAACACCACATATTAAAAACATAATTTTTCAATAGCCAAATTTGCCACTGAACTTTTTGTTTAATTCATTATTCAAAAATTGCAGATAATGAAGCCCTGGCTGGTGGCACCAGCCTGCGAACCAAACTCACAGGCACATAATCAGGCTGCAAGCCAGGTCTCCAGCCAGGTCTCCAGCCAGGTCCCCAGCTGGAGGCAGGTGAAAGCCAACCATACATTGATGTCTCTCTCCCTCTCTGCCTCTCTCCCTTCCCCTCACTCTGGAAATAATAAACAACATCTTTTTTTTTTTAATTGTGGATAATGGAGCAGTACAGAAATAATCAACTTGAAATTTGTGGAACTGTCCTCTTTGCTTTTATTCTCAAACTATAAAAACCAAGGTTTTATGATGCTGTTTGTGTTTTGAAGTTGTCATGTGCTCTAAATATGTAAAACATTCACTTTTTATTGAAAAATGTCTTAATCAATCCCTTTTTTGGGAGAGGGAGAAGAGGCCTTGTGAACGTACCCTACTAGTCAGCAGAAACTTTCAAAGTAAACTGCAAATGCCTAAGAGTTGCTTAGCCGTCATGGAGCAAGTTTATTTTTGGAGATAAAAAGTATAAGGTCATAACTGTACTTTCCCTCACATTCCCCACAACAAAAAGTAATTTTGTTCCTTTGAATTATGTATTGATTTTACGGTACCTGTTAAAGATAACTATCCAGGCTTTGAAATGACTGTCTCCTGATCTGTCATGCATTTAGCAAGTCGGAAGCTCTCTAGCCCTGGCACCAAAATTATTTTTTTTCTCTTTTTAAAAACTAAATTGTCTTTCCCCCTAAAATGTATTGGGACATATCTACTGAGAGACAATATGTCCCTGAAACGTTAAGAAAAATACTCCTGTCTCAGCATGCCATTTCTGTCCATTGTAACTGAGACGCTGCACTTCTGGCCAACAAGGGGAATAGTCCTCACATTAAAAACCAGCCCTACCGAAGTGGCTCACCTCACATGAGGTCCATTATAGCCCTTCATGCTCTGACCCTGTGCTGCCTCCAACTCCCACTGATTTTTAATAAGCAACTCAAACGTGGTACACTGTCTTCTCTTTGCCCAGGATACAGGCACGTGATAACACGGTTTGGAAGAACACACTGAAATAAGCCTGTAATTCCAGTCCTAAAATACACCATTGCAAACAAAGGCTTGAAATTATTTTCCAACCCTAAACTTTAATCTGGGTCCTTTAGTCCCTGAATTTTTCTTCTACCATGCATGCTCTAATGAGGCACCAGATAATATGTGTGTTGCTAACAGTTTGCTTAAACAGAGATGCAGCAAGTACTCATCAAATAACTAAAAATAGCAAACAGGTAAGTCAAAGGGAGGACCAAGCATCTTCCTAGGGGGTGAGAATATTACAGAGGAAATGCTGAAGAGCAGCCCAAATCCCAGACCACAGCAAGTCTGGGATTCCACTTCATGGGGCACTCAAGAGACCATTACTTAGGGCTTTAAAAACTTTTAAGGAAGGAATATTTAATATAAAGTAGGAAATCTTGTGAATTAAATTTAACGTAGACCTGATTGCATAGTGAATTTAAATGTCCATGATCAAGTCAGGAAAATGTGCCAGCCACACTGTAATTATAAAGCAGGATGGGACGATGGCAAGGGTAAGCTGGATAATAGACAGACCAACCAATGTCCAAAATCCTGTTCCTGGATGGCTTTAATGAATTATTCATTCTACTCTCTAAAATTTCATTCATTTTGCAAAGTTCTTGATTTTACACAGTATTTATGACTGTGAAACGCTGCTTTCAAAAAAAAAAAAAAAAAAGAATTATGTTTGTTTAAAAGAGCAAAATCAGAAAATCTCTGAGTGACGGATGCATGGCATTCCAGCTTTAAACAGGTTTTTCTGTTTCTGTCACCTTCTTAGGATCACACCTGTCTCCAATACTCCAGCTGTGTCAATGAACTCTTCCCCTCTCCTAGTCTCCCTTCCCCACCCATGGCTTCCTTCTCCTTAGGGAAATGACCCAGGTTCACCATACACTACATTTGGCCACTTTAACAAACAACAGTAACTACGTAGATGACAAAAAGAAATGAAACCCACATTTTGACCTGAGGAGCTCTGTCCTTTAGCACAAACAAATCCAGCCATGTTGCTAGGACTCAGGACCCCTGTACCAACACTGTGCCACACACAGAACTTGATTCTACCACTCCCTGTCGTGTTTGCCTCTGGTAGATTTGCTGTCTAATATTTCGATTAATTTAAATATGAAATATTTTGGTAGTTATGATGTTGTAGAAACATATGTCTTACCTTGGCTTACAACAGTGAGAAAATACTACACAAAGTGATCCACTCATTTTACTGAGTGATTAAGGTTCCCAGAGAGATTGACTATAGGTTAGAAATGAAAAGTCACCAGAAAAACATCTTTGAAACTAGTCCTCAGAGGTAGTAAAATGTGATACGTTGCACATATAATACTGTTCATTACACTATGACTAAGTCTTCTATCATAAAATTAAGATACCAGTATCATCACAGAGAAAACTTAGCTAAAATTGTGTTACCTCAACTGTTATCATATGAATCAAAGGTGGACACCAAAGTTTTATTGGACTGTCACTACATTACACTATCAGAAGAAAGCCAGGAGCGTGTTCCCTATTGAATATACAAATATTCTCTACAAAAAAAAAAAAAAGATATTTAATGAAAGCAAGCCCTAATTTAACAATCTGGCTAATAATTCCAAGATATACATCAAAATGAGAATGCATAGTTCTAAAAGCAACATTTTAACATAAATGAACCGTTCTTAATATCATTGTTCATTTCTCATTTTTCTCTTTGTAAGGTTGTCTGCTCTCTCCATGTCGGTTTCCGGCTTGACAAAGGAACAGGATTGGCATCCGGTGAGGCCGTACACCGCTGAGCTACACCTCACTCAGTTTCATGTCAAAGGAGGAATGGTTTCTTCAGATTAATTTAGTAGCAAAAGACTTTTATTTTTTACCATAGTACAGTGTGCATTTCACAGAAAAAAACACAGTATGGTGATTGATATTATTTTCAACGAAACATACCAGATTGTAAGTGGGATAGAATGTAGTCATAACTTTAAATACTGTCAAACAGGTACTCAAGGGACTCAAAACTAAAATTCAATTAGTCATTTTACAAAAGAACCTGTGAAAAAGGAAAAGCAGCTATAATTACAGAAGATAACTGTATTGAGACATCAATCATAATCCCTACTCTCAGATGTGAGGCAGAACATACAGCAAAACGGTCAAGTGGATTTGTTGTATGAGGTCATAAAAGAACGTCTGACAAGCAAGGTCATGGAAACAGATGTAATTCAAGAAGAAATAATGTTGACTCTATGCAACATTTCTCGTCCTCTGTGGTTTTGTTTATTTATATATCAGATTTCTGAGGCTTAGAAAACTAAAATTAATTTGACAAACAAAAGACAAAGATAGACAGACAAAGAGAGAGAGAGAGAGAGAGAGAGAGAGCCTAAAGAAAGCTTCTTCTTAGTAGTATTAATAACATTTAAAATTATATCCAAAATATTAGAACTGGCCTGTGAACCCGAGAGTCGCTGGTTCAATTCCCCAGTCAGGGCACATAACTAGGTTGCAAGCCAGGTCTGTAGCTGAAGGCAGGTAAAAGGCAACCATACATTGATGCTTCTCTCCCTTTCTTCCTCCCTCCTTGCCCTGCTCTCTAAAAATAATGACTAAATTATTTTCTAAAAATTATATCCAAAATAAAGATGTAAAAACATTTATATGGCAAAGCCAGATATTAATAAGTATGTGAAGATATTTTATTTATATTACAATTTGAACTGGACATAATGCATGGGAAATGGGGGCATTTTTTCTTCAATTAATTTTCTAAAAAGAGGAAAACATTTTTGGTGTATCACTTGACCAAATTACTTTAACTCACATTATATAAGTTGACATTTTTGCTTGAGTAAAATGAAATAGTGTCTCTTGGGAAATCAAAGATGAAATATATAGTTTATGCACATGAGGATATTTTATAGCTTATTGGAAAGAAAAGCAGAAATAATGATACTGTAATAGCTGCAATCGAAACATGTACAAAGTACACTGACAACATATTTGGATATTAGGACAGAAGAAAAAACTGTGTTCCAAGCCAACCAGGAAAATGTTTCCAAAACAGATGAAACTTGACTAGACAAAATAAGAATGAGTAAGAGTTTGGTGAGTGGGTAAATGGACAGGGAATTATCATACAGACACAGGAGAACATTCAAAAGCCCTGAAATCAAAAAACAGTATCTTTGGTGAGAGATGGGGGAAGCAGCCTGGTGGGAGAAAGGGTTTGGGCCCATTTAAGTTTCTTATTACTGTCTTTTATTCTAACCTATAAAAATTTTAAATTAGTAGTTTTATTCCATAGCACACCTGTAAGCACCAGTTTTATTCTACTTTATTTGTGACGGTTTTCATACACAAGATCCACATTAAAAAGTACACAACTGCATAGCTTGGTATCTTTTAGCATGTAGCTTGACCTTAACTGTGCAAATGATACCCAGATCAAAGAGCAGAGTGTGGCCAGCATCCTAAAGCTACCTCCCAAGGACTAACCATCTCCCCACCCCCGCCGCTCCCTCCTGCAGGTAAGCAATACCCTGACATCTACATTCATCAATTAGTTTTGCTTGTTTTTGAAATTCATATAAAGGAAATACAATACATACCCTTTTGGGTCTAGTTTCTTTTCCGCAAAATTATGTTCCTGACCTTCACTGCTATCATAATTGTTCATTTACAGGGCAGCGTAATATTTCATTACATGGATATCCTCCTACCTATTCACTACACTGTCGACATTTAGATTGTTTCCAGTTTTGGACTATTACAAATATCATTGCTGTAAATATTCTTACACATGTCTTTTGGAAAAGGTGCATACTCAGTTCTTCTGGGCTTATATCAGAGAACAGATTTGCTGGGTCATTACGTTGTACAACATGGTTGCACAGATTTGTACCAACACTATATGAGAGCTTAATTTGCTCCATATTCTCGACACTTGACATTTTAATCTTCACATTCTGCTGAGTACGTAGTAGTTTCTCATTATGGTTTTAATTTGCATTTCCTAGATGACTGAATTGAGTATGTACTTGGCCACAAAGATATACTTCCCTCTTTTGCTTGCTATTTAAAAAGTTCTTGGAAGGGGAGAGAGGGAAGGAAAAAGGGGACGGATGTAATAAAACAACAAGAAAATTAAATAAAAAAAAACAGTTCTCAAAGGCCTTTTATCCACCCTCAGCGTCGCCTGACAGAGGTAGTGTGGGGATAGGAAATGCTGAAAAACACTGTAAGCAAATATTGATGGCATTAAGTCTTCAAGTGAGGACAAATAATTTTCTTCTTTACTCAGCTACCCATCTTTATTCTTCTTTTATTCTTATCTATTGACGCTGTCTTTCTTCTGTTTTTCTGGTCAAAAAGGTCAATAAAATTCAGTGTTAACAATGTCCAAGTACTTTATGGAAAGCACAATAGTTCTAGAACAAGTTTGTACCCAAGACCTAGACTTCTTACTTTAGGAATGGCAAATACATGAGCGTTTTGTTTTTAAATAGATATTAAAAGGGAGCATGCCTGACAATGTATTTGAAAATAAATGGCGCATTCATTAAATTTTAATGATAAATCTGATTATCTCCCTTTTTTCCTCAATTTATGAACAGATAATAGTTGGTAAGCATTTTAAAGACATATCAGAAGTGGGGGTTAGGGGGAACCCAATACATATTATAAAAAGAAACCAGTAAAAATAGAATACATGGGTGCTTTCTTTTACCTTCTCTGAAGATTAAATGCAAGTTACATTTGGCAAAACTAAAGTGGCTGTGACCTTCTTCCCTCCTCTGCACGATTAATTACTTAAGGTCCTACTAATTGGAAGATGTGGCTGAATTTCAAACACTTTCATTTTCTGGGCCTATCATCTTGTTCTATAACCACCTATTAAGCTGTTCATCAAAGGTGAGCCAACAAGGTCACCTGAACAGTGTCTCTTCAGCTCCTCATTACCCACCTTCAGTTGGTAATTAACAATAGTAACATTTCCATAAATCAACATATTTCTGATTATTCTCTGATGATAAACAGAATGTGTGCATCCCAACCCACCCCTTTTAATTTTATATAAAAAATACAGTCTAAATATATCACAGAGGGAACTCAGGTGAAATATTACATGAGTTTCTTTAATTAACATGTACCCAAAAACAAGGTTATGTACCTTTGAAGGAAAAAATACAAACCTATGCACAAAACTTAATGAGTCTGCTGACAACATAAGGGTCAAACACAAGAAGCAAAGGATATCAGCCACCTAGTACCAATTTATCCCTCTGCCTAAAAAATTAAGATTCAGTTCGGCTTCACAAATAACCATTTGCCTACTTAGCCAAGGAAAGCAACTATTCTGAATGAAAAGTAGATTTACTTCACTCTCCTCACAAAGAACACATCACCAGGTGAACTAATTAAAACCTTTCCAAAAGATATGTTTACTATATGCATTTATAAACCAAACTTTGGAAATGCAACATTTCAGTTTTATTTTCTTTCTGTACTTGTGGTGTGTTATTGTTGTTTTCTTGATGTTTTCACTTTATAGGGTTTTTTTTTATCATATTATTTAGCAAGTTCAACCACCAGGTTGCCATTTTCATTTCCAGTGACTCTGTCTAGAAATCTCATATCTAAAATGTATACTCAGTTTAAAAAGACTTTTCTGAGACTAGAAAATTCATAAACAGAGTATTTTAAAATGATCATAGTAAAAATCCTGAGAGTATACTTTAAAACAGAAATTATTATAATAGCTAATCAGCCCATCAATTATGTAACACTATATTACAACCAATGATTGTGTATTATATAGCACTCTATTATGTTACACTGTTAAATATTCTTATACTTCATTGTGGGGGTCTGGAATAAGTCACCCCAATCTGTGCCTCTGTGGTGTGCAGACTATTGTAAGCTAAAGGCAACTTTAGCCACAGGCTCAAGGTAAACTTCTGCCCCTCCCTTAACTACCTATAATAAGAGATTATCAGAGATAACCTCTTGTTGACCTATTTACTGGGCAGTACACAAACTTAATATACTAAGCATCAGCTCTTCCTATCATCTCACAATGACCTTTTGCAGCCTCCAAAGCACCTCGCTTCATCCCTAGCTCAGGATATCTTATAAACCCATGTTCCCTCTCCATCTCTAAACTTCTCATATACGTGGGGTTTCAGACACTCTCATGTATGCAGGATTCCCATACATATGCATGTATTCAATTTGGTCATTTTCCCTGGCTAATCCGTCTCAAGTCTATTTGATTATTAGACCAGCCAGAAGAAACTTCAAGGTAGAGGAAAGTTTGTTCCTCTACAACAGTATGTTATATGCCCATGATTGTATATAGTGTGTAATTACCCCATGTTTATTTCTAAATATCGGAAGGAAATAGTTTATTTTCTTTAGTACAGTATTTTTAAATTACTATTTGCATTTTCAATTTTTACAATTAAAATTGTTAAATATATAGACACAGTTTAGAATTAGTTCCAAATTATTATGAAGAATAGTCTGCTAGTGTGTAAAGTGACCGGTTTATATTGATATCCTATTAGTTAAGAGAAAACACAACTCAAACCTATTTAAACAGTAAGACAACATATAATTTCACAAAACCAAAAACCTAAGGATTGAACAAGGTGAGGGTAATGAATGGTCAGAGCTCAGCCCTATTTTTCTACAATTCACTCAGAAAAGATCTCCTCTAGTAGACAAGTAGGTCTTCGGGTCGTCTTCCTTCAGTGGTACTGGCCTGCCCCTGACCAGAGGGACGATGAGGAAAGCAATCTCCCCATTACACAGTAAAAGTCCTTCCCTTCAGTTTGATGGGCTCAAACCTGTCCATGTACCAAGTGAGCTGATCTCACATTCTAGGTTTTGAATGAATGGTATGTTTTCTTCATTCATTTTTTTTTTTTAATTTGGCTTTTTATTAAATAGGAATTTTTTAAAACTAATGTTTTTCCATTGTTACAGATAATAAAGATATAGTGAGTTCTTGAAGAATAATAGAATTAAAGAAAGTTATAGAAGGTAAAACAAAGACTATATTAAGGCTCTTAGATGTGGTCAGGCAACTTGACCATAGTAGTTAATTGTAACAATTAAATTACTGTCATATCTAAAGGAAAGAAATGCTACATATTCTAAAGTGAGTCCCTCAACACTGGGTAAAACAGCATGATTCTTACCTTGAGGCATATCAGGTGGCAGGTAATGAGGTTCTTGAGCGCTAACATGTACCCAGTCAAAATCGTCATATATGTCCTGGTGGTAATCACAGGCCTCTGGACCATCATCAAAAGTACAGCCACCTAAAAGGGGTTAAAAAAAAAGAACATTTAGAATACTACATTCTAAGCAAGTGTGCTAAAACTGGACAACTTGTTGGAGAAGGAAACATTGAACTGAAATACGTAAATGTAGTACACAAACTTTAATAATAAATGGTACTCCTGCTTATCACCATTCTTGGTAAGTTTTCACACAAAATGAAATTTCTATCAAGAGATTGTCTGAATGCAAAATCAGTGCAAAATCAGAGGGAAGGCTAGGGAATAGATTTTAAAATATGAAAATTAATATTAAATGCATGTATAGTATTAGAGACATTGATATTTTTGAAGATTTTATTTCTTTATTTTTAGACACGGGAAGGAAGGGAGAAAGAGATGGAGAGAAACACTGATGTGAGAGAGAAACACATATCAGTTATGTCTCCCATGTGGGCCCCACAACTCAGGCATGTGCTCTGACCAGGAATCAAGCTGGTGACCTATCGTTTTGTGGGGCAACATCCAACCAGAGTATGTTAGATATACATTTAGTGAGACTTTCTTGAAATTTACCAACCACACACGATCTTAACAACTTTTAACAAATTTAGTGTTTTTAAGGGGAGAGAGGAAAAGGGTGAAAATCATTTTTTTCCATTATGCAATTTCAAAAAGGTGAAATTAGTACTTAAGTCTCATCGAGTTCCTTGCTTTGAAAGAATACTTTGGAATCTACATATTAATATCAAATGAAACAATTAAAACTTCATAGAGTCTAAAATGTTTGAGGTCAGTGATACACTCTTCAGTACTTTCTTTAGATTACTTTCACACACAATTACAACTTGTCAGAAGGGGAAAAACTAAAGCATAAAACCAATCACGTTGGCCTATAATCACACTCAACACGTCCAGTTCATTTAATAACTGCTTTTAGAAATGGAGGTAGCCTTTCCTCTGTACATCAGACATTTTTCCTGGCTTTATTTTTAGGGGAAATTTTATGACAGAGATAGAAATACATTAGCTTCTCATCCCACGTACATGCAGGCACGCGCAACTCAACATATTTATTCAAAGCATGAAACAAAGAACTGGCCTATATGTCTAATCTTGACAGAAAATGAATTAGTACTAATGAAAAGCCAGCAGTAGATTTAACGAGAAAAACCAATAACCTGTCTCCTTTTAAAGAGCTTATTTGTTTGGTTTCCATGGGGAATCTTTATAAAGAAACTCAGTGAATTATGTGCCCAGCCAGCTACTGGGTGGAAAACTTCAGTCCTGTAAGTTCTGCTCTGTAAGGAAGGAATTTATTTTCCTCATCAAAAGTTTGTTAATTTGAATATAAATAAAAGTTGCATTCCCAAACCAGAGTTACCGGCAAAGAAGGCAAGATCAACGTCCAGAACACACTACAGACCTAATCATCTTTGTAATAGCAGAATATGTATGTAGGTATCCTTGAATCACTCACATGACTACATCAATCATTTAAAATAACTAAACTTCAGCAGCTTGAAAGCTTAATATTCTCCATTAAATATGCTTAAAATAGCCTTTCTATAAATGCTCTCATAAAACATGATGTATTTTTAATTTAAAATTAATCAATGGAAAGAGGTTGTGAAGAAATGCATCTTCACGTAGCATGGGGAAAGTTTTTCTCAAAATATAATTTGCTATCAACCAAAAATGACTTAACGTTTTGGAACACGTGCCCTGAGGGTCCCCAATGCCCTTTATAAGGGTGCGGGTCCTCAGTATATAAATTTAAACTACCAGTGGAACCTACATTGGCTCACTTGGAGACAAATGGCCTGAGCTGCTGTCCTTCATAGCAAATGTTAATTTTGACTCCAGGATTGTGATTAGCAGTAACAACTAGGAGCTATACAAAATAAATGATCAACCCCTGCTGTCTGTGCACATGACAGCCATATCAATCAGGAGTCTTAGAAATAATCCCCAGTCTGCTTGCTTCAATGTTAAGAATATTTTTTAAAAATAATGTTTTAACCTTACAGTTTAAAATAAATTATATTCTGTTGCTGATTTCCTTTGCTGTGAAAAAATCATTTTAGTTTGATGCAGTCCTATTTGTTTATCTTTTCTGTTTTGATTACTAAGGCCTATAGTATAGTTTGATATTAGGTAGCATGAGTTTTCCAGCTTTGTTATTTTTTCTCAGGATCCCTGTTGCTGTGCAGGACCTTTTGTGGGTCCATCTGTGAAATACATCATTGGTCTTTTAATAGGAAATATGCTGAATCTATAGATTGCTTTGGGTAACATGGACATATTAATGATGGTAATTCTTCCTATCCATAAACGTGGTATGTACTCCCACTTACTGTATCTTCTTCAATTTCTTTCTTCCATGTCTTATAAAATTTTCCAAGTACAGGTCTTTTACACTTTGGTTAGATTTATCCTTAGGTATTTTATTCTTTTTGTAGCAATTATGAATGGGATTGTTTACTTAACTTCCCTTTATTGGCATACAAAAATGCAACTGATTACCAGATACTAATTTTGTACCCTGCTAATTTGCTGAATTCATGTATCAATTCTAATAGTTTCCTGTAGAGTCTTTGGGGTTCTCCATGTTCAGTATCATGTCATCTGCAAACAATGACAGTTTTACTTCATCCTTTCTAATTTGGATGCTTTTTATTTCATTTTCTTGTCTGATTGCTGTGGCTAGGACAAGACATACCTATCTTGTTCCTGGTCTAAAGGGGAATGAATACTTCTAGTTTATGCCCATTGAGTATGAAGTTGGCAGCACATTTGTCATATGTGACCTTTATTATGTTTAGGCATGTTTTCTCTATTCCCACTTTCCTGAGGATTTTGATTGCAAATGGGTGCTGGATTTCATCAAAAGCTCTTCTTCATCTATTGGTATTATATGGTTTTTAAAAAACTTTTATTTATTTATTTGTTTGTTTGTTTGTCTTTAGAGAGGGAGAAAAATATCAATGTGTAGGTTCCAGTTGCTACACCCCTCAACTGAGGACCTGGCCTGCAACCCAGGCATGCGCCCTGACTGGGAATCAAACTGGCAACCTTTGGGTTCACAGGCAGGCACTCAATCCACTGAACCACACCAGCCAGAGCTGATTATATGGTTTTTAGCTTTCATTTTGTTTATGTGGTGAATCACATTTACTGATTTGCAAATGTTGTACCAACCTTGCATTCCCAAAATAAATGCCACCTAATCATGGTGAATGATCTTTTTGATGCATTGCTGTATTCAGTTGGGATGGGAGAACATATTCATTAACACTTCTGATAAGGGGTTAATATAAAACTTTATAAATCACTTACAAAACTCAACACCAAAAACAAACAACCCACTCAAAATGGGCAAAAGACCTGAATAAACACTTCTCCAAACTGTATACGTATACAGATGGCCAACAGACATATGAAAAGATGCTCAATGTCATTAATCACCAGATAAATGCAAATTAAAACCAAAATAAGATATCATATCACAGTTGTCACAAAGGCTATCATCAATAAATCAACAAACAACAAGTAATGGCAAGAATGTGGAGAAAGGGAACCCTGGTGCACTATTGGCAAGAATGCAGAATGGTGAAACCACTGCAAAAGCAGTATGGAGATACCTCAAAAAATTTAAAATGGATCTTCCTTTTGACCCAGCAATACCACTTCTAAAACTATATCTGAAGAAACCCAAAACACAAATTTGGAAAGAACAAAAGCATCCCTGTGTTCACTGTAGTGTTATTTACATTTGCCAAGATATGGAAGCAGCCCAAGTGTCCATCAATAGATGAGTGGATAAAACAACTAGGAGGCACTTACACAATGGAATACTACTCAGCTGTTTAAAAAAAAAAAAAAATTACCCTCTGCAACAGCATGGACAGACCTGGAGAACATAATGCTAAATAAAATAAGCCGATCAAGAGAAAGACAAATACCACATAACTTCACTCATGTGGAATCTAATGAACAAACTGAACTAACAAGGAAAATGCAGACAGACTCATACATGGAGAGCAGATGACAGCTAGTGTGGAGGTTAGAGGGTGAACGGTTGAGTGAGAAGGAAAAAGGACTCATGGACATGGGCAGCAACGTGGTTGTTGCTGGGGAAAGAGACTATAAGGAGACTAAATGGTGGTGGAAAAATACAATAAACATTAAATGAAAATAAATTATAATCTAAGAGGCGCCATATATCTATTTACCACAGGGTATGTCAATAAATCTTCAATGAAAGTATTTTTAAATCTTTTTGCGAAGCATTTTGTATTTCAAGGTTAAAAACTAAAAACTAATACAATGTACTGAACTAGATAAAATACAAAAAAATAATAATAATACTGTTCCTATCCTGAATAATGACAGGCAAGGATGGGTGATGGGGTAGAGTACATATACATATACATACACATATACATATATAAAGTATGTCCAAAAGTACAAGCTAATGTGTCAATATAATTAAAAGTTTGTGCTTGATACTTTTGGGACAGACCTTGTCTCTGTGTGTGTGTGTGTGTGTGTGTGTGTACGCATACATATATATATTTGTGTATATATATACACATATACACATTTGTGTGTTAACTGCAGTATGTTGTAAGGAATAATAACAGTCACATGGCCAAAGTCACACAAAATAAAAATGGTAACTGAATTGGCTACACCTGGGTTGGTTAGAGAAGGCTTGGTGGGGTTGGTTGGGCTATGAAGACAAGAAAGGGTGCACTGCGCAAGAACAGAAACAAAACTGAAATTAGAAAAAAAGTGCAAGAGCAGAGGCAAAGAAGTCTAAAGGCTATGTTGGGGAAACTCAGATAGTCTCCAAAAAGTCAGCGCAATGAATATGAAAAGTCTGTAGGCAACAAGGCACAATCAAAACTAAATAGCTAAGATTTTAGATTTAAATTTTTTAATTTTATTCTAGTTATAATGAAGATATTAAAGGATTTCATCCAAGGGTATGACACAACCCAAGCCACATTAAAAAAATAATAATAATCACAATTCTTGTGGCCATATAGTGTTTAAAGCAGAATTGCTGGGGGTGAGGGGATTTCATTAAGCTTTATAGCAGATACCACATAACATATCTTGTTATGTTACACACAATCTCTGTTCACCATTTAAGGATCAGTAGAAAGAAAGCCTTAAGTAAAAAGTCTTCTATAATATGTAACCTTCTATATACATGTTCCTGATGTTCAAGACATCTTTATACGAGTATACATATAGTATTATAATCTACTTAAAAGACATAGCAAGGTTCTAATTCTTAAATAAAAACTCATGAATTTTAAAGTTTCACTGAATTAAATGGCAGAACAAAAGAAGACAATACTGAAATGATGTCCAAGAAATTTAGTTAAGCAGAGGGGATGACAAATGAGTAAAGAAACGTCTTACATCCCCAGTTGTTATATTGCTACAGGTAATAAGATTATAGCCAGACCATGTAAATCATGTCAGAAAAACATGTTACTTCTATTAGGGCAAGCCACTTACAAGGGTTCACAAGCTGTTTTCCTGAAAATTAAAATTAGGCGAATTTGAACTTGGCAGGGTTTCCTTCCATTCCTAAACTGCTCATTGAAAGCACTGACAGTAAGAAATATTAGGTACCCCAGACTACACAAACTACATTGCCTCAATATCTAGCATTTACAGAGATTCTTGACTACTTATTTGGTGGTAGCTCTATGAAAGAGAATGAAAATAGAGATCCTTTCTGTGGAATTATGTCAGAGTGCATTCTAGACTCAACTCCTTTCTGAAGTCAAACTTCTCAATAAAATGCAGGGTCTGGCTGATTTAGAACTGAGAAAAGAAAGTATAAAGGCAGTATGGCCCCTGCATAGCTCTGAACATTTTATGAAGGGCATTTTAAAAAAATATATTGTACTAGGATCTTCACCATTCTCCCCTCCTGAACATCTACCCAGTCTTAATTTTTTGATTGAGTATAACAGCAATAACTATACAGGACTATCTTTCCCAGTTCTTTGCTGTTTTTTAAAAACATACAATATTTCTTTTTGTTTTCAAAAATCATTGAACATATAAAATTTTAAAAGAAAGTCTTAAGCAAAATATGTTGGCAAAAATAAAAAGACACAGTTGTTTTATGATCCTCATAAATGAAAAAATTAATTGTTTCCAACTGTGAATTAATCTGGGTTACACAAATTTGCTCACTTAAGTGATCATCAACTTGAACAGTCTTCTCTCTATTAAGGACACAAAGAAAGATTAATACATGTCACATCAGGACACACGCAATACTGAATTAAACTAACTGAAAAATTCAGCTTTATCTATGCTAATCAGAAACCACAATATAAGTTTACTTGAATAATCCTGTAACTCATTACAAAACATTTCACACAAAATTTCAAAAGAACCAAAAGAAGCATTACTGTTCAAAAGAACATAAAGGAACTTATTATTAATATCTCAAATGTAAGTTCATTTATAATCTGAGTTAATAGTTTATTCCTAGAAAAAAACTATTGTAAAGAGTATAAAAATTGATGTTTTTAAATAAAGTTCTTATTTCATCTGAAATCTACTGGGATATATATATATTTCCCTTTCAACTCAATACTTCTGGGACCACTGAAAGTACAAAATAAAAATTGACATACTGTGATCAATGTTTGCATACTTTATATCTGCTCTAAAGGTAGGCAACACCTTTTCCCAATTAAAGTACCAAAATTCAAATAGGAAAAAAAATATTCCAAGAAGATGCAAAGGACTATTGCCTCTGAGGGCACAGTGTGAGTCACTGGTCATAATACATTGCTGTAATTCAGTACCAAAGATGAACAACTGAAGAAAAAGAACAGTTATAAATAAAAAAAATCCTTAAAACATAATCATTTCAGATTCAGGAAAAAAATCTTGTGCCCTGCCTGTAGTTAATTAGTATGTGCAAATATTATTTGAACCTAGCTCTTTCAAACAAGAAGAAATTTGAACCACGTTTGTGGAAATGTGAAACTATTGTTTACTGATAGATACAAATGACTTTTAATGATGAGAGAACTCATTTCAAACACACTCTCAAATTAAATGTTCTTCCCTAGAGTTCCATTTCCAGCCAAGAATATACGTTTAATATATTTAATCCAAGATTATTTAGCTTGTAAAACTTCTATTGAAATTGTTTATGATTCAAAGTGAATGCTATACTCCAACTGACAAGAATACTTTTCCTTTAATGGGAGTGAATTAACCAGAATGGTGTAAGTCCAATTTCAGTCTCTTCCATCTTTGCTGAGAAACAAGATGAAAATCTCCTAAACTTTAATTAGTAAGACCTTCAATTAATAAGAATTGTAAGGAAGCGGCACACACCACCACTTAGATGTTATAAGACAGACAGTCTTATAACACAGTGTGTAGTGATAAATAAGCACATTCGTAGCTTTGCTATTTTACCGCTTTGAGCATCAATTCCTCCACCAAGTACAATCAAGATAATAATAGCTACAGTACAGTGGTATGCAGATGGTGATAAAACTTGTAAAGCCTCTAACACTCAACACGTTTGTTTTTAAGGCACATTTTTTTTTTATTTAATTTGATTGTTGTTGTATTACATCCATCCCCTTTTTGCTCCCCTCAGTCCCCCTCCCCACCCACCCATTCCCCCCAAAGTCAATCCCACCTGTTGTCCATGTCCATGCTTCCTTTATACTAGGTTCTTGTCTAAGCTGCTCCCCTTCCTTGCCTCTGCCTCCTCCCTCCCCCCACCCCCTTCCCCCTGACCACTGAAGGCCTATTCACTATATTCATATATTTGGTTCTGTTTTGCTTGTTGTTAGTTTTGTTCATTATTGTCCTGTAAGGGGTGAGATCATATGGTATTTGTCCTTCACTGACTGGCTTATTTTACTCCAGTTCCATCCATAAGGCACACTTTTTTTATGTTTCATTCTTCACAATTTAGTCCGTATATGATGAGATCTGTCCAGAAAATATCCAGCTGTGCAATATGAAAAAGAGACATTTACTGAAGAAAATACAAGATACATGATACATTGTACCTAGGACAATGATGCCTCAGTCCCTTTCAAAGTAGGCGCCTTGGGACCTCCTAAAGTTCTCCCAATCGCCATCGGCTTGCCCCTTTGAATTTTACTGAATTTTACTGACAGTTTGAAAGGTCTTCCTTTTCAAAGGTGATTTTGGTTTTGGGAAAAGCAAGAAGTCACAGGGCACCAAATCTGGGCTGAAGGGGGAAGGGCCACCCTGGCGATTTGATGTTGTCCAGAAAACTCTACAACAAGCTGTGGAGCATGAGCAGGCATGTCGCAGTGTTAAAGCTGCCCATCACCAGTGTCCCATAACTGTCACCCTCCGAATCATCCCAGTAGTTTCCATGGAGGAATGTTCAAGCTTAACTCACAATTGAATGCAGATTCGTTGCTCGACACTCATTTTGAAAGTGAAGGGCACACAGTACACAGGTTCACACACTGACATCTCTCACTCTCACGGAGTAGTGCTGTACAGTGAGGTTACTGTTCACGCACGTGCGTTCCAGCCCACTCTCCTTGACTGCCAGGGTGCATCGATGCCCTGCAATCTGTTCTCACCATGTTAATAACGGCTGGACTTTTTCTGGACATAGCTCAGGATGATATACAGACGAAACCCTACGCACATATTAAATCACTAAAGCCTATGGAAGAAAGAAACTTCTGGTTTCTATATACCTCACTGGGAAAGACTAAGCAGAATTTCCATGAAGGCACAATTACCATGTTGCTATAACCACTTCTCCCTGAATCAGATATGCTTTCAGTTAGGAAAACCCCTTCCTTTAGATCTGGGGTCAGCAAACTTGATCTCCTGAAAGCCAATTAATAAATATTTTAGGTTTTGTAGGATATACCATTTCTGTCACTGTATCAAGAAAGCAGCCACAGAGAATATCTAAGAATAGGAATGGCTGAATTCAAATAAAACTTGTATTTACAAAAACAGGCGGCAGGCTCCTTCTGGCCTGAGGGCACCAATCCTGGGCTTAGATCACTGTCATCTCAGGCATTTTCTGAAAATGAGAGGTAGTACACAGCCTGGTTAGAAGCTTACAACCTTTGATTCCTTCCATCACCTCTACAGTACTCAATTTTCTTTGCTACATATAAACATGAGTAGCAATAGGCCACCACCAGGAAGCTGTACCAGAAATGGAATTACAATATCTTTGAAAGCAAATCAGATTATCTGGGTGGACAGAGGGATAAGTCAAACAGGGACAATATGAGAGAGCTAAGGACCCTTTCAAGGTCTTCTATTCTGGGCTTCAAACATTTAAGACCACAAAGGGTAATACACTTAACACCATGCCCCAGCATATACATGCATCCATGAATGTAAATATTTATATGCACAGCGTGTGGGAGCACACAGATACACTCACTCACTCATGTCAGAGGAGGTCAGTGAGAGGACATGACCACTAGTTGACCCATGAGCTGGACCCAGGCAGCCGGACCCCCTCCCACATCCTTGGAATGCAGTTCCCTCTGAAGCAGCCTTCAGAGCGAAATGTGGTGTTGAGTCCATCTGGATGGCATTCGTGACTGACTCATGTTAAGGACTCTATGTAACCTTACGATTCTGGCAGGCAGGTGTGGAGTGATACCCATCTTGCGACCACCCCTGACAAGCCTCATAAGTAAGTTCCCTTGCTCACTGAACCCAAGTCTCTTCTTGCCCTCCATGTACGGAGGCCAGTTTCACATTTCACTCAGGGAATCCCAAGGTCATGAACCAACAACTCAAGTGTTTATTATCTCCTACTACAGGTCACTAGTCCAGAGCTCTTTCTATAAATGAAACAAAGAGTAGTTGTATGAAACAGGGAAGCGTATATTAAAAAATTGTAAGAAGCCAGCAACCCTTGGCTTCAAGTACCTATACGCACATGTCCATCATGGGAGGGGACCCAGAAGACAGATGTGTGAGCAATACAAGTCTCTATGCCTACTTTTCAGGCCTCAGGCATCAGCTGAAGTCCAAAAATCAGCCTGGGAGGCTTGGTTAGCCCTGAGAGTATCTGTATAACTTCATCGACCCTCATTATGGAATTAATGACTAATGGCATGCCAAACAGCCATAGAAATGATCGCACAAATGCAAAGTGGTTTATTAAAAATATAAAAAGAACAATCAATGAAAAGTATCCCATTGTAGAAAAAATTTAAAATTGGCCAGGGTCACAGAGCAAGAAAGTGTCAGAGCCAGGATCTGACCCCAGGCATAGTGAGTAGGTTCATTATTCTGAATGGCTACACTAAACGGACCTTGTAAAAAGCCAAACTCACCCTAAGCACAGACAGCATTACTTAATGAAATGGTGGTGCTGCATCTGATGAGGATAAAATGTAGTCAATTTTGAACCATATCACATGGCAAAGTCTCTCAGGTCTGATGCCGCAGACAGGAGAAAAAAATTAATTATATAGGTTGACTTTAGTCTGAGAATGCATATGTTTGTAACACTTCCTGTTATTCCTGGTTAAAAACCTTCAAAATTCACCTATTCTCCCCTAACAACTTGTATGAACAAGTAGCCTCTCTAGCTTTAAAAACATTATGAAATAACAAGCAAAAAAGAACCAGATATATGAATACAGTGAGTAGGCCTTCAGTGGTCAGGGGGAAAGGGGTTGGGGGGAGGGGGGGAGGAAGAGGCAAAGAAGGGGAGCAGTTCAGCCAAGAGCCTAGTATGGAAGAACCATGGACATGGACAAGTGGGATTGACTTTGTGGGGGAATGGGTGGGGTGGGGAAGGGGACAGAGGGGAGTAAAAAAGGGGATGGATGTAATGCAACAACAATAAAATTAAATTTTAAAAAAATCATGAAAAAGTCAAAAGCAATTTTGTGCTGCCAACTTTTGTACTAGACCTCACATTAATTCTAGGATAAGAAACTAGGTGTTCCTCCAAAGATCATTAATGAATTTACCCAAATTTCTTTTCCTATTCTTTATTCTTTTATGTACTCCAGTAAAATCCAATCTTTTTTTTTTTTTTTTTTTTTGGCTTAGTATTAGATCCACCATCTAGAGAAAGCCACTGAACAAAGTAATAGAAAGTAAATGTACTGAAAAATAAAATTTCCAACCAAAGCCATATTTACATTTTGGGCAAATTGGAAACCACTCAGGCTCACATTTAAACATTTCTCCTTTTGTTTTGTTTTGTTTTGTTTTGTTTCTTACGGAGGGATTCCTGGTGGGCTGTACTTCACCTAGATCAGACAATTCTGGCTTATTTCAGCAGTTGCTCCTGACTCCGCTCAGGCATGATGGGCGATAGATCATTTTTCATTTATGGAGTTCTGTGAAATGCTGAAGCCATGTAAATTGGTATTCCATAACCCAGCCTCCTAGAGGAAGCGCAAAGGTCTGCTTTGAGTCTGGGAACGCAAAGCTTTACATCAGATTGGCAAAGAAATCTTCCAGTGTACATGGCTACATTTGAAGGTTAACAATTCAATAATTTTTGTTAAGACTTTGAAATTTACTCTGAGCTGAAATGATAGCTAATTTAGGTAAGTAATTAAACTATATCTCAAAAAAAAAAAATGCCTCTTATCATTTTCACTACTATGATGCCCCTTTTCTATGGAAATGTAAGACATGATGTAATAAAGGCCAAAGTTCAATGTTTTCAGAGTTCTTAAAATATATTCCTAGCCCTGGCTGGTGTGGCTCAGTGGATTGGCGCCAGCCTGCAAAACCCAACGGTTGCTGGTTCGATTTCCAGCCAGGGCACATAACCAGGTTGTAAGCCAGGTCTCCAGCCAGGTCCCTTGCTAAAAGGCAACCATACATTGACACTTCTCCCCCTTTCTTCCTCCCTCCCTGCTTTTCTCTCTGAAGATAATGAATAAAATCTTATATATATATATATATATATATATATATATATGTATATATGTATATATGTGTGTGTGTGTGTGTGTGTAGTGTGTGTATATATATATACATATATATATATATATATACACATATATATATGTATATATCCCTAAAAGTAAAAAAATTATGGTTCTTTCTGCTATTTTCTTTATTTAGAAGAAGAAAGTTGGATATTATTATTTCAATAAATAACTACTATTAAGAACATATTAACCACTCTCCTCATTACGCATCACTGACACGGGCCGGGTCCCCAGCTAACAAGCTGCTGCACAACACAAGAAAATCATTACTCTGATAGTGAGTGATGTCAGAAACCTTGCTGTCAAGGACCTTTGCCCTTTTCCTCATAAAAGATACATTCCAGGCTTTAACCACAGTGTTAGTGAGACTTACTACAGCCTTTGAAAGTGTCCACTTCTCACCACGTCAGTGCTGCATCCTGCCTCGCAATAACTTTCTCTTCTCAAATTTCCTTTCTCAGAAGAGCACATATGGTTACCATTTAGTGGAATTATCACATAAAATAAAGATTTCTCAAGCAGCAGAAAACACTGCTCTACAATGACATTTAAATGACACGTCAGTGGCCATTCTAACCTAATGGAGAGTCTTAACTGGGAAAACTGGTGAAGAAGGTTTTACAGAGCCTCACCAAAATTCAAGCCCCTGTCTGTATATCTTCCTTTTCTCATTTCTATCCCAGCAACAACAACAAAAATTGGCTTCATTTTCCCATCTCTACTTCTACCTACTACACAAGAAGGCTGTGCCAATTAACTTGAAAATTTTCTCCACAATCTCATATTATATTAAATCTAAGTGCTATGCACATTTATATCATCGTTAAATTATAATTTTAGTTAAGAAACCATCTAGGTGGGATCCTTACTCTATTGTTCTACATTTACATGGAATTTTTTTAAGTATATGACCAGTAATTTGAAGGAATGAAAAAGGGAGCAAATAAGCTTACAACATCAGCCTATCTCATTCCTAGGCCTCTGTAAAAAGATAAAGCTGTTATGATTATAAATTTAGTTGTACATTAGTAATTCATGCTACCACTGACTCTCCTCCCCAGAACTCATAAAATGTAACCAGCCCGTATCAACTATTCCCACGTGATAAAAAATATTTTAAAGGTGTTGACTCTGCCTATGTCAGAATTTCATATGAAATTCAAAACTATGAAAAATGCTTCAGTGCAGAAAGCAAGTCTGAGCTTGGAGAAATAATTTAATAGAGATAGAAGTTAACTTGGCTACAAACTCCGCACAGGAAGGATCAAGGGCTCATGGTTCCCAAGAACAGTAGGTACAAAGATATATAAAGACTTGAAATATCCTTGTTTCATCAAATTCAGATGACTGGGCTGAAGCATTATATCTCATTTATTATTTAACATTTTTACTCTAACATCCCCTCCAGTTCTTGCTCTAAAACATAATGACCAACTTTGAATCTACCGAGCTGTACCATTTACTGATAAAAGGCAAGCACAGCTCTTCAGAATTAAACTTAAAAACCTGCAAATTTTTAATTTCAAATATGAGGGGATAAGAAGAGGACAAATAAGGTTCAAATAATAGATTAAAGCGATAGCAGTACAAAGAGAGCGTTTGAAGTCTGGTATCTGCTGGGCAGCAGGACAGCTTTCCTGCCTGACTTCTCACCTCCAGCATAGCTTAGATTTTACAATCTTCAAATCTCCAAAAGTAGATAAAATAAAAAACATTTTTACAATGTGGAGCTGAAAGGCCTGCCTGGCAAATAATTAGTAAAAACAAACTATCCTAATTAACATCCCAATAAAAACTTAAGGCTGTCATCCTTGCTATTCAAGTAAAAGCAACTTGCAACAAAAGTGAGAATTTTTGTCCGTATCACTTGCACAATTTCCAAGGACTTATAGTATCTAGTACTGACCATGGATGGGATGACAATATGAGGGCAGTTGCCAACTTTCCTTTTTGAGAGCAATTTGTTTTTATTTATTAAACTTTCGATATATTTGCCTTTTAATCCAGTAATTACACTTCCACAATTCTACCTAAATAAATGTTCACAGACATGCAGTCCTGGGTCCTATAAATCCAAGCTAGGGCTACTAAACCTCCAAAATAAACCACAAACAAATTATTCTGGGTCTTTTCAATGACACCAAAAGACAACACGACTACCTTTTCAAGCTTGAAGGGTACTTCCAGCAAAACTGCTTGCAAATATAATCACAAACTGTGGGCTAATGATCACTGGTAAGGTATTACGTGATACAACAGTTAATTCACATGGGGAACCTAAATGTTCCCCGTCATCAACTGGTGAAGAGGAAGGCAATGTGCATTTTACAGGCAGAGCAGAATCTAGCAATTATTTGGCAAGTATTGAGGCAACAAAAAAGATCCCAAGATACTTAGACGTGAAGAAAAGTTGATCAAGGGCACAAATGGAAGGAGGAACTTGTCATAGGAGATGAATGACCAAAAAAAATAAAGGAACCTTCCCTAGCCACCAATTCTTTCAACTATTTCAGCAGATTGAGAAAACAAAGGGAAACTCCACATGAGAAGTAACATTTTAATATGCTATTGAAGATAAGACTGATGACACCAATAGCCTTTTAAGTGAACCCAAAACAAAATTATCTAAAAGAATGACTTTGAGAGGAACTCCTAGTACTTTACCAACATAAGACAGCACAGCTTAACTCCTTTTCACCCATCACTTCAGTAACTTCCCGCCTCATCTGAAGGTACAACCAGAAGGTAAAGGCATAATAGAGAACTAAGCTTGTCAAAACCTCTTCTGATGCTCAATTATCTGCAGGAAATGTGTTTGTAACATTGTCAGAGGATATACAGACATATTTCCATATGAAATGTTTGAACATATTTCCATAGTCATGATTGTGACTATGTAACTACTATTCATCACATTATTTAATGCTACATTTCTCTAATAATCTAATTTTAGTAAAACAAAATCTGTTCCTAGAAATAGCATTTTCAATAAGTGGAGTACAAATCAATCAGCCAGTGAAATCACATGGTAACGCTATTGGAGGAAATACGAAACTACCTTTCGGTTTTAAGTCCCTTCCTAACCCCTCCTCTTTACCTCTCAATTTTGTGTTCATTTTCAGTCTACAGTGTGGACACTAACAGTTCTCTTAGATTAAGATGATGAAGAGAGGAAGTAGAACTGAAGAACCCAAGACATGAAATAATGGTACAGAGCAAGCAATCAGATGATATTCCAAGCAGATGTGTTTGATTCTTTCAGAACACACTTCACAGAGTGGATATAGTAGCAGGAAAAAAGGCTGCTGGGTTAGAGAAAATAGGAAATAGAGACCCAGAGGCATGAAAGCCTCTGTTGGGGAAAAAAACAAAACAAAACAAAACAGAAGAAACGTGGGGAGACATTGGGGAGCTAGGCTAAAGATAAAGACTAAGAGCTGGAAGGGTTCAAAGGCGTGGAGGGTGGGGGCTACAGGGACCACTGCAGTCAGGCTTAGATGGCAGGATAGTGGAGAGTCTGTGACCTACTGAGTCTAAGTGACAAAGCCATACTTCAGGTGTAACTGGCAAACCACTCGTGATAACCAAGAAGTGTACCAAGTTGTTTCCCTTTAAGAACTGCCTGTACACACACAAAAGGACTTACTAGACAAGTAAGACGCTCTCAGATTCTCGTTCGATATGTTTTACCCTCCAACCTGTTAAGGACTCTCACATGTATGTAAAGGGAACTGTGCGAGGTTAAGAACCTTCTCCCCACTGTGATCACATGGATAAACACACATCCCCACAAGATGAGAATCAGCCATTCACAGGGTTCTACAATCTAACCACAACCCTCCTTCCTCAGCAATTCCTAAAAGGCACTGGCTATGTTTCATATAAAGATTTGTTTTTCATGTGTTCAAAGCATTTTGTAAAACAGACAAAAGGACTTATTTTTGCTGTAGAGCTATTGGCAATAAATAATATGGGGATGTTTTTGAAAAAACGTGTATGTCTACCGAAACAGTCACAGTCATTAAAAGTTAGTAACCAGTCTTGTGAACCTGAAGCAAGCCTTGTCTACAAAATGTAGTCTTGAACGGGAGTATCAATGATTTCTTTAAAGAGCACAAATGTTTAGTGAGTGAAAAGGCAATCAAATCTGACTCAATGGCATTAATTACACCTCCAAGGGTGAAATGAGAATTCTAAGTCAAAGAATAAAATTTAATAGTACTATAAAACACTGGTCTAGAAGTCTCAGGGGAAGAGAAATGCAGGGTAAGTAACTGAAGGCAGGAGAGTTGACTTCCTGCCCAACACTAACTTGGCTGCGCCTTCAGTGCTGAAACTCTTTTTCCCCAGCCTTGAATTTATATTCACAGTAACCATCAACAACATCTCCAAAAAAACCCAAATGAACACACTCCTCTTTTTAAACATTTAAGATACAGATAGTATTTATTTCCAAGGACCCAGAATGTCAGACATATAATACATACTTTTTTCAATCTTAATGTTACCATGAAGAAAAGTCAGATCTACACCACTCAACCATACTGTGTACCTTACACACAAGACCGTATAAACCTGTATTTTTCATGCAGAGAAAGGATTTTTTAACTTTCCAGTCCAGAATTGACAGCAATTTTATTTCAATCCTATAATCAAGCCTATTCTCTACATATCAACAGTGTCAAGCAGATATAAGTAACAACAAAATACAGTATGTGTCATTTGGTATGCAGTTGTGCAATTACAATCTTTAGTTGCATTAGAATTCACAAACAAAACTTAGAAAGGCTTTACAGATCTCAAAGGGGATGAACAAAAATGATCAGAATGTAATGTGTAAAACCAACAGCTATTTTAAGATACAAAGAATTATTTAACACTATTCAAAACACCAAGCACGTACTAAATAAACATATTGCTTTTATTTTGAATTTTAAAAATCAGCCCTGCCTGGTAGCTCAGTAGATAGGTGCTGGCCTGCAAACCCAAAGGTAGCTGATTTGATTCCCAGCCAGGGCACATAACCAGGTTGCAAGCCAGGTCTCCAGTCAGGTCCTTAGCTGCAGGCAGGTGAAAGGCAACCAGACATTGATGTCTCTCTACTTCTCTGCCTCCCTTCCCTTCCCCTCTCTCTAAAAATAATACATAATACCACTTTTTAAAAAATAAAAATAAAAATTACCTCTATTCCCACAAACCAGGGATGATCATTGCTAACATTTTGGGGAGCATTTTTTTCTAGACTTTTCAACATCATATTTCCTTACTATTTGTTGCCGATACTTAAGAAAGCCACCCACTTTTTGAAAATTTAGTACTCAGCCATTTTGCTAGTGCTATAAAGTTTATATATAGTACAGCTGATGCCACTGGGACTTGTGGGTATAAACTCATAACACCTAAATAATGCTGTTCCCCTCTGCGTACGTTTATGTGCCATTATTTAAATCGACAGAATTTCTAAAACAGTTCTATAATGATAATATCGAACACCTGTTAATTTAATAGTGTTCATCCTATTAGCTAGATTGTTACTTTTTGGGGTAGATTCACAACTCTCTCCGCTCATCTTCAATGTGACGCTTTACGGCACAAGGAAAGAGTAGTAACAGAAGCTACTCTTGTGTCAGAAGCAGTAACAGAAACAGATGCCACTGTAGGAGCCACCGCCATGGCAGCTATTAACCACCGAGTGGCTACTGTGTGCCTGGTCCTGTTCTAAGTACCTCATGTGAAGTAACTGACTTGATCCTCACAACCACCTAAACAGATGGGTACTTATTATTAAGTCTATTTTTTGTAGATGAGGAAACTAAGGTACGCTTTTTACCTTAGCTTAAGTGGTTCGTTCAAGGTCAAAGTGTTAGCAGAGGCACCCAACCAAAAGCTCAATCCAAGCAGAGCTGGCATTTCTAAACTTGCTTTAAATGAGTGAAAATAAGCACTTGAAACAGAAGAGGAACACCGAACTTCAGGAGAAAGACAACAGGAAAGCCAGATTACCACGTCAAAAACACAGACTAAACAAGCAGCCGCAAACCACAGGCCAGAGACCACGGGTATTCCCACAAACCCAGGAAAGATCTCAGGAGAAAGGTATTCTTGTACCAATATGGCCCGTTATAAGAGTTCCTTAGGAAAAGCCGATTTCATGCTCCAAACACTCCCATGTAGTCAATAATGGCTTCTTCTTGGCCCAAGAATCTCATCTATTTCTCCAGCCCGTGAATTTTAAGTGAGCTATTGGCACTAGATCACTTTCACTTCGTTCTCCGTTTCCTCTCTTGGAGAAGGCGAAGGCGGCACAGGCTCCTTTTAGCAGCTGTGACTCAGCTGTCTACATGCCCGCACCAAGAATGTGGACATCCCTTCCGAGGTGCCATCCACACGTGAGAAACTGTCAGGAGAGCAAGGACGCGTGCCTCTTTCAGTTTGCATCTCTTGCGTAACCAATGTTTTTAACCCAGCTGACTGCAGCACGTACAACCCATGCATTTCCTCAGCAGTGGAGGGCATTTAATTTACTTGAACTAGCTATTTGAGGGCAGTCGCTGTATTTAGGCCTGCCTACAGATCACTAAAACAGGACAAGGCAGTGACCTCCTAACCCAACTCCTGACCGAGATCAAAGCAATGCCGTAAAGAAAGAAAAGCACAGTATCAAGGGTATCTCTATCCAGGGTCTATCTGCATGAATGGCCACTCAAACCAGTGTATAAAAGAGCATTCATCTGTCCCTTATCTCAATGCAGTCCACCCTGGTTTTCTGGGAAAATGCAGGGCTACACTTGTTCTAAATATGCATTTATTCAGGATGAAGAATTTTAAAATGTCAGGAGTTGAAAATGATTTTCAAGTCCATCAAGAACCATTCTCCACCCAATGTAAGAATGTCCACGAGAGTCTCAGGACAGATGGCCCTCGCAGCTGCTTGGATATTTTCAAGCCTTCGTCTTAAGGCATGAACCCCATGTGGTATCAATGGTATTTCACCACAATGGCTTTGGAATCATTTGACAATTCAGATGGAAGGATGTGACACTTTAAAGAAATGTGACCTCCCCAAAGACTGCACCCTACTGAGTGTAACACAACCATTCGAATTCAGAATGGGAAAGGGCTTTAAGGATCTTTTTTCTGTGTTAACCTAAGACCACAATCGAGGTTTAGTTAAGCCTAAACCGGAGCTCTGTCAGTATGTAGATTGTGAAGCCTACCTATAATGATCACTATGAGAACTGCCCTCCCATACTGGGCCAACTTTTCAAAACAAAGGCTTCCTATCTGTTGACTTTTCATCCAAATGATGTCCACTAAATTTTTCTCTTTCTGTCCTATGTAATTGACCTTAAAAGCCCTGATTACAAATATATATATATATATATATATATATGTATATATATATATATATTCTAATAAAATGTAATAATAGGTCATTAAAAGAAGCAGAAATGACAGTGCTGGGATTCCAATGCCTCATGGGTCATAACCCAGAGACAAAACAAAAACTGGATTCATTCAGCCTTTAAGAGGGGTTGTATAGAAAAAGAAATCCTATGTGATATGCCCCCAAACTTCTAAGGCACAAGTCTGTTAATACTAAATGTATTTGTAATATTAACTAAAATAAGTGCTCATAGAAAAAAAGGGTCAGTATCAACTCAAAAAGACATCACACTTTTAGCTGAATCAGCTTCTATCTCCAGGCAGGAAAGGTATCATAGCCTCTTTTCACACTAGTGATTCTCTAAGGTGACCTGACTTATCTGATGAGAGAGAGACTATCCCAGGCCTCTCTGTCCTCCTACTGCAGTTCTTTTCAATCTACTACACACGCTGCACTGTTTCTATTGTCCCTCTGCAATCCATCAGCCAATTTAACTTTTTAATGTTTTTTTTCTTTAAAGTACACACAGGTTACATTTCCTCAGAGTGGAAAATATTTTTTCAAGAGTGCAAATACTGTCTGTCATTCATCTAATTTTTAAGAAATGACTCAAACAGGCAAGAAGTTGGATTGCTTTTGCCAGTACTTATTTTCAAAACCTCATCTTCTGGAGGTTAGTTCTTTTATTGCTCTGCCTAGTTGATCTCATGAAATAAGCCATTCCAAAGCTTTTCTAAATATGGTTTAGAATAAGAAAAAGCAAACATGTCAAAAAAAAAGATCAAATCTTTTAAAAAGAAAGTAAATCACATTTTATGTGTCCCACCCATCCTGTTAGGTGTACCTTAATATTTACAAACAGCTCATTTAATTTTACATTATTTAATCTTTGCAAATGGTAATTTTCATGAGTTTTCATTTAAATATGTATATCTAATTTTATTTAATATTTGCAAATAAAAGTGTGGAAATGTTCTCATTTTACACCTCAGAAAACTGAGGTGGATAACAGTTCATTAATTTGGCTAAGGTCACATAATCATTAACTGATAAACTGAAACCTGTATCATACACATCTGTGATTCAAAAGCTTGTACTTTTCAATCTATTTGGAAAAGTAAAGTAATAAGGTCCAGATGACACCCATATAGCACTGCCTCAAAAGCTTATGTATTTTTCAATCTATTTGGAAAAGTAAACTAAGGTCTAGATGACATACATATAGCCCAATGAGGAAACAGCAAGGCCTCTTCCTAAAGCACACAGTCTAGATTGGGTAAGAGTTACTAAATCGGGTAATTTTCATTTTTCTTTGATAAAATTTATTTAATTTCTGCTCAGTGGCTCACCTGACAAAGCTATTCTTTGTACCTTCTAAACCACCTCCCCAACAACCTCAGAATTCTCCAATACCAAGGCTTTTATGTAAAAAAATGAAAAGAGACTTTTCTCTAAAAATCTTGGTTTTTAATTCTTAACGAGAAGCTAAATGAGGCATCATATAAAAATTGGAACTTGGGCTTAATGTCCAAGGCCACAGGACAATTGATACAATTTTTATTTCAACAAATGAATAATCAGCTGTGGTCTGAAAATGTTAAGTGGAACATTTTAGAAATACAAAATTCATGCATTTTAAATGGCACTTTGTTTGAGCATCGTGATGAAATCAAGCCATCCTACTCATCCAAGTGCTCATCCTACTCATACAAGTGCCCTAACTGGTGTGGCTCAGTTGCTTGGGCATAAGCCTGCAACAAGGAAGGTCACTGGTTTGATTCCTGGTCAAGACACATGCCTAGGTGACAGGGCCCAGACCCTGGCTGGGGTGAGAGGCAACAGTGATGACTCTCTCACATGTCAGTGTTTCTCTCCCTCACTTTTTACTTCCCTTCTTCCCTTCCTAAGAATAAATAAATAAAATCTTAAAAAAAAAACCTGTGGGTGGAGGACATACAGTAAACGTGGTCCCACAGCAAAATGTTGTACCAGAAAACACTGAGTCTATGCAAAGGAATCCCTTGAAATCAATGACACCAAACCATTTACTCCAAATAAGGGATAGTTACTGTAAGATGCTGTGAAAACGACCACATTCACTAAATTTTTTATTATAGTATATTGTTCTATTTTATTAGCTATTGTCATTCATCTCTCACTGTTCCTAATGTATAAATTAAACTCTATCATAGGTAGGTATATATAGAAAAACATAGTTGTATTCATAAAGTTTGGTAGTACCTGAGGTTTCAGGCATCCATCCAATGAGGTCTTGGAACAATACATATGCCCATGGATAAGGGCATGGGGTGGGGGTGGGGGCTATAGTATTCATATCACAGTAAAGAGAAAGGTGCCAATTGAGATGTATTTTGAAAGGAAAAAAAATTATTTTCACAAATCACTCTCACAAACTACATCACCAGTAATGACTCAAAAATAATTTTCATTTTCCAAATCTCCTCTTCTGAAAGGACAGAATTGTACTAAGGAGCAGCACCTGAACCAAGAAGCAAAAGATGAACATTGCAGAAGATAATGAATGTCATTAAAAAAAAAAAATCTGCTCTGGCTGGTGGCATAGTGGATAACTCACAGGTGCATGAACCCAGGTGTCGCTGGTTCGATTCCCCAGCCAGCGCGCACATAGCCAGGTTGCAAGCCAGGTCTCCAGCCAGGTCCATGACTCGGGGCAGGTGAGGGGCAGCCATGTATTGATGTCTCTCTCCCTCTCTGCCTCTCTTCCTTCCCCTCTCTCTAAAAATAATGAATGAAATCTTTAAAAAAAAAACAAAACTCTTGTTACAATTGCTACCTTCCAAGTAAAGGACACTGGGGAAATTTGTGTTTCAAAATGGCTTATTAGCAGTAGGATAAGGGTCAAATTACAGAAAGGCCAACCACAAGGGAGAAAGGCAGGATATGGATAAATGATTGCATGAGTCTAGGTGAAAGCTGGTGAAAGGCCTAAACTAACTGATGTTTTCCTTTTGTTCAAAAAAATTGGGGAAACTGATATAAAACTATACATTTATGAGCTTTTTTAAGTAAAAGTTCATATATTTAATATGTCTTGATTTTCCTTTAAAATTAAAGTGAAAAGGCCCTGGCTGGTAGCACAGTGGATAAGGTGCCGGCCTGAGAACCCAAAGGTCGCAGGTTCGATTCCCCAGCCAGGGCACATAACCAGGTTGCAAACCAGGTCTCCAGTCAGGTCTGTGGCTGGAGGCAGGTGAAACGCAACCATACGGTGATGTCTCTCTCCCTCTCTCCCTTCCCCTCTTTCTAAAAATAATGAAATAAAATCTTAAAAAAAAAAAAATTAAAGTTAGAGGTGAATACATGGATATGCAAAACATACATGTGCATGCATACAAAACAGACAGAAGATAAGTTAAAATAATAGTATTTCTTTCAGACAGCTGGGATTACAAGATTCTTTATATTTTCTAACTTTCTTAATATGACTACTTCTCTTGCCTTAAAATAAAGGTGTTTTTTTTTTTTTTTTCCACTTTTCCAACTAGGGAAAGCCTTTTTGTAATTAAATGAGAGAATGTTCCCATATTTCAATAGACATTTACTAAGTAAACTCTTATGAATGTATATTTCCTATAAAGTAGAAAATTGTATCTAAAACCCTTTTCTTTCTCTCTTTATTCCCTTCCTTCTTTCCTTCCTTCCGTCCTTCCTTCCTTCCTTCCTTCCTTTTTGTTTTCATTCTGGTATAATATTCGGCATGTGATGAAAAAAATTTTTTTCATTTTTTCCTTAGGTTAATGTTTACATTTTCAGAATATGAAGGAGTTAGGTTTGACAACTGGTCCAGGGTTAAAGACGGATATGTGGTACATGTAAGGGGAAGGACCTAGGTGGTAAAACACTAAAACAAGATGAGCCATCCATCATAAAGGTCATATAAAAAGACAATAGACAGTTGACTTTAATTTCATATTGCTCTATGGATAATACAATTCTCCTTTCAACTTTATACAGAATAGGCCATTAAATATCAACACCTCCAAAGAGGATTTTATATACTATTCATACACAGAAAAAATATAATGGTTAATAACGAGAATTCACAAAACAATAATGTTCTAATGGAAGGCATGGGAGTCATCTAACGAGCACAGATCATGTTCATACAAGAGAAGTAATTTGTTGCGTATCATTAGAGGTTCTTTCTTGATCTATCGCTATTATAAATCACTCCAACTTCATTAAGAAAAAATATTTTAAAATTAGACAATACCACTGTACCTTGCATCTTATTTAATAACTTCAACAAGAACATTTCTTTAGTCATAGCAATATTTTTGTCAGTCAGTTCCTCTTCCTTAATTTTGTCATTCCTAATAATATTGCCAGGAATTAAGAGTCCACTTTTCCTCCCTGTGGAACAAGCAGCATTTCCCAGTAAATCTATTTACCTGATAGGAAGGGGAGAAAAAGAAGAAGAACATGCTCTTTTTCATCTAATTCCCAGAGACATTCTCTGCAATTCTTCCCCCACTCTTCACAATCTGGGGTAATGAAATGCACTACTTCATACCCATACCCACCAGGTGAAAGGGAAAATAAAAATGGTTCAGGTGCACAGAGGTATGTTTGTTTTCTAATTAAGTTTTTTTTTTAACCCACAAAGATGGATGCCAATATTCCATAAGACACCATATCCAGTCACAAAAAATAAAATACATTTTTGAAAATACCAGCTTGTATGAATTCTATTTATTACAAAGTTATGACCATTAAAAATCTACTAATTGCCATTTTTTATATAGTTATAGTTCCTTCAAACCACACCCCCCACCCCAAACTTAAAATTCCAAATAGAACACATGACATTTTTCCGTGAGGAAAATATGCAGTTAGAATGACCCTGAATCCATGGTTCTTAAGAGAAACATTTTTCTGCATATACTAAAGCATGCGCTGCAAGCCTATGTCCATAGTGTCCATGTCTTGTAAAGGTGTCTCTGAGAATTAGCCTGTCTCCTCCTCCATTCCGGAACACCAGTGAAAAGGGAACAAACTTGAACATGTCACAGCTCTGCCAAACGTTAAACATAGCAGACTGCCTCTGACTTCTAACCAAACCACCTTGATTACCCCATTCCCTTTTTCTACCCCTATTTTTTTTGCTAGGATTATTTAGAGAGGGGAGGGAGGGAGAAACATTGTTGTGTGAGAGACTGGTTGTCTCTCACATGTCCCCAAATGGGGACCTGGCCCCCAACTCAGGCACGTGCCCTGACTGGGAATCAAACCAGCAACCTTTTGGTTCACAGGCTAGTGCTCAATCCACTGAGCCATACCAGCAGGGGCCCTATCCCTACCCCTATCCCTATCCCTATCCCTATCCCTATCCCTATCCCTATTTTTGATGCCTCCAGCTCACACATTATTTTAATGATTTGCTCTAGCTCTGTAGTACGCTCTCTAATGTCAATAATCCACACCATTCACTCAATACATTCACTTAATTACATAAAGGCTTTGCTCTCTTTCTCTTCTAAAATTCTTATCAGGCCTTTACAGAGGAATTTCCAAATATCTCTAATTAACTAGTATCCAATAATCCCAAATAAAGATCATTTAGTAGCTGCACAGTTCTTTTTTGATCTTACTACATGAAGTTCAGAAAACATCAGAGCGCAAAACACATTGTGGGGCAGGAAGCCATTATTTGAGAAATAGGACTCAGCCTGTTCATGTTGTGTATTAAAGATGAAGGAAGAAAACGGAGGTTAAATGGAATAGATGTGACTTTTACAGTTGCCTCTTTCAAGCAGTGCAAAGTGAAAGAGAGAGAACTGGAATTGTTTTCTTGTATTTATTTATTTGTGCTGATTGATTTATTGTTGTATTACATCTGTCCCCCCTGTGCCCCATTGCCATCCCCTGCCCCCCACCACCACACCCCCTCTCCCACAGTCAATACCCACTTTGCTGTCAATGTCCCTGGGTCATTTACACTAGTTCCTTGACTAAACTCTTCCCCTTCTTTCCCCCTTTTTCTTCCCCTCCCCCCTTCTCCCCCTCTGGTCATTGGCAGTCTGTTTCTTGTTTCCATGCCTCTGGCTCTATTCTGCTCCTCTGTTTGTTTTGCTTATTAGTTTCCTGTATTAGGTGAGATCATATGGCATTTGTCTTTCACCGCCTGGCTTGTTCAAGCCTGGCTTGTTCAATGGGAAAACCACCTGCAAACCTGTTGAAGAGTCAACTTCAAACAAGCTTTCTACCCAGGAGCCCTGAGAACTGGTGCAGGGGAGCCAGGACAAGAAGGATTCTGGGGCTGGAAATGATCACACGCCCTTTGTGTTCTCCATGAAGAGCTGTTAAGCAAAAATGATGAGAAAAACATCTCTTCCTCTAAAGCTTTCCCCCCAGGAAAGAAAGTACCAAGGGATCAAAAACTGCTTCCAACTCTAGCTGGTGGAAATAGGATTCTTTCCTATACAGAGTCCCAAGAAAAGCATTTCAGACAGAATTTCAGGAACCCACCGGGCACAGGAGAAGAGGAGCAACTGTGGTAAGGTTTATGCTGAAACATAGCGCAGCCCTGAGGCGCCCAATACTTCTTCATGAGCAGGTGGCTCAGCTCCATCCCAGCTGCAGGAGAATCCAGCCTGGGAGGCTGGATTTTCCCGTCTCTGTTCCCATCCAGCCCACAGCTTGGACCCCTGTGGCTGCCACGCCCAGGCCCACGTGGCTTTGGAAAGAGGAAGCTTTCTTTAGGGGCTGACCAATCTCCTTCCGCTCTTGGTAGGGTTGTGCTGGAGCTGCCCTTCCCCTGCACCATCTTGGCTTCTACTGCACATGCGCCCCGCAAAAGAAATTAAGGAATTTCCTCTTCAATAGCTGCTTCTCTCCCTCCTAGCCCTGTAATTTTCAGGAATGGACTGGTTATTCCCTGGGGATTGAAAAGCTGACCTTCCTGCCTGACCAGGGATTGTCTCCATTGGCAGTGGATGTGGCCCCTGGGGTATGTCTACAGCCATAAACTTCCAGACTAAATAAATCATGCTTAGGGTTAGCCACTTTTGTTCTCTGCTTTTTCGTTCACATCTAACTAGCTGACTGCCTACTGAAATATAACCTTCTCAAGAGCAAGGCATTCCTTCCCCTTGTGGAAGCTCAGGAGTTAGTTACGTATAAAATCCTTCCTCGTAGCTGCTTAGGACCGAAGCTTTGTTTATACAGAGCAATAATAACGCCTAACAGCCAACTTATATAAAATCTGTTTTGAGTTAATGCCATTACATTTCCAATCTTAGTTCCTGTGTACAGTGCGTCCCACTCAATGTCATTGCTAGGTTCTTGGAGATGGAGACCTGAATGAAAATCACTTAAAACAAATTTTACCTTAGACTGACCTACAACCAAAGATTAAGTTCTTATGGTATGTTTGTGCTCACAAAAACATCACTAAACTTCTAAAGACCCAAAATATGTCCAATATTAAACAGTCAATAAATGTGAGCCACGCATGCATTTAAGTAGTAATAAAGAACAGGTAAAATCATTATTTTCCAAGGAGGTTATTACAGTTTAGGGATCCAGGGTGGCCACAGCCTCTTCTGCAGCTTAGGGTAGGAACCAATCCTGGACAGGGCACCCTTTGCAGGTACCATCTCACTCACACACACACACACATACACACACACTCACGGAAGCAAGCATGTGCACATGCGCGCCCACCCTCAATGTAGACACTCCAATTCATCCCATGTGCATGGCTTTAGGTGTGGGAGCAAACCCGAGTACCCTGAGAAAACCCCCACAGCCATGGGGAGAAGGTGCCAGGTCCACGCAGACAGTGGCCCCTGGTGGGAATCTTTTTTCCCCCTCATCAATATAATAATGAAGCAACGTTGAACTAAAGGACATTGTTCAAGGACCTGCTAAAATCCAGTCCTACCTTGCACACTGCTTAAAATATAGCTGTCCGTTCCCCCTCAAAGGAGAAGAGGAACACTGTCATCAACTATCCAGTTTAGAGGGCAAAGGAGTCATCTCAAATGAGTCATCAGATGGAAAGAAACAAATATATTGTCTCAGTGAGGTTGAGGTTGAGGTTGAAATTCTAGGAACAATCTTTTGTTTCTCTACAGTGAAAGTAATGAAGTAAAATAAATCCAAGGCTCTAAACTGAACTACATTTGCACAACATTGCCTTCAAGTCTTCTTAAGTAAAAAAGCTAAATTATATATTTTCCATCTTTGCTCTGTGAATCAACTGTTCATTTTAAGTCACTCAATGTTGAATTAGACCGTAAGCTCAAGAGCTGAGCCTGGGCACGGATACAGAAAAAACAAACCAAAACAACAACAGCAAAAACAGCAGTCTGCGGTAATTACAACAGAGTACAAGCAAAACTAAGGGCTTGTACAGAAGCACAAGTAGGCATTTGCCCCTTAGCTCAGGAAGACATGGGAACAGCGGCATCATGCGTAAGCCGTAAGAGCTTTTGCTTTGCCGGCCAGCACTGAGAGACTCTCACACTGTGGGAACCACGCAGTTTGCCACAGGGCCCGAGCGGGGAACGGTGCTTTTCCGTAGCTTGTTTTGTCATCGAAAACAAACAAACAAACAAAAAAGTAGTAAAGATAGAAATTAGACAACTTTTCTTCGCATAGTCGTCTTCCACTCTGGGCCAAATGATAGAATCCATTTCGGTACCTGGAAGACACTTTCTGGGCCCGGGCGAGACACCTACTTTTCTACTGCAGTGGCTAGTCTGTCTCTCTCCTGCCTCATCACTCTTCCCACCTACCTGCTTGTGTACAATACGATCATCCATTTTCAGATCCTTTAAAAGGAATCAGATCCAACAGCTTATTTTTCCCACTGTCACTTCTTTTTTTAATTTTATTGTTGTTGTATTACATCCATCCCCTTTTTGCTCTCTTCTGTCCCCCTCCCCACCCACCCATTCCCCTCAAAGTCAATCCCACCTGTTGGCCATGTCCATGGTTCCTTTATACTAGGTTCTTGTCTAAACTGCTCCCCTTCCTTGCCTCTTCCTCCCCCCCTCCCTCCAACCCCCTTCCCCCTGACCACTGAAGGCCTATTCCACTGTCACTTTTAAACAAAAGTTTTCAGTATTTTTAGTGACTTAACTAATAAAGAAAACTATTAAAACATTGTCTTAAAATGATAAAGCAACAAACTTTTAGAGGGAAACATCTCACCAGATAGAATAAAATTGGAAAACACTATTTCTCAGTTAACGAGTTGGGAAAGGCGGGAGCACAATGAGGTATGAAAACAGATGAGGCAGCCCTGGGCTGGGGTGGCTCAGCTGGTTGGGTATCATCCTTAAAACTGAAAAGGTTGCAGGTTCAATCCCTGGTCAGGGCACATGTGTAACTTGTGGATTAGGTCTTCCCCACCCCCATCAGGGTGAGTACAAAAGGCAACCTAGAGGCAACTGATTTGATCAAGGTTTCTCTTTCACATTGATGTTTCTCTCCCTTCCTTCCCTCTCTCTAAAATCAATAAACATGTCCTCCAGTGAGGATTTTTTTTAAGTGCACTTCCCTGGGTTCCCACTCCACACCTCTTGGAATCTGCATTAAAAGGAAGAAAGGAAAGAAAGAAAAGAAAAAGAAAGATGAAGCACACTGGTAGAAAGAAACAATCCCAATCCCGTAAGTATTTAATAGAACCAATGAAGTTTGTGTCAGAAAATATTAGTCAAGACTTTTATCCAAAAAAGTGAGACTCAAGTAACAACGGGTAAATAAGAAAAATGTTTATGATTTGGTTAAATTTCTCCTCCTCTTCCTCCTCCTTCAAATCTAACAGAAGTACTTGTCTGACAAAGACTCAGAGCTTGATCAATAGTAAGAGCAAGATTTACAAAGCAGTCAGGACTATCTTCACAGGCATTCACGCTTCCAGAGTTACAAGCCTTTTCAGGAAAGGACTGGGTAACTCGCAGAGAGCATCTCTGTTCCCCACCCCCGTAATACACTCAAAAATGAATGGCTAAATAGTTGAATTAGTCCTATTGTTCTTCGTTAGCTGGAGTTACAAAGATCTGCATATAAAAAACAGAGTTCCAGATTGATGATAATGATAGAATTATCAAATAGTATTTCTTCAAGCTCCACAATAAATCTTAGAAGCTAAACTTCTTTTAATCCTTCTGGTATGAAAAGGGTCTGGGTTTGGTTACCATTCTGGCAGGCTTGTAAGAACACCTTCCTCTTGGGAAGCAACAATTCACGATTCATGAGGCACCCCGACCTCTGAAGCCAAGCCGGCAACTGGGAGCCAACAGAGCCACTTTGTACTTCCACTCGGAGTCACCCTGCCCACGCTCCCTGCACTATGTTGTAGATTTTCTAATTGTGTACGTTTAATTTTTACTTCTGGTGTGTTCCTCTTCCCTGTGCACATATTTTCCATGTTACTTCAGGTAGGCATTTAATTACATAGTCCCTGTGTCCATGCATACCTGTGTGAATACACTGATTTTGATACCTTAAAATCCCTCTAAAATAAAAATCCACTGCTCTCCACTTTCTCCCAACAAATTTCATTATTTTCTGTGCCACCGCAATAATTCTTTCACATACAATTACTCTTAATTTATTCAGAAAAGCCCAAGTGAAGTGGCATGTGCAAGTCACTGTGCATGCAGTGACACTACAAGCGCCCATGGGATTATGCCCTGCACCCATGTCCAGGGGCTCCCCCTGCATCCTTGCCCCTCATCGACATGCTTCTCCAGGGAGCTACCATGCTAACTCCACAGGCCCTGTACCCTAACTCTGGCCACCAGGGTGGGACCGGGCCCAGCCCATCAGATTTCCCTGCCTCAAATTTGGGGCTTGGTGAAGACTCACTGACAGAAACTGGAATTTAGAAATTTTAAAACTCTTAATCGTTGTGTTTTTGTGGGGAGAAAAGGGGTCAGGGGTATACCTGGAAGAAAGAAAATGAAGTCATGACACAAAGAGACAAAGGGACATAAGACAGTAAGACCCCGAGAGCCTCCGTGTCCCAGATCTACCTGTTCCGGAGGCCAGGCTGCTCTCCTGACCTCCCGGTGGCCAGCTGGTTATTACTTGGTTTATCCCTGGGCTTTATTAGTCTCCCACGTAGCTTTCTAATGCATTGCTTTTCCCTTCCTGAGGCCTTTGTCCATAGTCAAAAGGTTCTTCGCTAACACATTATTGGTCCCATTTTTTATAGCAATGGGAAAATGCCTTTCCCTGCACAAAGAACTCAAAATAAAAAGTATCACAGATGTTTTTAAAGAATAAACTGAGCCCTTCAGCTCTTTAGAAATGTAAAACAAACAAACAAGAAACAGAGGTTAAGAGGTTGAAATGACAAGCATAATAACCCCGGCAATCAGTGATATACATACAATGCTACATTAAAAATTGTCAAAATGACTCTTCTTTCAACCCAACATAGGTGGTTCAAACTCAAGGCTAGCACAGTCACCTGAAAACAGGTTCAGCTCTCTCTGACAATTAATAACCCATGGATGAATAAAGCTGGACACAGTCTTTTCTGAGCACCTAAGATCAATTTTAGGCTAAAAAGCCTTAGGAAGTCCAGCTTCTCTGATCTAAAAAGAGGAAATTACTTGTGATTATTTTGCTTTCTCTTTTTGAACACAGGATCTGACCATAGGTTAATAACGGCTGTGACTTAAAATGAATGAAAACTATTTTCAGATCTTCCCATGACCTAGGAACATTATCAACCTAAAAATAAAATGGAAAAAGAAAAGCTTAACATTTTTTATGAAGTGACTAAAGCTCTATCAAGCCATGATGGACAAGTTCAGGATTTTTTTAAATACATATATATTTTTTAAATGAAGGTGGCAGGGGCAGAGGAAAAAGAAGAAAACTGTATAATCATGTGTTTCATGATGAACATTTATGAAGGTATGCATACAGAGTCAAACAATACATTTCAGAGCAATTTAAAAATCCTATAGTGAATAAACCTTATGCTGTTTTACAATTTGCTAAATCAATTTTTCTGTTTTGGGGGGTTGGTGTTCCATTTGCAATAAATATTTCTTGGGCATTTTTAGACTATAAGAATAGACTGTATAGTATGAATACAAACTTTAATTGGAATTTTTAAATAGTAACAATAAATTACTTTTAAGAGAACTATAGCAAATAAAATGTGATATAAAAAGTTTTTTACCTTTCCTAAGTTTTTTACCTTTCCAACTAGAGAGTAAAGAATTACTGAAGAGAAAGAATTAAGACAGGGAGTTGACGCCTGCTTGCCTTGTCCAGTTAATACTAGAAGATCAAGGGTAAGGAAGGTCCCCATCTCTCAGCAAAGCAGAGTGTTATGTAAAATCTCACTATTCGTAATGGCATGAGAAAAGTAGGAATTAGTCAGTCAGTTAGTGATGCCTGTGCAAGTTCAGAAGGATTTCCTCCCTTTTGTAGATAGCTCAAAAAAAGCCTATGGTGAGAGTCATGAGGAAATCCTGGTTCTGGTGCTCATTCATTTCCTCTGAATCAAATCCACATTTCCTCTGACCCCCATGAATGGAGGACACCCTCCCAGGATCCCCCTCTTCCAAAAAGTAGAGACAGACCATCTGACTGTTAGGAACTGCTAACTCCTCAAGTTACTCTTTGTGTTATTTCTTTACATAAAAGGATCCACGGTAACATAGGATTTTAACAAACCTGAGTTTGTGTACCACGAAGAATGAAGGGTACTGGCAATTAAGTGACTTAATGTTAAAATACTGATTTCCGAGATGTTAATATGTGTGTTGAGGGGGGGGCAGTTTAGAATACCCCAAAAACCTCTTGTCTATCTCACAAATGCCACGACCAACTTATATCAAGGAACTGCAGCTCTACTTTTACAAAATTCTTCTTTCAAACCTTTCCTCCTAATGCTGCTGCAACCACCTTGGGTTAGACTTGCATGACCCCAAACTTGGTCTGCTGAAAAGGGTTTCTAACTGGAAGCTCCTCCACAAGCCTCTTCGGAGTCTCCAATTCAGCCCATCTCTGCACCATCTCCAACCACGATCACAGGAAAGCTTTCCTTTGATATTCAGACCTTCCACCACCTTGCCTCAACCTATCTTTATAGACCATTATTTCCCCATAAGCAGCTGCAATGAATTATTTCATAGCCCTCTTGTAAGCTTTACTAAAAAAGAGGGTTTCATAATGAGCTACACTACTCTATACATTTTAATAGAAGGCATCTCAGAATCTGTAATGTTGGAGCATTTCTAGGAGGTGTATACAGCATCCAAAGTTTCCCAAACTGATTTCACCCTAGAAATCTCTTCGTGCATGTTACCTAGAGACAAGTGTTCTTGACAAAACACACTAGGACTTATAGCTTCCCATAATTATTCCTCTGATTTCTGTCTCTAGGTCTTACACATTCTAGATCCTTTATCAGAGCTGTATTTCCCCCTCATAACCCCTATCCATGTATGCTGGTATTTATTGGCATGGGTGAGTTCAAGGCCCAGCTGAAAAGACCAGTTCATTTTGAAAGCTTTCCCCAGGGCCCCTAGCTTGGGGTAACACCTCTCAGAAAACCCCACTCTTGTCTTCCTTTCAGTGTCTACCACCTTCTACTTTCTACTAAAGCTATTTTTCTAGTATTTCAGTCAATCCCTATGATCCCTTTGAAAGCAGCATTTGGGCCTTATTCATTCTTTTTATTCTTCTGAGCACCCATCAGTGGGTTTTAATTATTTCTTAAGTGAAAAAACTCAAATGTGGCATAATCCTGACAACTTCTTATAACTCCCTATGGCCTCTATCATACAACGTGCACCTTCAAATGCCCTCTGCTTTCTGAAAAATAAATTAAACACTCGGCATTTCCAACACTCACCACATCTTTAAAATCATATCCGAACAACATCGAACATTTTCACAAGAAAAGAGTGTAGGTTTTGAAGCTTTACTGAACATTCTGTTACTTTATCTTGTCATGTGTAACAACAATAACAACAACAAAAAATCTTAAAACTTTTGCTGCCGGGGAGGAGGTGAAAACAGAAGTGTTTGTTCCTGCATAAGATAACCTTATAAAATCATTTGTCTTGATTTACTGAAATTAAAAACGCAATGATCCTATCTATATGATTATAGCTGTCAAGAAAATATTTTTCTCCCTTTTCTCGGAGCTTTGACTTGTGCTGGTATTCGTCAATTCAGCCTTCCTCAGGGAGCCCTACCCCGAGCCAGTACTGCAACCAGGGAGGCACACAAGTCTCCTTTCAAAACATAAAATAAGCCCTGGCAGGTGGCTCAGTGGATAAGGGGCCGGCCTGTAAACCCAAAGATCACTGGTTCGGTTCCCCAGCCAGGGCACATAACCAGGTTGCAAGCCAGGTCTCCAGCCAGGTCTGTAGCTGGAGGCAGGTGAAAGGCAACCATACCTCTCTCCCTTTCTTCCTCCCTCCCTGCCCTTCTCTCCAAAAATAATGAATACAATCTTAATAACTAAGAATAATAAAATAAAACGCCAGTAACTTGAAAGATTATAACCATCCCAAATACATTTCCCTCCCATGATGTGTTCTAATGTGCATCACTGCTGAACAGACACGCATTACAGGTACAAAGCTAGCTCTGATTTTATTAATAAGAGCAATAACAACCAACAGTTATTGTCACTTACCATGTGCCAAAGAATATTGTGTGCCTTTACATGTTTTATCTTATTAAACCCTCACAACAGCTCAGTGATGAAATCATTATTACAATAATCTCCAAAAACAAAAACTAAGGAGATGTTACATAACGTAGCCAAGTTCACATCACTAGTAATGATAGTTCCAGGATTTTAATTGAGGTTGCCTGACTCCAGAGCCCAAATTCTTAGCTGCCAGCCTTCTTTCAGGCATCCAAGAAAGACTATGGAATCACATTATGGTTGGAGAGCTACCCTCTCAACAAGCACACTCCTTGCCATTACCAACTGTCTGAAGATACAACATCCAAACACTGGAAAGCAGTAGTGCCTGCATCCTTCCGGGGTAAGTGAAGAATGGCCTCTCGGAAGAAGACATGGTGCAAAATACAATCATGAACATGACTTGCTAAAAGTCAGTGATATAATAATAGATTTATAGATTAATCACATAGATTTAATATATTACTTGCCTCTGTGTTCCTCAGAATAAAACTGAAAAGCTTTCTTAATTTCTGGATGACAGACAGCCGCACCACAATCAGTCCCCTCTCCTTTACCTCTCTCTCCACCCATTTCCCCACTTTTGGTACCCCTGACCACCGCTGGCTAGCAAGACAACATAAAACAGATCTTGTAGCATTGACCTGTCCATAGACAGCAAAACAGGAAATGCTGTAAGAACCTGTAGGCACCATGGACTTTTCCTAAGGATTCAGTAAATTCCCTTGCTTAGGGGCAACGCTGAAGAATTAGCTACTTGGAATTTCTAGGGCAGGACTACCCTATCATTGCACATTGTACCCTCACCTTGGGGAAAGCAAGTTTAGCAACCTAAAAATGCACATCATTAGTGGACTGCCAACAATATCTGAAGCTACAATACCATTATCTATACAAACACCCCGTTTGTTCTGTAAATACTTACTATATACCAGGCACAGGTTTTGAGCATACCATGATGAACCTGACAATGAAATGTTCAGAATCTACATTCTATAAGCCATGGCGGGTAGAATTGTGGAGGGGTTGCCTCCCAGGAGGAGCTGAAATGAACGGGACACAGGTGACCGTGGGAAGGTCTGTGGTTAAGACTCATTCTAGGCCCAAGTACCAGTGTATCAAGTACAAACCTTTTAGGTACCACCAGATGATAAACCTATGACATCACATTGACTATTACATTAATCCAAGCAACTGAGTTAATTACCAGTATCAAAATCTCTTTGGGTTCCTTATAAAAATAAAGATTCTTATTCCCTGGTCCTGTCCTATTCATTATAAAATAACACAAATCTTGAAATGAGGCACTAAAATCTACCTTTTCAAAGCAAGAGCTGGACTATGATGAAGCAAAAGTAGTAGTGCCACTTCTAGGGTGAAAGCAAAATAAAGTCTGACTACTAACACCGTATCTCCACCCAACTCATTTATAAAATATACCCACTTAAAACTTTCTTTCAGTGCATTCTAGTGGGAAGACAAGAGGGGGCAAGAGTATTTTAATGAAAGAGGCATCACTGTAATTAAAAAAAAAAAAAAAGAAAGAAAGAAAGAAAAAGTAGAGGCCCTTCTAGAAGTTTGCCTTGGTAATTCAGAATGTAAATTTACTCAATGTGTGCATTATAAATTAATTATTTCTGCTTTGAGATTTGCAATAATAAAGATCAAATATGACTGAGAACATCCACCATGAGATGTTTGTGTAATCTTCAATTCTACATAAGTTTTCAATGTAAGTGTTGTTTTCATTTTTTAATTTACTTATTTTTTTAGTAATATCATACAATATTTGTCTTTCTCTGTCTGAGCTTTTTTTTTTTCATTTTATTGTTGTTGTATTACATCCATCCTCTTTTTACTCCCCTCTGTCCCCTTCCCCACCTACCCTCTCTCCCCCACAAAGTCAATCCCACTTGTTGTCCATGTCCATGGTTCTTCCATACTAGGTTCTTAACTAAACTGCTCCCCTTCTTTGCCTCTTCCTCCCACTACCCCACTCCTTCCCCCTACCCACTAAAGGTCTATTCACTTCTTACTATGACCTTTTAGTCCTAAAATATCAGAATTCAAACCTCCTTTGCTTTTACACACGACTGTGATGATGAAAATGTTACTTATAAGAATAATGAAATTACCTTGATAAATGAGTAAGAAATTGGGTGTGTGTTTATAACATGAGCAATTCCAATAAAGAAACTGAGATTTGAAAATAGTAGACTCTTAACATCTCAGCTTGCAATGATTTAAGAAAGAAAAAGGACAAATGCTGGTGCATGGGGGTCAGGGGGAGCTCCCAGGAGACAGGTTAATAGAGCTTTATAAGAGACATAGAGGAGGAAGCCTCATTCCACCCGTGTTGGCCTCAAGCTTCCTCATCTAACATAAAACAGGAAGAGTACCCTTTCACTTCAAGATTATCTCAAATATTACATGGGCACTGAATTCTCCAGTAACTAATGGAGAGCTTAATGTGTATTTGGAAATCAAAACACATTAATTCTCTTTCCCGGTCATCCTCTTTAAAGCCCATTTGATTTTGTTTTAACAATCACTTATTGAGTGCTTATTATATTTTAGGGTGTCTATTATGTGCTGGTGATACAATGAATGTTAAGTGAAACATGTTCACATGCTTTTAATGACACTGGGAAAATAGAAAGGACACAATAACTAATGCATCGCATATAAAGTGTAATAAAACACATAAAAGTTGTAATTCTACTGGGAAGCGTAAAAGGAAAGCCACAAAAAAGTGACTTTTAGATTTGACCTTGAAATATAAGCAAGAACTTGTCATGGCAAAAAGACAAGAAAGACCAGGTCAGAAAAAAGAGACATTAATGCAATAAACATTGATTAAGTAGCCTAGTGAGCACCTGGCCCTGGACTGGCACCAAGTAGGTCTCAGCAGAGGTCTGAAGATATGAATACAGGTAGCTCCCAGAAAAAAACAAATAAAAATACATACGAATCTGCACAGTGACTTTGAAAATATTCTTAATGATTGCACAAACGTGTAGATTGAGGATTCTGCGGCAAATGTTCTCCAGAGAAGTTCTTTATAAATTTTAAATAAACATACAGTCTGAAAACACAAGTGTCTTTTATATCTAAAACATATTTTGGAAAACAATACAAACTATCTTTGCAAGTGAGCTACGCAATCTTAAAAAATGTTTCATTCGATGAATAACTAAGACACCAGACTATAGTCTTTCCAGATCCATTAGTGGTCATAGCTAATGATGTTAGAATGAAATCATTTCTAAAATATGCTTTAAAATTTACCAAATGCTACAAATAATGTCCAATGCCTATCAACTAAAATGAAATGTCATTAGTTAGAGCCTCATCATAAATAGGAAAAGCTCAAGAAATGTTCATGTTAAACCATCAAATAGTTTAGCATCCTATCTGCCCTAATTGCTTGTTTTTCTTTATTTTTAACCGAGCAACAGTCTTTTATAAAACCTCATTTTGGTGCACAGAACACGCTAAAGCTTAACCTGAGATTTCCTTTTATTTGTATTTTGTATTTTATGTGTTTATTTATTTGAAAGGAGGGGGGGAGAAGGAGAGAGAGAGAGAGAGAGAAAGAGAGAGAAATACCTATTTGTTTTATATGCATGATTGGCTGATCCTTGCATGCGCCCTGACCAGGACTGGACCCGTAACTTTGGAGCATCAGCTGCAAATGGTTAGAATGATCTAACCAACTGAGCTATTCGGCCAAGGCCGGGAGATTTTCCTTTAAAATCTTTTTTTCTTTAAAGATTTTGTTCATTATTTTTAGAGAGAGGGGAAGGGAGGGAGGAGGGAAGGAAGGGAGGAAGAAAGGGAGAGAAACATCAACGTATGGTTGCCTTTCACGTGCCAGCTGGGGACCTGGCTGGAGACCGGGCTTGCAACCTGGTATGCGCCCTGACTGAGAATCAAACTGGCAACCCTTGGGTTTGCAGGCCAGCACTCAACCCACTGTGCCACACCAGCCAAGGCTAGAAGATTTCCTTATAAATCACAGAGACTTAACAGTAAAACTGCTTTCTTATAAAGCCAATAGAAATACCCAAATGAATGAGACTTGGCCTAAGGTCCAAGTGGAGTTATCATGGTACCCTGACATTTTCATTTTAAAAATTCACTGTTTCCCCAACCCCAACTCTTATAAAAATAATAAGAGGACATGTTATCTATTTTCTTACCACTAATAGTGGAAGGGAAGCGGGGAGGGGAGGGCAGAAGGGTTATTGAAAACATAGCTCCTGGCCCTGACCAGTGCAGTGTGGCTCAGTTTCTTGGGCACTATCCTGAAAAGCAAAAGGTCACAGGTTCCATTCCCAGTCAGGGCACGTGGCTAGGTTGTGAATTCAGATCGTGGTAGAGGTGCATACAAGAGGTAACCAATATTTGTTTCTTTCTCACATCGATGTTTGTCCCCTCTCTTTCTCCCTCCCTTCCCCTCTCCCTAAAAATCAATAATCTTTTTTAAAAAAGAAAACATAGCTCCTTACTTTTTGTTTGATACAGTACACCAGAGATCACAACCTTTATAACTACTATTTCAAAGGATTTTGTTTTACTAAAAAGTAAACACTGTACCTCACGAAATAGGTAAATTATGAATATCCTGGTATGTTCTAAATAGAATTCAGGGCTTTTTTAATAGGTGATGTGAACTAAACTTTTGAAGAACTACTACTGTAATATATAAAATTAAATTGTATTTTTGGTGCATTTGCAAATACAATAACGTAACTGAAAGCAGTTCTTAGAGATAAAGGTCTGAACAAACTGAAATTATTATATTAACTGTCCACTTATTGTTATGTAACAAAGGGCCTTGAGAATTTATATATATGCTTTATATAAAATTGTAGAACCATCTAGGCCCATTACAAGCCATTAAAATTATCAACACCCAACTGAACCATACAAAAATATGCCTATGTTACCATTAATCCCAAAATGAAACTATTTCAGGTGCATGATCAATTAGGATTTTCAAAGCCTAATTCACAGCCTCTTAACAGTCAAGTCATGTGACTAAAAGCCAGACGTAGAAGATTAGTCTAAACCAGTGATTTTCAACATTTTTCATTTCACATTTCACGGCCCACATGAACTAATTACTAAATTTTTGCAGCACACCAAAAAATATATATATTTTTTTTTTACTCGTCTGACACGGTAGTAGGTCTCATTATGATTTATTCATACTGGATGGCTATTGTTGTGTTTATTGGATGTTGTTTGTTGTTTGGGTTTTAATTTACAATCTAAGGGGGTAAAGGTCAATGCCCCTGACCATACAGTGAGGTATATTGCATGTTTTAAAATTTCTGGCAGCTCACTGGTTAAAAATCACTGGTCTCAACAAATGTTACCTCTGATAAAATGTTCTTAGATACAGATACAGATATAGATATACAGATACACACACACATACAATTCAATGCAATTTATTCCACTCTATTTTTATTTTTAATATGAACTTTTATTTAGTATTTATCTTGTTACTTAAATTTTTAATTTCTGTGGATTCCAATTAACTGTCTTCTGATTTTTGTGACTTTATTTTATCCTAATTATATTATTTATAATGTTTTATCATTTATTTAATCTTCACAGCACTTTCTGGAGTTTCTTTTTAATTTCTTAGTAACTTTTACCTTCGTTTGAATGGATATGAGAAAGGCACTTGAGCTTAACAGATAAAGTCACAGGAACACAAGTCATAAACCGTAACAGAGAAGACAGGACATCTTTCTTTTAAATAATTTTTAAAAGGAAAGCCCTGCATCCCAAATCAGAGATCTCCCAGGCAACTCTAAAGAAGACATTCAATCCTAACTATCATTAGCTAGAAGTGGCTGACAGATGTATTTTTTTTCCATTTAGACAACAATCTAAGAACCACCACATGGGTAAAATTACCCCTCGGGAGGATGACAAACTAGCCTAGAAGAGTGCAGTCAGACAGAAGCAACAATATTAACTTGTCTCTGGGACAATTTACAGCCTCTTTGAGGACACAGGTGGATAGAAACTAAAGTCTCTAAGAGCAGTTATAGCATTGTGGCTTTTTCTCCTGAACAAAAAAGCCTACTTAGATAGACAAGAAGGCAAAGGGGGCTTCCTTGAATAAGCCCGTTTACTTAGCTTCAAAACAAATCAAACTAGAGCATATCTAAATACTTCTGAATCTCCCTTCCACCTTCTTTGGAGAGATGCATAATACACAGGGTGGCAGAGTATACACTTATGAACACAGTAGATCCATCGTATAAGAGCTGATGACCTTGAGCAGGCAGAAACCTCCTGAAGTCTCAGCTTATTTGCCTGCTGTATGAGTCAGACAAAGAACCTGCCATATATATATCAAGTTCATGTATGTATACACATATATTCTATATGTGAAATGAGATAGTGCGTGTACAGCATGGCTGGCACTGTAAAAACTCAATAAGGGTTAACTAGTGGGGGTGGGGGAAGTAACCTCTGAAATAACGGAGTTTTTCTTATGCTGGCCATTCCAAAATAATCCCAGATAAACAAAATTATTACACTGCAATAAAGAAAACTAAATATATCCCATGTGTAAACCTGGCCAGTGTACTGTATGTATTATAAACATCATGAAAAGGCCTATGATTAAGATTCTCCCCAACAGGTTCCAGAGTTGTTTAAAACGAAGTTGTTGAGAACAATTTCAAAGCTTAAACTCTTCCTAAAGCTTGACTTGCAGTGGCCATGCTGACAGGGTCTAATATTATGAGTTCCGCAAACACATAATTACTACATTCTCCTAAATCAGTTGGTCTTTTGAGGACGAGGAGTTTGACTGGAGATATCTGTACATCTATTACTAATACTGCAGGGTATTTTTTTAAAAACACCTTTTTTGATGTGGAATGGCCTCAACCTAACAGCCACTGGCTTAGATCTAAATTTACTACAGCATCCAGAGAGAGGCTGCACAAAGACCAGAAGTCTCACACAACAGCCTGGGTCAGCTGATGGAAGGGGGAGAAAATGATAGTTTTCTCTCTTGCTAGTGGGTAATTTTCAAACGTTCCCTACCTGTTACTTGAAAAAGAGGTGCTGACCCCACCAATCATTAGAAGACTACTCTTAAGGGACAAGTCATAACAGTTGAGGCGAGCAATCCTGACTGTGAAGAAGTAAACTCCTTTAGTCATCTAAGAAATAAAGCCCTCTACTATTATATATAGTAGCTTGGCGACTGTGTAAAGCTGGAAAAAAATTGTTTTAGAAGAGTCCGTACTCAGAAATTATAATGAAAACAATCCGCTATGTGCTTTGTAGTCATTGAAAGTATCCTAATAAAAATTGAGCTCCCAAATAAATCACACTAGAAATAAACATTTTGGCATTAGGACTAAACGTGGTTTGAGAACAGAATCCAACTAATTGGTCCCCCATTCGCACCCCCCAAAAAAGACAATATAAAATGAATTATACTTCTTACAGGGTTTGGAGCCTCAGAGGCAAAGTGACAAAGCCTTTGGCTGTATACAAAAAAATAACTTGTAAATTGCTCTTTGGGGTCTCAACTAATATTTTTCCAAAACACTGTTTAAAACAATGACTAGTTTCCCAGAGTAGCCTCCTAAATATCTGTAGGTAGTTTAAATCCAGTTTTAAGGGGTAGATTTCAAATTCTGTATTTAAATTGGAAAACGACAGAAAATAATGAAGTGGTCATGTTACCAATTAAAACAGTAAAATAACCCAACTGAAGGGATTATTTTAAAATATATCTCATCTGCTACAGTTCAAAGAAAAGCAAATGTGAAAATTGGTGGAGGAAAAATATTTAAAGATATACAAGTCTGAAGACAACTTTTGGACATTTTGTTCACTTTAGAAGTTGATGTAAAGCTACTTTCTCTAAAAACCTTTTCCTTGCTTTGAGTACATACAGACACTAATTTCATCAAATGAGATTATTCACCGTACATACAGGAAAGAGTGGTAGCTAAATAATAAAAGCTACCAATCACTGAGTAACTTTTTCACCTAAAATGATAGGCTGAGAACTCACATTATGTCACTTTGGCCTTAACACAACCCTGCATGCAAGTAGGTGTTATTTTTCTCATTTTATAGGAAGCAAAGGCACAGAGTGCAAGCTCCTTTGCTCAAGATCACTGAGTAAAAAGAAGATTCAGGCATGCATCCTGTCAGATTCCACAGCCTTAGCCATTATGGTATATTGCTTATGTCAAAAGGTTTTCCTGAAATTTAGCTGGGCAGAAGTGGGAAGAGAGGAAAGAATGGGGATAAGTTCTTGCTAGAAAGAAATGCAATGAGATTTTAAAATTGTTTAATTAACTTAAACGAGTGGCAAGTGTTAAAATAACGAAGGCACAACCCACAAGTAACAAGAAAGCAGTGCTCTCATTCCGTGTTGGGTGAGGTGGGGTCGGGGAGAAGCACATGAATATCGCTTATGGGGCGAGAGGAGAGGGAGTAGCTTGAGGGACAGACAGCTACCATTGTTCGCCAGAAGGTGTCACTTATTTCTGGAGGCACAAGGTTCAATGGAGTGTATCTGTTAGAGCTAATATGATTTATTAAAACCCCTTCTCATCACAGGAGTTTCAGAAAAAGAGGCTTCTCCTCTGTGACTGAGCCCCACCAACACTTCCAATTCTGCTCCAAGTGCGGGAATACATGAAGATTTGGCGTGCCACTTCTAAATGGATGCTAATCCCTGGTTCTTCACTCTACCTCCTCTTACACACACATTAACACTACCCCATAATTACGCTCCTGTGAGTTTCTTCTTCTTTCAAATGGCAATTGCCAAGCAAGACTTTTTCAGAGAGAAATGTGCCCAATCACAGAGAAGTCTGATTTACGAAACCAGCCAGCTGCTCATCACAGGCAGAGAATGGAGAAGAGAAAGCCAGTCAGCATTCATCTCCCCACTACTTACTGCCTAGCAAACTCACTTCTAGCTCTTGTCTGCCTTCACCTTCCCTCCTTTGATTTGGAGATCAAATCAAAGAGCGATTGCTCCCTTCAGATGGTGACCTAGAGCTGCCCCAGGTGACAGGGGAGGCTGAGAAAAGCCTAAAGCGAAAATGATAAGGCTTCTTACTACATATAAATACCACTTCTCTTCTTCAGCTCTTAGTGATCAACAGCTTCCCATTTAATCACCAAATAATGGCTCAAATTTACATAGTATCTACTGTGTGCCAGGCACCCAACATACACCTCCAATCGTTTATCATTGGGGGTTGAATGTACTTTCCCAACTGAAATGGAAGATCAACAAAAAGTATTGCAAATATGATGATATAATTATTAAGTCATGGATCAGTATTTCAATCAGATCTCCCAATCTATATTCTTTCCATTACACAAAGAGATAGTTCCAATACAAGGGACACATTGAAAATTGCTTAGAAAATACTTTGCTAAGAAAGGGGAGCAGCTTAGACAAGAACCTAGTATAAAGGAACCATGGACATGGACAACAGGTGGGATTGACTTTGGGGGGAATGGGTGGGTGGGGAGGGGGACAGGGGAGCAAAAAGGGGATGGATGTAATACAACAACAATAAAATTTAAAAAAAAAAGAAAGAAAGAAAATACTTTGCTGCAATCGGGAAATTACTTTTTAAAATAGGAAAAAATTCTTAGTAGATCAGGATTCAAATAAATGTGGATCAAGTTCTAAATGAGAATTGAATATTAAGGAAAGAAAGAACAGTTGAACATCTTTTCCAATTTCTTCTACTTCCCAATATTTTACTATGAAATTAGGATCTTGGTGGGGGACGGAGAGAATGAATGAACAATGTAAATAACATTTTCATAAGACTACAGATAAAACGAAGGTGAAACTATGATTCACCAATGAATTTCCAGAGCCACAGATTCTGGCCCTTGGCAAGTAATCAATATATTGTTTGAATAAAACAAATATTTAATTTTAAAGAACACTAGTCATACTAATATGTGAATCAACCAGTCTTATTCAGAGGGCTTATTTAACCTTGAAAGAATTATAGTAAGTTCACGATAACAGAATCTCTTTTAACATATTATCTTCATTAGTCCTGCTATGATTTCAGAATTCTGAAATCTATGCTTTAGGGTAAAAAGAAGGATAGAATAAACTGGCCAGACATCAAGGAGGGAAGTCCACAATGAATGACAAAATCTATGACCCTGCAAATAATGACATGCTGTTTCTAATTAGTCTTCCAAATGTTAGAGAAATTAGTTTGTTGAAAGTGAAAACTCAGTTCCAGTCAAATACAGATTTCTAAATGTTAGTAAGGTTTCCGGAGTAGGTCATTAAATATATTTTGCTTATCATACACCTCGACCACATGCTAATTCTAAACATGAAATTCTGATTCTGCATCTGAAAGAACCACAGAATGTAGACAAAGAAGAATGTTCCCATCTTATCTTTCATTGTGCTTGGAGTTCTTGGCTGTAGGCAAACTTGCAGAATAGTTTGTTCGCTTTGGCATCCTTTCCTGTCCATTTTCTTGCACAGCTCCCACTATCTCACTGGGGTGGGGGTCCCCCTTGCCTGAGGACTGAATGCTCTGAAAATTGCTCAACTCCCCCTTCCCTCCAGTCAAAACCCTTTCCCTACCTCAGGACACCGGATTTTAGATAAGTGTTAAGAAGAAAAGAACATAATTAAACTAATTCACATTAAAGTATTATTTTTTAAACTTTCAACACATGATACATTTGCATATTTCAAAAACTTTTCAATTAAACTTGCAAAAATTTCCCCTTCCACAGGTAACTTCTGCTACTAGCAACTTATGGATTCTTTCGAAATTTCTCCATATGTATGGAAGTATGCAAACAAGCAAGAAAGAATACTTATTTTCTCTTCTGTTTAACAGAAAAGCTAGAACACTATACATGTAATCTACACCTTTTTTATCTTTAACATAATTACGTAAAATATTTCTATATCATTATATCAGGACTGCCTCATTATTTTATTTTGTTGAAGAGGTGGGGAGTATCTCACTGTATGATTGGACTATAATTGATTTGAATAGTTCCCTATTGGTAGACATTTAGTTGCTTTTTAACCTTTTGCTATTAAAAACAATATTGAAAGGAACACAGACATTTTGATAATTTTTATATAGCTATTTTGAATAAATTACCAAAGGAGGTATTGCACATACCCATCTGCATTTGAGAGATGTTGCCAATTACTTTCTCAGGTATGATGAGCTCCAACTTACACACCAAACAACGAACTCCTGTTTCCAAAACCTTTGCTAGCAAAAGTGTTGTCAAACTTGGCCTATTTGCCAATCTGATAGGTTAAAAAATGGCATTTCTCTGTCATTTTAACTTGCATTTCTTTATTATAAGGGTAATTGAGTATCTTTTTATCTATTTAAAAGTTTGTATTTCCTTTTCTGCAAATTGTTTGCTTGTATCCTACCTACAATATGAACTTTGGGTAGCCACGTAAACCCCTGCAAAGTATTTGATGTTTTTTAAGAAGATATAATCACCCAAATTAGCCCATAAGTGGTATTATTATTATTTTTTTTAATTAAAATGTGAAATGAGAATTCTAGGCTGTGGACCTTAGACAAATATATTTCACAAGTAAACTGGGTTTGTTTATTCAGAAATAACCAAAAACTGCAGCCAGGGACATGGTAGCTAACCACTTACAAATCCAGAGACACAAAAGTCATGCTCTTCTTACGGACTTGGAAGGAGCCGCAGTAGAGCCCATTGGAGGAAAACATTCAAAATACAGTGACTTTTCATTGGCTGAGCTTCGGAGGAATCTTTTCTTCCTCCAGCTGAGGCAAGCAGTCAAGGGCCGCTTCCTGTCAGAGATGCAGCAACGGTCTCTTCCTGTGGGTTGAGTGCCCTGCCAGGGCAGTCTCTCTTCTAGCCTCCCAAGTCCATTTGAAAGGAGGTTTCCATTCATTCATTTTCACAGGCAGCCCAGGGAGGATGTTATTGGGCAGACACAATCAACAAAGAGCTAGGGCAGCCTGACCTAGGTGTTCTTTTTTAATGCTCTTTTAAGAGTAAGAAAACCAAAGATTAGAAAATTTTGCCAACTGACAAAGAGCGTTTGTTTTCATGCCAGTGAGTCCTGGGCTCATGCTCAAGGTTCCTCTCCGCAAGACCAATCCTCACCAACTTACATTAAAGCCTACTGTTTCTCTAGACGATCGAGGAAAGTTCTAGTCTATGTAAGCTTGGGGTGAGACAGATCTATAGTCTGTAAAGAAAACCAAAGTGATCAAGGTAGAAAACAGTCGATTCCAAAAAGGAATAATAAGACAGATTCTCAAAAGTGATGCCTGAGATAATCACAGATTAGCATTTTAAAAAGACAGGTAACAGGGTGGTTAAATATGAATGCTGGGCAGCTGGTGTTATTCACTATTACAGTTAATTTTTAAAAGGTTAGGAAAGTAAAGCTAGTTCATACCAGCACCCTGAAGAGAAGCCGTCAAAAGAGAAAGCTTAGAAATAGTTCAGAAGAGATCACAGCTGCTGGTAACACTCAGGAGCTACAGGAAGCCCCACATCTGAAGAACAAGCATAACTCACCTTGAAGAGTCCTCAGACTTCCAAACTCAACCCACCAAGGACTCATCAAAAGTCAGGTCTCGGGTACTGAATCAATATTTGAATAAATATCAAAAAAGACAGGCAAAGATGAATACTAGTGGCCATGTCCTCAGAACACTTCAGAACACTATCTACTTACAACTGAATAGAGATGCATTTGTGAAAGTTTAAATGCGCATTAGTACTGGAATCATAAATAAATTAAGCAAGTGGACTTTTTCTTGCTGAAGTCTCCCTACTCTGACAAATAAAACCTTTCCAGTCCTACCACTATAGTAACTTCATTGTTCTTTATGCTCTCTATCTCCTTGTGTGCTATATTTTCTTTCTACCTCTCTCTTCCTGTCCATATTCATCTCTTCATCTCTCTCCATATTCTCGTCCTTTCATTCAACATTAGTCTGACCAAGGATATTAGGAAAATAAGGCCTAACATCCCACCTACCTCCTCTTCTCAGGCTCCTGAAATCACCTCAAGTAAACTCCATTCCAAGTAAATAAATCTTTGCTTGCTATCAAATGCAGCTTCAAAGCAAACCTCTTGGCCTCCCCACCACAATCACAATGCTGCCCATACACCTCTCTCTGTAGAAAACTGAGCCACCAGTGCCCATAAAATACAATAACTAGTATCTGGCTACAGATATTTATACCCTACCAATTATCTATGTCATTTCGCCCAGTGGTGGGATTTCAAGGAGTAACAATATGTCTTCATACATGGTAAAAACATACATTCAAATTGAAAGTGTGCAAAAACGCTAAGACAGTCTCCCCAAGGCTGTCCCACTATGTCCTGAATAGAACATAGGAGACAGTCACTAGCAGAAAGAAAGAAGGAATTCCTACCCTTTTCAACAACATGGATGGAACTGGAAAGTATTATGTTTAGTGAAATAAGCCAGGCAGTGAAAGACAAATACCATATGATCTCACCCATTATAGAACACTAACGAACAAACAAGCAAAACAGAACCAAATACATGAATGAAGAGACAGTCACAGGCACTTAAAGGGTTAATGAAAACACACTAATTCATTCACTGATTGACTTGCATTTTCATGGCTCTAATTAGTATAACCAGTACAGTAATTCAATATCAGTTAAGTAACTACCAAGAACCTTAATGACTAATTGAGAAGAAAAATCAAGATTTATTGTAAAAGCTATTCAAATTCTGATAGCATTAGTGAATAGCACACATATGTGTATTTTTAGCAGAACTCTAAAGCTCAAAACATTAAAAGTTGGTAAATGTATTGTAATAACATAAAATGTAAGAAAGGCTATATTGCACCAAGAAAAAAACACAAAAACCAAAGTGATTAATTTCTTTAAAACGGGGACAGAGAAAAACATTCTGGTCATTCTTTCTTTTTTTATTTATTATTTTTAGAAAGTGGGGGAGGGAGGAAGGCAGAGAGGGAGAGAGACATCAAAGTATGGTTGCCTTTCACCTGCCTCCAGCCATGGACCTGGCTGGAGACCTGGCTTGGAACTGAACCAGTGACCTTTGGTCGCAGGCTAGCACCTTATCCACTGTGCCATCAGCCAGGGGCTTATGGTCATTCTTTAAAAAAAAAAAAAGGTAATTTTACATTGTCTTTAAATTAGCTCAGTCTAAATCACTAATAAGCACCACAGTTCACTTAAACATATTAATTCATCTTTATTACTCCAATTTACAGGTACCGGGGGAAGAGAGGAGAGGAAGAGGTGAGGGAGGCTTGAGGAAGAGAACTGGAAAAGAAGCAAGGAAGGAGGGGGTCAGGGAGAAGTACAGTAGAGAAATGGAGAAAAAGGAAAGGAGGGGAAAGTGGAGAAGGAGCAGAAAGAAAGGAGGAAGAAATCATAAAATGACCATAATTACAATTCAAAGGTGTATGCTCCATGAACGATGAATTTGAGGAACTCTGAGTAAATTAGGGAGCAAATATGGCAATCTAGGTAGCAAAGACTAACATGGTGAGGTTGGGGTAAGTGTCATCAAGCATTAGGTCTGTTATAGACTAGGTAGAGCTTAATGATTGCAGGAAAGGTGCGAGAGAGGAAGAAAAATTAAGGATGACTCCATGGATTTAGCATACGTGAAGAACAACTCGTGGACATGGACAACAGTGTGGTTTGTGGTGCGGGGAGGGTTTAAGGGGACTAAATAATAATGGAAAAAACTACAATAAATTTTTTTAAAATAACTCCTATGCTTCTGATAGAAGGAACAAAGTACAGATGGATGCAGGAATTCGATTATTTCCATTTGCTATGCTTAGGAAATAACCAAATGGAGATATGGAATGGGTTAAAAGCATACAAAGTTCTGGGGCTTCATAGGGATTATCTCATTGATGCAATGTTAGACAAGATCCTCTAAGCTCTGTTCTCAACTAGGCCCATAGTTGTCCAGACTTGTACAGCCTGATTTAAGCAAAAACCCAGCCAAGTCAGTTTACCAAAAATTCCTCTCCCCACTGAAATCTGAACTCAACATGATCAAGCATCTCACCTCCCACCATGCCCCTGATGATACCTCAGCACCCTGACCTGCCTTCAGCAAGCGGGCTGCCACCTAGGTTCAACCAGAATCTTCCTTCCCCGGGATGGTTGCATCTAGTTTCCACCCAACTGCTATATTCGGAATTTAGTGGAGTTCTATACACTGAGGCCTCTTTCCCCCCCATTGCAACAGTTTCTGAGGAAAACCTCTTCTTACCACTTTAATGCCCAGCTCTAGTTTTCTTTAATAAGCTCAGAAGAGAGTTCAGGACAGAAGCAATAAATTTAGAGTAATAAGCGGGTTTATCGATGGTACTTGAAGCTATACGATTAAACTATCAAGGAACATGTAGCATAAAAAAAGAGGGCCATTAGGAAGCACCAAGGATAACGAAATAAAAGTTCAAGTTTAAGAGATAACGACTTCTCAGTTCCAGCTAGGCAGGAGGCTAAAAGGTAGAAGGTAAAACGAAGAATGAGATTATGAAAAAAGGAAAGTAACTTTTTAAGGAGTTTGTTGCCAAGGGTATTGTCCAAAGAACAAGAGAATTTTCCTCCAAAGCCAGAATTCTCACATACAACTTAAATGGGCAGCTAATTGTTATCAGAAAAGACAAGAACTTGAACTTGAACTTACATGGCGTATAACGAATACTCCATAATGTTCATGTATATTTAACTTCTGGCACATCTTGATGCTCAAAAAAAAAATGAGAGCTGCAGCCCTGGCTGATGGCCAGGTGCTGGCCTATGAACCCAAAGGGTCGCTGGTTTGATTCCCAGTCAGGGCACATAAGCAGGTTACAAGCCAGGTCTCCAGCCAGGTCCCTAGCTGGAGGCAGTGAAAGGCAACCATACATTGATGCTTCTCTCCCTTTCTTCCTCCCTCCCTGCCTAAAAATAATGAATAAAATCTTTTTAAAAAACTGAGCAGCAATTAACCTTGGGTACAGTTGCCAAAACCTCCATGTGTAGGCAGGCCTAACACATTCCATCTTCACTAGGTTAAGACAGGGCTAGTTTTCTTCACTTGGAATCTTAGGCTGGCCACTCACCAAAAAGACATGCTAGCTGAAAGATCAGACACCCCCTACCAAAAAAACACCCTGCAGATTTCCTAAGTAATGGTGATGAACTCAAGTGTAACTTTGCAACCTGCGATTTCTCACTAATGTTGAGATGTCTGGCTGGATAAGTGATTTTCAGATAAACAAGAGAAAGGGTAAAACCTCTTTCGGAAAACTCCCTCAATTAGCAATCACCTTCATTTAGCAGCAGCACCTCCACGATGCCAGCTGCAGGGGAAATTAATTAAATTTAATAGAAGCTGCGGGAGAAGTAATTAAATTTAATAGAAGTTATGGATTCCAAATGAAGATAAACTGTATTTGTGATCAGACCTACTGTGTCACTTAGTCCCACGTTTGTAAAAGCACGTGCCAAGTGCAACTCACCTTCTGCGGGAACACCAAGTTACCTGGAGTTACGCCCTCATTCTCACTTCAAAGGGCAAAATGATTGATGCATTAGACATCCCGAATTTTTTTTTTTAATTCTTTTTTCCAAATAAAAAACCTGCACCACGGTGACATGTTGATTATACGTAAATGAGCAGATCTGAATAACACAGAAGCCATTGCACAGACAAGTAATGAAAGGGTGGCATGTTTGCTTTGGGGAGGAACACGAGAGGCCCATTCATCTAAATGCAGTTATGTTTCAATTTAACTAAATTACAAGGTTGGAAATTAGCAATGCTTCAAGCACACTGGGCTACCGCTCCCACCAGAACACTTCATCTTTAATACCTGCTCCAGCTTGCAAATAAAACTAAGGAAAACAGTAGGGGAAAATGCTCAAAACATCTTTTTTAACAAAGGCCTTTCCTAACAACTGCAATCTTTTGATTTCTACCCCTTGAAAAATATAAAGCTTAAATGAGAGAACGTTAAGTATACTTGATCCTATTTTCTTTCTTGCCTTCTTTCTTTCTTTCTTTCTTTCTTTTTTTTTTTTTTTAAGGTAGGGGGCTCTAATGTTCTAGTCATAGTTATTTAAATATTTATCTTATCATGATAAAGTGTAAGCTTCTTAGGGACAAAGATACTTCAAGTTTCTTATCTCTAAAATACTTAGGCCCTGGCTGGTGTGGTTCAAAGGATTGAGTGCCAGCCAGAGAACCAAAAGGTCACTGGTTCGATTCCCAGTCAGGGTGCACACCTATGTTTCAGGCCAGGTCCCCAGTTGGGGGCGTGTGAGAGGCAACTACCGGATGTATCTCTCGCACACAGATGTTTATCCCCCTCTCTTTTCTTCTGTCTAAAAGAAACATAAATACATAAAATCTTTTAAAAGAATACGAAAATAAAACACTAAGCACAAGTACTTTGTACACAGCAAGGATTTAGAAAACACTTATGATCTCACTTTTCCTAGGAAAGAGTTGGATTACATTCTTCTCTTTGAAGTAATTACCAAGACTGGTTCGCACAGGGAAGCTTCTGTTGGTAGTGCAGGGCCAAGCAAAAACGCTAAGGTTTCCACCTGACCTGGGAAATAAGTAAAAATTCTGTTTTTGAGTTGTTTTGAGAACTAACTGCTCTATGGTTTACTGATGCTCTTTAAGACAAAATAATAACAAATAGCTTATAAAAACAAGCATCCGCCATATGCCAGGCACCATGCTAAGCACTTGACATAGATTATTTCATTAGAAGGTCACCGAGACCCTAGGAGTTAGCTAATATTTTTATTCCTCATTTACAGTTGAAAAAAGCAGTTTAGAGCAGTTACATAACTGATTCAAGTACCTAATAGCTTATTAGTAATGGGACCAGAATTTTGAACAGGTTTAAAACTCCATGTGTGTGAAGGTAGTGGGAAAACCTTGGCCATTTCCCAGGGTGTGGAATCAACACCATGCTCCTTAATCAAGAAAGGCATGTACAAGACAAAGCCAAAGGTCTCTTCTTATTTGGGAATATTGGTCCCAAGCACAAAAGAAAATATTCCATGACTCAAAACATTCTTCTTTACATTGTGGCAAACACAAATGTCTTGTTGATCTGGCCAGACACTCTGTGTTTCACCTTTAGGGCACTCTAAAACATTCATATTTAAAGCACATTAGACCGTGGCCCAATCAATAAGAACCACGGCGCTCATATGCACATCACCAGGGCCTGCCACGTAACAGATGCTATAAATGCTTCATAAACGTTTGAGGGCTAAAGGGAGAACTATTAATTTTTTATAACCTTGTTTCTAGACTTCTAAGAATCAATAAGTGATTACTACTTAAAATGATTAAGTCATCTGAGCACATATAATTCCAGGGAGTCACATGTTATGCAAATGCTTTTTTTTTTTGGTCTTTTTCAAATCACATATGCCCTTCCCCATTCAATTAAACTTCTACTGTACATATCCCTGTTATAGACCTCAACACTTTTCCTCCACTGACACTCTGCTAAACTATAAGGACCTAATCTTTTTTTGTTTGTTTTATATTTAGCACTGAGCACAGAGCACAGCATACGTGAGGCACCTAGTGATTATTAGAAACAAATTATTTATGTGTAGATGTCTTCATGATGCTTAGGTCTTTGCCATCAGGAGCTAATGCTTTTTACTATACACATGTTTGGAGTACCAGATAAGAGCAAGAAGTTACTGATATTTACCATATAAACTTTAATTATTAACTTGCTGCAAATATACATACACACACACATTAACTAAGCATAACATTTAAAAGTGGACCCCTAACAAAATATCTTGCCTTGTCAAAGTAGCAAAGATCACATCAATTTCTCATGTCTGTTTCTTATGCCATCCCAGTTTTACAGATGTGTTTAATCTTTGTAATTTTTAAACATAAACATACACAAGAAGAAGGGGATTCATGGGATCTCATGCTATCCATTTCAAAACAAGGTCCTTTGAAACCTTTTAACAATCTATTCCTTCATCTACATAACTTCGCATTTTTAAAAGAGACTAATACCTGCACTTTACTATTTCATTAGAATCTACCACTTTGTTCACTCCTGTTGTTGATATGTATAGAACTGTTTTAAGTTCTAACACACCTGTAGAACTTGAAAGGAAAATGCACTATAGGCATTTTTATTATTAGGACATCTCTCTCATGGTTCTAGCTAATACTTAACTGTTGCTTCTATGTCTCGCCCCCACCCCCACCAAAGGAAACCTGAAGGAAAAAAAGCCAGAAAATTCTAGAAAGATATACTCTGTTCTCTGTTCCCCTCAAGGTACAATGTTTGTGAAGGGACCATTGATGAAAATTCAGAATATTTAATACTTGCATGTATAAACAGACCTTATGTGAATTCAACAAAGGAAAAGTCAAACACATTCACCCTTAAGTTATTTTGCCCACATACTTGCTGTGTGAGAGGGAACTGTAATAGCATCAAAATCAAACCTAAAACTCTATAAACAGACACATGATAGAATATTTTGACAGTGGAGAAGCACGTCACCTTCTCAAACCATGTTTGCTTCTAAGGATACATACATACTTATAATGATGAGTGACATCACTATTAAGAAATTCCCTGCAAGGCAATGTTGTACTTAATTTATTTGAAAATTAAAAACAAATCATCTTCTTCTCTGCAATAACAAGTTAATTTTTTTCAAGCTGTTAATGAACCAATTAAACAAAACCATTTATTCTAATGAATGGAAGAAATTATACTGTGAGAAGTACATGCCTAGATAATGCTTCTTCACATATACAAACTGCTTTACAGGTACATAGCAACCAATCCACCAAACCAATGCTATTCTAAATGCAAGCAAGTTCTGAAAGGCCCCCTCTAGGAATCATGGGGTCAAAACTATTTCATAACGATGTTAAGATATTACCATCTTTTCACTGACGGTGCAAAGGCAGTGCTAACTCAAGCTGATGAGGCCATTAACATGAATGAAAGCAGGGGCACCAGACTTTACCAGCCATTTTACTCTTCACTGACACACAATCCCATTACGTAAAATGAAGTTTCACCTAAAAATACCTGTGATAAACTCGAAAAATTAGTTAGTTTAAAAAATCACAATCTTGCTCTGCCTGGTGTGGCTCAGTGGATAGAGTGCTGGCCTGTGAACCAAAGGGCCACTGGTTTGATTCCCAGTCAGGGCACATGCCTGGGTTGCAGGACAGGTCCCCAGCTGAGGGCCCGCAAAAGGCAACCACACATTAATGTTTCTCTCCCTCTTTTTCCCTCCCTACCACTCGCTCTAAAGAAATCAATAAAATCATTAAAAAATCACAATCTTTGAGTGCATATAATTTTATTATTCTATATGATAAAGGAGAAAGTCTGCATAAAACATTTCTGCTGCTTATCAAAATATGATGGAATAATGGTTTCAAGAAAGAACACTTACAGGAGACTGAGATATGCGCTGAACTAGCCACTCTTCATGAAACACTATTTTTTATTTGACTGAATGGCTGAAGACAAACTATTCAGAATTGGGTATGACTGACATTTTCAGAAAAAGAGAGACCGTCACTTCAAGAAAAATAACTGACAATAGCTACTGCCAATGATAGAAATTGAACTATTCTTGAAAATTTTATCCATCATCCTAAACTTGACAGCTATAGAACACTTAAAACATTTTCTGATGTTAACGAATGTGTTTGATATTATATAATAAAATGTGTCAACATTTGGAAATTTGCATACCTTAGTGAACTGTTATTTTCTAACTGACCAAGACATGATGTTACAGAATTGTACATGGGTAAAAAGATCTATACAAGATTTAAAAAAAAAAATCTGTGTATTTTAATGTAACAAGGGAGAAAATGTTCATTAAAAAGTTTGATTCCTGACCTGGCTAGTAGCACAGTGGATAAGGCGCCGGCCTGCGAACCCAAAGGTCGCACTGCAGGTTCGATTCCCCAGCCAGGGCACATAACCAGGTTGCAAACCAGGTCTCCAGTCAGGTCTGTGGCTGGAAGCAGGTGAAAAGCAACCATACATTGATGTCTCTCTCCCTCTCTGCCTCTCTCCCTTGCCCTCTTTCTAAAAATAATGAAATAAAATCTTAAAAAAAAAAAAAGTTTGATTCCCCATTCAAGCTTTTAAGAAATTACAATCTGAAAAGTTTTATTGTATCAAAGGAGACTACCCACAATTATTTAAATACATCTCCCTTTTCTTTCATATATTCCACCAAAAGACTAACACAAGAGATTGAAAGAAAGCAGGTTTAAAAACAGAACTAACTTGCTATTACCTATTAAATTAGAAATTAAGAATTATTAAATATGTAAAGAAACGCCAGTTTTCTCAGGCTTTTGAAAATGCAGGGGTTTTTCCCCACAAAAAAAGAAAAAATATGTTAACATGTAACAGATTTTTAAATTGTTGTTTTTTTAAAACTTCTCAGCTTTAATTTGTTGTATGGTAAATATCGAAAGAGAGAATCCACATACTCAAAAGTTCTGTAGGATCCGCAATAATTTTTAAAAATTGTAAATGAGTTTAGCCCAAAGTTTGAGATCCACTGACCTGAACTAAAGGCTCATTATCTACCTGATATAATTTTCAGAACTTTTACACACTCCTAATAAAATTAAAATATGCTTTTTCGATGCACCCTGAAGTGAGTGAACCTACGCACTTGCCAAGCACCATGTTGAATCTCCAGCACACAAGATGAAAAGTGCTCAGATTTTGCCCTCCAGAGGATGTCCTTGTTACCCCAGAATTCTTTGGGGACAGGGAGGGTATATGGCAGCTTCAACCCACTCAAAATGTGGGCCACTGCTCTACCAGTTCAGAAGGCTTATTACCAGTTCAAGGGCCACCATCAATCTCTGCTTTTATTTTCTGCGGGGTTTTGGTTTGTTTTGTTCTCCCTTCCCGTTTTCTGGATTTCCCACCTCTGGCGTAAAAGGTCCTTTAAACAAGACTATCCATCTGTGTTCCCCTTCTTTTCACTTCAAGTATACACAAATGAGTTTGGTATAACCTTCAGGTCGCTTATTTCTTTTCCTGAGTTAATTTTTGCAGGTTACTGATTGTGTCTTCATTACCAAAGAGTGTTAGGGACCACTCCTAATGTGCTTTTAGGTTTTAAAAACATTTGAAAAGGTAACATTAAAGCCTGTAAAGCCTAAGATTTCATCTGCAGAAAACAGTATATATAAGCTTACCTTCTTAAGCTCCAACTCTGCGTCTACCTTGAGGCAAACCACACAAAAATAAGAGACAGTAAGCACTCTCACTGAGTGCCCATTTCTAACACCTACCAAAGCAATCACAGCAAAATTCTGAGCTGATCACGATTAGTCAAAACCTTACTCCTTCACGGATGAACACTAGGGAGTAACGAAAAAAATGAACACAGACTACAGAGAATTGACCAAGTTCTGTCACTGGAAAAATAATTGGAGCATACTCTCTATAATTCCTGTTGCTCACTGCCATGCAGGTCTCCTGTATGGGTTGAAAAAAACAGCTTTAAATGCCTTCTGGAGGTTATATGCTATTTACCAAACCACTCCTTAACGCTATTAACTCTTCCTCTTCCTAGCCGACAGAATGGGATGACAAAGACTGCAATCGCAGGACTTTTGGCTCAAAGGTCAGGAAGTGCCATGGAGTACTTCACTTCCTTAATCCTATATCCTCAGATTTTAAAAAGTTAAGAGCTAATTACAACTCACCTGCAGATTTTATGATCGGATGGTATCATAAAGGGTAAGTAACGACATTTTAACCACTTGGAAAATGCTAGTTACAATCATCTAAGCAAAATTCTAACCATTACATACAACTGCACAGATGTTCATTTTCCTATGACAGGATCTGGAGATTAAAAATACAGTCATTCCATTTCTTTACCTGAGAATGGAAGTAGGAAAACTCCGCACAAAGGGTGCAATGAAACATGAAATGACCCGCTCTGACAGGAGCAGAGAACAGAAACCACCACACAGGCTCCCAATCGGCAGCACCCCTGTGCTGATCCCATAACCTTAGACAAGTAGGTAAATTTCAGCTTCCCATCCCTTCTCCGCTGCATGAAGAATTAGATCATCTCCTTCACGGGGTGTTGTTATGAGGGTCACATGAGCTAAGTATTGTATAGGCCTAAGTGCAAAGAATAAGTCCTGAATAAATGTTAGCTAGTGTGCTGTCATTTTCAGGTTGCTTGTAGTGTTTCTTCTCCGGTCCATTTCCTTTCAGTTTATAATTTAACGAAAATAAGCAAGCATCTCCCAGATCACTCTTACTTAAATTGCTTCGAATAAAAGCCAGATCCTGTGATAAAGCTTAAGCAAAGGGATATATCATGTGTAGAAACAAGAGCTATCTTGTAAAACTCCTTTTATAATAAGCAATAAAACTTTTTAAATTTAGGATGTATTCAAACTCTACTTTAGTGTCTCTCTGCCTAAGAACAACCTGGAGAGATTTAAAAATACAATGCACACAGAGGATCCAACCTAGTATGCTCAAAACTGATAATGTAAGGAAAAGCATGATCTCACCTTCCTGTTATGAGCTGTATTTCAAAGTAGCCAAATAGCCCTCACAGATTTAAAAAAAAAAAAAAAGTCCCTCTATATAAAATAATTCTTGATGCTACACTGGGAAGGACCAACACATATTTTTTTTTTAAACGTCTCTCTGTATGAAATAATTCTAGCCCTGGCTGGTAGCACAGTGGATAAGGTGCCAGCCTGCGAACCCAAAGGTCACAGGTTCAACTCCCCAGCCAGGGCACATAACCAGGTTGCAAGCCAGGTCTCCAGTCACATCTGTGGCTGGAGGCAGGTGAAAAGCAACTATACACTGATGCTTCTCTGTTTCTCTCCCTGTCTGCCTCTCTCCCTTCCTCTCTTTCTGGAAATAATAAAGAAAATCTTAAAAAATAATAATAATAATAATTCTAGATACTATATTGGGAAGAAAAAACAGACATTTTTTTTTAAAAATCCCTCTATATAAAATAACTTTAGATAATATATTGGGAAGGAACAACACAATAAGGAAATTTTGCAACTATTAGAGTAAGGCAATGATCATGACTGAATGACAAAACCATCAGGTATAGAGTTGATGAGGAATCCTGTAATAGAACAATTAGGCTTTGATTGATCAAAACCATTGACCTATCTTAATCACCACTGAAAGTGATTCCTTGAGATAAGATACAATGAAAGTACATAAGAAAGGAGGAGGGGGCTGGGAAGGAGAGGAGGAAAAGGAGAAAGAAAACAGGGGAGGGAGAAAGAGGAGGAAGAGAGGAAAAGCAGTGAGAAGAAAGAGGAAAGAATGAGGAAGAGGGGAAGGAGCAGACTAGAAAGAGGAGGCGGGGATGGGGGGAAAGAAGGGCTGAAGCAGAGAAGGCAAAGTAACGGAGTGAAGTCCCCGACTCATTGATCCTGAAACTCACCACGTTCCTATCCTCTAGTAAGCAACAAGGTACCCCATTTCCTTACAATAAATTATGTTTGTTGGAGACAGCCTGTGCCTGTTCTATTATTCAAAAGCTTCAGAGTTTTGAATTACAAATAGAATTCAGAGAAGAGGGATCTATTTTATTCCTAAATTAAAACATTGCAAGAGTCCATTAAATGAACTATTTCAGATTGATTATTGATAGATATTCCAAATCACAGAACATTAGAAAATGAATGCAACCAGTAATTTACCACATGATGGAAAGACTATTCTCCAATGAGTACAAATTGGAATTGCGACCAAAAAAATTCATGAAAATCTTAAATAACCACCAAAAAATGAAAAAGCTGAAAATCTGTTTAAGACAAATACACTGTCATCCTATTTCAGGTATATAAATCTGGATTGACAGATAAGGGAGGGGAGGGGGGAAGGGAGGGAAGGAGAAGGGGGCATGGGAAGGGAGAATAGGAAAGGGAAGGATAAAAGGAGGGTGGGGAAAACACAAATTCAAACTTTGATATTCAAAAAAAATTGTCTATAAACAGCACAGATTTGTATAGTGGTAATAAATGCCTCAAATGAAACAGGTTCCAGACTATGCCAGCCAGGTTGTCCTGAATATATTTTACTCCTCTCCTTGGAAAGGGGGGTGGGGTATTCTTGTGAAGATTAAATGTAGCAATGTACATGAAAGCCTTCTGCAAAGAACTGCTCTGTATGTAGAAAATTTAAAGTATCTTAAGAGTCAATAGTATACACAAGATCAACGACAGAGTACCAATGGAAAATAAACTATACTAGTAAGCAATTCAGAAGCCTAGTTTTCCGTTTCTAATTGATAGGCTAATTATATCTATCAGGAAAATAAAAACTTAATTTGTATAAAATTATTCAATGATTCAGACTTTGTTAATTCAGACAGGTGTTGCCCACAATTCATCTACATTAGCAAGTTTTTAACTCAGTGCTATTAAGTGGCATGGGGGGAAATTAAATGAATCCAAAATTGTTATATTTGCTCATTTGAAATCTCATTGTAATTTCTTATCATTAAGTCTACTCATTTTATTTTCTGCCTCATGCCAACTCTGCTCTACAACCTTGAAAGCAGAGATGCCAATGGTAGGAACTAACATTCCCACTTTGGCTCCCAGTGAAATGTTCTCAGCTTCCAATATTAAAAACAGTAAAAATTAAAATATCCGTAGCATATCCCACCTTTTAAAAAAACAAGCAAAAAGAACCATCAGTCTGTCTATAAAATTAAAATATCCGTAGCATATCCCACCTTTAAAAAAAAACAAGCAAAAAGAACCATCAGTCTGTCTATGAGCCCTGAACCAGAGTGAAATTCCAGCTGCTCCACTGGTTTCCCGAGGGAATCTGAGGCAGGTTACTGTACCATGGGCAGGGGCAGCAGTCATCTCCTGGGGTTATTAAAATCATTTGAACCCTGTGATGCACGGAAGGCACTTAACACAACGTCAGGCACAGAGTCACCACTGACAGTCATTGGTCATCATCACTATAGAGCCCCAGGGTTCCGAGGGAAGTTTGATCATGAGCAAACCATTACAAGTTTACCCCTTCTCCATTGTCTGAAGTAATGACTAAAGGAAGGACAAAGATATGCAAGAGAAGAAAAAAGTCATTATGTGTGACTGTACAGTTAGTTCCCTAAAGAAACAGCCAAAGGGATATATTCTACAGTGAGTATATAGGGTGTATCACACGAGGTCTGTCCCGAAAGGATCAGCCACGCAAACTGTTTTAACTATATCGGCGTTGGCTCGATACTTTCGGGACAGACCTCGTATAGTGTATTACATACACTATGTTAACCATAGGATAAGTACACATGTATATGAAAGATATATTTATGCAAACTTGTGGGAATCAGCTTATGTAATTATGGAGACCCCAAAGTTGCCTAATTCTGCCACCTACAAGGTAGAGAAGCAGAAAGGCCAAGTTCAAAACGCCAGAGAACAAGGAGGAGCTAACGATGTTAAGGCCCAGCCTGAGAGTTACGATTCAAGAATTGGGATCAGTGATGTACGAAGTCCTTGAATGAGGCTAAAGGCTCAAGAACCAGGAGTTCCCAGGTCAGAAAGCTGAAGAGGGATGTCTCAGCTCAGGCTGAGAGTGAATGTGCCCTTCCCATGCCTTTTTACTCCATCAGGACTGAAAGGATTGGATGATACAGGCCAGCGACAGTGATAACAGTCTTCTTTACCCAGTACACCAACCGGTTCTTATCTTGTCTAGAAACATCCTCTCCAACACACCCAAAAATGCTTTACCAGCTGTTGGCGCAGACCCTTAGCTCAGTCAATGGATAAATAAACGGAACCACCACAGTGGCGTTTGTCCGGTACAGTACCGAGTGGGAGAACTTCCATCCTAGAGAGGTTATCAGGTACCTGGACAGATACCTAAGCTCTAGGACCTGTTCATCCAGAAGCCATCTATTCTGTAACATAATTCCTTACATGGACTTGGCCATCCAAAGAAGTTACACATCGTCAGTCAGTTTCTTTTCAGTTGGCTTATGATGAACCTGCCTCTTAAAAACAGCTAAAACCAATTCATTTCTTTTTATTGAACTTATTGGGATGACGCTGGTTAATACAATTATATAGGTTTCATGTGTACAATTCTATAATATATCATGTATATATTGTATTGCGTCACCACCCCAAGTCAAGTCTCATCCCATCATTATTTATCCCTCCTCTACTTTCTTCTACCTTCCCTCTCCCGCCTTGCCATCTGGTAATCACCATACTATTGTCTGTGTCTGTAAGTTTTTTTGTTGTTCTGTTTTGCTTAATCCTTTCACCTTTGTACCCAGCCTCCAACCCCCTTCCCACTCTGTTCTCTGAGTTTATGAGTCTGTTTCTCTTTTGTCTGTTAGTTTATTTTGTTCATTTTCTTTCTCTACCTGGCTTATTTCACTTAGCACAATGTTTTCCAGGTCCACCCATCCTGTTGTATGGGCAAGATTTCCTTCTTTTTAACGTCCAAATAGTATTCCAGTGTATAAATGTACCACAGCTTTTTATCAACTTATCTAATGATGGCACCTGAGCTGCTTCTCAATCTTGGCTACTGGAAATAATGCCGCAATGAACATAGGGGCAATGTTCCTTTTGAATTACTGTTTCAGGTAAAAAATCAAAATTTGAAACCTACAAAACTTAAGTCCAGCAGTGGAACACAGTGACATCATCAATGTTCTGAGAATCTGCAATGCCCTGATAGTCTATCAGGTCATATCTACTTATCAACAAATAGACTTGTGCCAGACACTAAAGAGCATAAAGACGACATCCTTGCCTTCACAATACAGTCAAAGAGAAGGAATCCCAAATGAACTTTCATATAATGCAAATAACCTTAAGACAAGTTCATACAATGAGCTATGGAACAGAGAAGTAATTTAGATTCAATAAATAAGTTTGTTCATAGGAATCAAGTTTCCCCTGAGAAGTGAGCAATAAAACACGGGTAGAATCATATCTGGAATAAGCAATAGAATACAAAATACTCTTCAGTGGATTACGTAGTAACACAAGAATGAAAGCAATGTACCACAAAATCCTTGAGACGATGCCATTCGTACACTATGGAGGATCAACTGTAATTATGATATCCTAAACCAAAGACAGATTATATCATTTAAAGCTGAGGTACCATACATTGATCATTTTATATACACTGCTTAACTAAAAGTAAGAGGCCCCGGACTTTTACTATTCTGTCCTACTGACAACTACCTGAGTCTTTCCGATGTTTCTGAGGGAACATTAAATCACACTCAAACTCCTGCAATTGTTACACAAAGATCAAATGCTCTTTATTATATCTTTGTATATACAGAAAGGTAGAAGACTATTCATACACTTTATGTACAGTTTTATATTTTCTCTGTAAAAGTAAACGTAATTTTTAAAAAATGTAAAATTAATTTCCCAAGATATTTCTCTTTCTCTTTCTTAAAGACTTCTGCTTCAATAAGAACTCCCAACCCACCCCTGTAACCATAATTCTATTTGGTCCTGCAGTGAAGTCAAATATAAGATCCTGACATCAATCTGTTGCCATGGCAATAATTGAGATGTCAATGTTTCTGCATTATGACTGTACCATAGGAGCAGATGGGCTGACAAGGGGGAAAATCTCTGTAAATATCTTTCTAATAATTAACTGAAGTATCAGGTTATTTTTTTTAATTTACATTATTAAAACTTGAGATCAATTGGAACAGCACAAAATAACAACTGATATCAACTTCTGAATTTTCATTAAGAAAAGCATTTTCAATCACACAAAGGGCTTGCCATATTGTTTTATCCATTTGATTATGTTTTCTAGCTTGTTGCATCACTTTGTGCCATACATGTATATATAAAACGAAGTTCAGAATAAATCAGATTTGACCAAAGCAAACTCTATTCCGCTCAAGACAAATAGTGACAATGTTAGATGAGTAAAAAGATAAGACTCAGTCAGGCCTTTATTTTTCTTCGATTGCCTGACTCAAAATATTTCCCTTGTGAAGAAAACTGAACTTGGCTAAAGAACTCATATGGCTAATCATTTCCAACATACTTTTACTATAAAAATGTTTGCCAGGTCCTATATTTGCCTCTGTAGTCTGAATTTGTTCCAGAAAACTAGCTCTTTGAATACAAAAACAAAATTCATTTCTGAAACCTCCACAGGGCTGTTATATAGCTCACTTACAGAGATTTTTTCCCTAGAAATAACAAGGGTTAGTACACATTTAAAAAATAGGCTGGGAAGTTACGTATATGTGCATGTATTCTGCATGTATGCCTATACCCTAAGGTACAACACTGCCACTCACCTAATCTCCATAGTATTTTCACTTGCAACCTCTCACTCTACCACTCACTGTGAGCTCTCTTCATCCACATGAAAAAGTTGTTCTGCCCCATTGTGGGCTAATTACACCATCTGTTCAGACAAAGTGCTGCTATTAATGTTAACTCCTTAACATCCTTACCTGGACTGACCTCAAACACCTTATACTGGGTCAAATTAAGTGGCAGACAAGGCGAGAAACCAGTCAGTCTCCTGATTCATATTCATGACTTTCTCTCCTGAGCCAACACTATGGTCTCCACAAGGACTTGAGCATTTAGGTATTTTCCCTCCACCTCACCTTAGTTGAATGTTGTGCGTTGTAAAATGAACAACAACAACAACAAAGATCAATTTCTGTCCAAACCGCCAATTAGAAAAGATGTAAATGCTTTGGGGAACAGATGGTGATAAAACCAGGAAAGGGGAGGGGGGTGAACAGCAAATCCTCTGACACGCATTGCTTATCCTTAAAATTAAGCCAGCCAGTTAATTTTTTATTATAAAATTTTAAAAATGTATTTGAGAAAAAGATTCAAATCTCCTCACAGATTACAGCTATGGAAAGAGATGGATAGACAGGTAACTCTATACCAATAACTAAGCGGGGGATTGCTGGGTGGAGGGGGTCAAAGAGAAAAACACTGGGACAACTGTGACACCATAATCAATAATATACTTTAAATATATATAACCTAGGAAAGATCATAAAGTAGATATCTGAATGTTCATGAGAAATAAATGGCTACCTCATTTAAATTGTTCACAATACTGTTTGAAAGAACCAGAGCTTTTTAAAATGTATTTATTAAACAGATACAAGAAATCCATTAAGCTCTCTGCTGTTTATCCTCTACACCCATTTGTGTCACCCATAAAAAGACACTCACAGAACGATCAATAACTTTTCTCATGATCATTAAAGATAATCTTTTGCTTATTATAAAGTCCACAGAATTCTGGAAGGACATGTATTAACCTTAATATCATTTGCAAATAAAATGCCAACTTCAGCCCTGGCTGGTGTGGCCTTGTAAGTGGATTGAGCACCAGCTTGCAAACCAAAGGGTCACCAGTTCAATTCCCTGTCAGGGCACAGGCCTGGGTTGTGGGCCAGGTCCCCAGTAGGAGGCACCCCAGAGGCAACCACCCACTGATGATTCTCTCTCTCTCTTTCTCCCTCCCTTCTCCTCTCTCTAAAAATAAGTATGTTTTAAAAGGAAAGCAAGTTTCTTTTTCAAAAAGCCAACCTCATAGCTACACACTAGAAATTTAAAGGTAGGTTAAAATGATCAGAAGTGAATTATTAAGAAAGAAAGGGATTAACATTGAGTATATTGAGATCTTTGGTAGAATCCTCTAGGAAATGAAGGCGAATTTCATTATCTCTATATTCCTTCAAGTTATAATACCTAATAAATCAAAATACCTCCTTATAGATTATCACATTAATTAATATACCCCGTTTCTGCAAAAGGTCAGGTACCAAAAACTTGGCCAAGTTCATCATATCCTATAGTTTTTAATCTCACGGTGACAACGGGACAGAAAACAAAGGGATGGCAGGAAACCCATAGCCTTGATCCCTGCTCCATCTCACCTTGAAGATAAATCTTACAGGCCATTCTCACACCTAAGTCCTGCCTGTGGGCTCTGAAAACATGTCTTCGGTACTGTGTCCCCCATTCTACTGGAAGACAAACTGACACCCACAGTAACAAAGGGAGTCATTTGTGCCACTAAAAAAGCACAGGCCCTCAGTTTGGCCCACACTCTTCAAGGCTACAAGAAGTTGCTAGTATGTTACCATCATTTTTAAAATTCATCCAAGTCAGAAATCTTTAGGGATTGCCAATTCTCATCAATAAGCCAATAATGGTACCAATCTATCACACTATCACAGCAACATTATTTTAAAGATAATAGTAATATCTCAAGTCCATCCAGTATGCTATACCAAAATACCACACATAGACTGGGTAGCTTATAAACAGCAGAAATTTATTTCTTATTGTTTTGTAGGCTAGGAAGTCCAAGAGCAAGGCACCAGCAGATGTGGTGTCTGGTGAGGGACCCCTTCCTGGTTCACAGATGGTGGTCTTCTTACGTCCTCATAAGGCAGAAGGAGGTAAGGGAGCTTTTTGTAGGGCCTCTTTAAAAAAGACAATAACCCAAATCATGAGAATTTCACCCTCAGGACCTCCTTACCTCTCAAAGGCCCTACTTCCAAAAATACAATCACACTGGGGATTAGGTATCAACATATGGAATTTTAGGGGTTACCAACATTCAGTCCACAGCAAGTAGTCTATAAATAATGGGAAACAATGCAAAGAGGAAGAAAATCTTAACATATTACTAATCCATATTAGTTATATGGATTAATTATAACTTGAAAATCATGAAGAATGTCTTTTTCCTTAGAAAATATGTAATCATTAAGGGTGAATATAGTTGTGAACTTGGTGCTTCCTTGTCCATTAAGTTGCTGACACAATTCAAGTGATTACAAAAGGCCTCACTTAAGAAACAGCATACATCTCATTTAATAAACACACAACTGCAGCTGATGGAAAAATGCAAGAAAAACCTTTTCTATTGAAGATGCCGAACTTTTAAGAAATGATAAACCTGTTACACTTCAATTCCTTCAGTTTCCTTACTTAAGGTCAAATAACTCAAAGGGGCACGTAACATCTGTCAAAGTTTATATCAATTTCTAACTACATGTTTATTTTGAAGGTTAGAAAAGTAAGCCCCTCAAATTGGGGAATATAAAATAATAAACACAAAAGAATACATATAAAAATATTTTCTTTAAATACGGCGATTTTTAGCCACCTTTAAAGAAAAATGACAAGGAAAAAATGCAGCCAGAAAAAAAATTGTTTTGAAAAATTTTTTTGTACGAATGTTTTTTCATTTCTTATAATGGACCAATTTTATCAAAATGCTTCTCTTCAGCACTTAGACCTGTGTATTGTCTGGAGTTGTTAGAAAAAAATACTTATTTATGCACTCGTAGTATAAATAGATATGTGTAACCAGCTTGGAAAGAAAAAAAAGATTTTCTCTTTTGTTATTCTTTTTTATACATAGGGAATCCAGATGCCTAATGAAAAGCCACAATTCATCAGATGTTGGCACATCATGGAGGTATAAAGGAATAAATAAAAGCTATAAAACTGCATTAAAATGACACTTAAATACATGTGCCTAACAACACCCCTGAGGGGGAAACTGTATTAAAATAAATGCTCTGCACATACACCAATTTTAAAAAGGGTTTATAACTGCCTACAAAAGTTCCAATACCCACTGACCTATTTTTCCCATCTTTTAAGATAAAAGCACCTGGCCAGTACTAATACAATCAAGGACAGACACTGGAATACTGGGAAGGCTAAGTAATGAACAAAGGGAAGTCACATTTACCCTAAGAAGCAGGAAAAGGAGAGCTGAAAACCAAGCTAGACCAACCCATCACACTCTGATGTCACAAGAATAGTATCATATTCATTGTTTTCACAACTTTTTTGAGCTATAGCTCATATACCATAAAACTCACCATTTAAAAGTGTACAATTGTTTTTTAGTATGTTCAGAGTTGAGCAACAATCGCCCACTATTGGATTTTACATCTCAAAAAACAAAAACAAAGAAGAAAAAACGTAGTACCAATCACTACTCAGTCATTCCTAACAACCCCCAATCCTCACCACACCAACCTGCTGGGTAACTACTGATCTACTTCTTTATCTCCATAGATTTACCCGTTCTAGACACTGCATATAACTGAGATCATATAGCATATGTTCTATTATGATAGGCTTCTTTCGCTTAGCATCTGTGGGGTTCATCCAACATGTGATGGCATGTATGAATACTTCGTGGCTTGTAATTCTAAATATTCCATCTAACATTTATTTGTAAAGACACCTTCAGGAGATTTGCCATTTTTCTCACTTCTGGCCTCTGGAAAATGAGGTGACGGGGAATGAAAGTATCTTAAAAGGATTAGTATAAAAAAATCAGTACAACAATCTATAACAGCACTCTCCAGCAGCAATATAATTAGATCCATGTATATCATTCTACATTTTCTAGTTTGCTCCATTTAAAAAAATAAAAAGCAAGGTAATACTTATTTTAATAATTATTTAATTTAAAAAATTATCAAGCTTCATAAGCAATCAATATAAAAAATTGAGATCTTTTACATTCTTTTCCTCATATCGTATTTACTACACAGCTTACAGTTTTCACAGATCTCAATTTGGACTAGTCACATTATAAGGACTCAAAAGATAGATGCAAGTAGTTGAACCATTTGGGCAGCACAGATTTAGAGACTGGAGTAACAGGAGTGAAACATCAGAAAAAAAAGTGATTAAAAGGATAAGGAACATGAAGTAAAAAAAGGGTGGAAAATGAAACAGTATCGGGGGGAAACAGACTTCAGTCTACCAAGTGTTTCTGCGTCTCCAACCTGTGGTACTATCTATCACACGCAGTTGAGTTACCAGAGTAACTGAGTTACTGAGGGACTGGACAGAAATGTACAGCACCTGCCTGTCTCAGCATAGTGTTCCTCTGGTAGCATCTAGCAAACTATTCCCAGGGGTAATAATTAGTTTAGGATTTAGAGTTCTACTTACTTAATGCTGCATATCGGTGATGTACAGCAGTACCCCCTTACTTGTGGGGGATTCATTCCAAAACCCCTATTGGATACCTGAAACCCCAAATAATACTGACTCTTACATATACTGTTTTTCCTATATATACCTATTTGAAAAACAGTTCAATTCATAAATTAGGCACAGAAAGAGATTAACAACAATAAAAATAAAACAATTATAACAATATATATATACTGTAAAAAATGCATGAATTTAGTTTCTCAAAATATCTTGCATTTATTTTTTCACTTAAGGGAAGTACTTTACACCTCTTTTTCTTTTTCTTTTTTTTTTATTATTATTTTTAGAGAGAGGGGAAGGGAGAGAGGCAGAGAGGGGAAGAAACATCAATGAATGGTGTTGCCTTTCAACTGCCTCCAGCTATGGACCTGGCTGAAGGCCTGGCTTTCAACCTGGTTATGTGCTCTGGGTGGGAATCAAACCAGCGACCTTTGGGTTCACAGGCCAGGGCCCATTCAGTGAGCCACCAGCCAGGGCCACCAACTTCTTTTTAGTGAATCCAAATAACCAGCATCACTATGGGGCCTTTGTTAAGTAAAATAAGCACTGCAATGCTGCAACAGTCAATCACTCGGCACAGACCTACTACGTGACTAAAGGGTGGGCAGTGTATACAGGGTGGATATGCTGGGCAAGGGATGGGATGATTTGCATCCAGGGCAGGATAGAACAGGACAGTGGGGAATTTCATCACAATACTCTTGAATTGTCCATTTAGTATTTCCAGACCATGGCTGACCTCAAGGAACTATAACTGCAGAAAGCAAAACCATGAGACAGAGAGGTCTACTGTACATTCCCTTCTTCCAACTACTAAGACCTCAATTTATCTGTGAACTGCACTTTCATGCCGTATGTAGCCAACGTCCACTATTAATATGTAGTTCTGCATCATTAGTATTCTAGCTGAAGTGATATTATATAAAACAAATTTACACTTTTAGTTAAAGAACATGCCCTCATAGGTAACTACAACATAAAATTAAGGTAGCCATTAGAAAGTTTAAAAAAAAATTGAAGCATTTTAATTCAAATTTTATTATAGTTTCTGCAAAATTATCCAGCTTTCCCTACAAAAGTCAAAGTTTACTTTTAAATAAATGACTTCACCAATGAATTCCATGACAAACTTAGAGATAAACTAAATTGTGCCTAGAATGAAGCACCTATTCATCATTGCAAAATATCTAGGCAAAGAGTCAAATTACAGTAAACAAAAGCTTTATATACCTTTATATAGCTAAGCAGTTGTTTCAACTGTAAGATCATTTAAAAAGTCACAAATTCGACTAAAGTCAGAGGGGCAGTCTAACCTCTAGATGATAATAAAATACTAAGTCATAAACTAGACAAATATTTACATAGAAACCAAAGTAAATTCCTTAGGATTCCCTAAACATTTCGGGGGGGAAAAAAAAAAAAAGAGTACATGACTATTCCAATATATTCATTTGTGTCATCTGCCTTAGACATTAAAAAAAAAAAAAAAACCCTAAAAGTTCATTTGAGTCAACAAAGTACCTTCAATAGATCTCTGAAATATCAAGGGGGGAAAAAAACAAAACAAAACATTGATATAACTCTAAATCAAAGGTAATACATTAGTGATCTTTGAGCATCTCATTATTACTTTTCAGAAGGAGCTTTTTAGTAGCTTTATTTTAGTTTTTAAACAAATAGGACAGATGGCCACCCACAGGATTCATTTCCTTTTCCAGTGAGTACCTGTAACTGCAACATGATCAATTTTTCTAACTCATGACAAAGAAAACTTGAACAGAAACAGCAATACTATTCCTTTTAATTTGAAAGAAAAGTCACACAGGGTTTTCTTTTATATTTTCTTTTATTCTGTTAAAATGTATTTTAACAAAAACATTGCCAGTTTACAGGAGTGGAAATAACAGAGATCACGCAAATTATGGACGGAAAGATTAAATCTAGTTTGTTTTCTCTTTCTCTTGGGTTTGATTTTTATGATGAAAAAAGTTGAAAACTTGTCATGAGCAGGCCTACACTACTTGTATGTATCAAAAGGCCTTGTGCAATGCATATATGATCTTCAGTTGAACAATCAAACGAATTTGGGTTTCCCAACAAAAGCAGTTTGGTAGTAAGTCAATGGAGAGTGAAAGAAGGTCCGAAATGCACAGTGGGGGGCCAGAGAGAGGTAGTGATGGTGTAAAAAAGCTCATCTTAAAACTCTCCAGGCCCTGGCTGGGTAGCTCACTTGGTTAGAGCATCGTTCTGATATGCAAAGGTTTTAGGTTCAATCCCCAATTAAGATACATGAAAAAAATGGTAATAATAATCAACCAATGAATGTATAAACAAGTGGAACAACAAATTGTTATTTCTCCCTTTCTCTCTCCTTTCCTCTCTTGAAAATCAATTTTTAAAGTCTCCAAATACTGTCATGAAATGTAATTACAAAATTATGAAACAGAATTTTTATAGATACCAGTTTATTTATCAATAAAGTGTAAAAATAATTGAACAATATTTGGCATTAATTTTGTATATTCATATTTTAAGTTCGAATTCCTTGTGTTACTATAGTGGAAGTAGAAAAGGCCCATTTTAATGAGAAGGAAATTGAAAGACTAATAAATAAACAGCACGACCTGTGAAATGACAGCTACTATTATAAAATATTTGGATTTAAGCATAATCAAATCTATTCATACACTGTGTTTCAAAACAATTGTAAAAATTTTACAAACTTCTTTTTATTTTATTTCTAATAATGCAAATCAACAAGTTGCAAAGGTGAAGTCTGTTTCTAGGCACTAGTTCATCCCAACTGTCAGGACCAAAAATATAATCTGACTAAGGCAAAATGAAAATTCAGGACTCCTGTTCAAAAACCAGGAAAAACTGTTTTACCTTTCTCTCTTCTGCTATGGTTCAACCTGTCATAATTCTTATTTGCTAATTAATGTCCAGCTCTCTTGGACGCGGGCAGATTCATTAGGTAATTACAGACTCTCACACGTGAATGGGAATGTACTTGAACTCAGAAAGTAGGAGGCACTGGATCCGGCCTTCCTCACACCAGCACCCAAGCTCCCTCCACAGGCAGAGGGTGAAGTCACTCTTTTGGGCAGGGAGAGGAGAGTGGGTGGCCAAGAACCCAACCCCAAGACTGGAGGAGGCAGTGGGAAGTGGACCGTGTGAGCTGGGGGTTCAAGCCTTAATCTCTTTCTCTGGTGTTCCACAGGGATTTATTTCCAAAGCTCTAATCAAAGATAGTATTACTAAGAACTTCAAGACAGAAACGCAAGGCATTAAGCCTCAAGTGTGTGCCTCAAGTGAATTTGAGGTCTTGTGCGACAACCATTTGCCTGCCTGTAAAGGAAGCCCTGATAACTGTGACTCAGACTAAGAAAAAACTTACTGAACTTTCTTTTTTATCAGCTAGCACCAGTTTACTTGGTTAATTCTGTCTTTATAATACTGCTTCCAAGACTTTGTCAACACCATAGTTACAACTAGGAGAAATGTAACAAGAAAAATACACTGGATGCCTAAGAGCTATTAATTTGTGTCAGACAATCCATAGTAATTGCAATGCAAGTTATTCCTGACTCTTAAAGAAGACAACAGCATGCACAAAAATAACCAAGATGTACACCAACATATATTTTTTTTTAATTTACAAAATATAACAACTACAGTTGAAGGGCTTCCTGTGTACTGTACAAGGGAATCCTACTGGCCCAGGGTAAAAGCTGGCAGTAGATAGAAGGCCTTTAAAATTCATAAGATGATCAGAAATTGCTCAAAGTATTTTTAAGATTTTATTATTTGTAGAGAGAGGGGAAGAGAGAGAGGGAGAGAGATAGACATCAACGAATGGTTGCCTTTCACCTGCCTCCAGCTACAGACCTGACTGGAGACCTGGCTTGCAACCTGGTTATGTGCCCTGACTGGGAATCGACCCAGTGACCTTTGGGTTTGCAGGCTGGAGCCTTCTCCACTGTGTCACTGAATTTTTTTTTTAACTTTGAAAATCAAGGTGACTAGAAACACAGAGAGAATAAGTTTCCCTCACAATAATTAGGGAGAGGAATAATAAGTATAATCAGATATATAGACATTTAAAAATGAATTATTTTAGGGGGTATGAGAAAAACCAATAATAATTTTATGAGTACAGAGGAAAGGGAATACGGTTCATGTAACAAACTAAATATGCAATTAAAATGAATCAATGAGAAAACATATGGTACGCTTAAAATGCACAGTCCTTTCTTTGAGCGACGATCTTTACTATGCATAAAATTTAAATAAAACTGGAGAATTAAAATTATACAATTGTTGGGGAGAATGGGTGGGTGGGGAGGGGAACAGAGGGGAGCAAAAAGGGGATGGATGTAATACAACAACAATAAAATAAAATAAAAAAATTATACAATTGAAACGTACCCCCAAATAAAGCAGGAAGATTCAAGCTGAGGATGAACTAAGACTCCTGAAAGAGACTAACCCTAACAAAAGCTTTTACTATTACATTTCGGGAACAGGGGCAAAGATAAGTTATGCTCACATCAGGGCGATAATACGCTGTTAAAATGGCAAGTCCGAATTTTGCTTTTGAGAGGGTGAGAAACAAGACCAAGGAGATGGGGTGAGAGGAACAGGCAGGGAGAAGAGTGGGAGGAGGAGGAGAGGGGGAATGGGGAAGAAAGTAAACGGGGGCATACAGATGAGAATTGTATCAAGTAACAAATGATCCCTTAAGGGAAGTTTAAATATAAGCTTCCACCCCCAGGAGAATTGCATCTCACCGTAAGAACCACGGCAGGTCCGTGCCCTGGGAACCGCTTCACTAGTCTCTGCTGACTTTCACATCACCCACACCACACACTTTTCAGTCCCCGCTATTCCCGATGTTTCAGCTAAACACAGTGCCAATGACCACTCCCTCCTCTTCACATTCTTGGTCTCCGAATCATGCATCTCCTAGTTTCCTCCTTTTTTTTTTTTTTTTTTTGGCCACTCCTAGTTTTCCTTTGCAGATTCATTATCTTCTCATTGGCTATTAAATGCTGAAATTTCTCATCAGTATTGATAGCTTCAATTACAAGCTAACGCAGACAGCTAATTAAAATCTCTAACCCAAACATTCCCTTTGCATTTTAGGTTTCTACATCGAAGCCCCTGATGCATCTCTCAACTTGTCTATCACAAGGCTGCGCAAAGATACATCATCAATCCCCAAGCCTAGCATCTGAATCCACGTTCCCACCATCCAATGCGGTCCTCTTCCAGGGCTCCTCTGTAGGCACACCTCCTTTTCACCCGGATACGAAAGCCAGAACAACCCAGGGTACATGCTCGACTCCACCTTCTCTCGCATTCCCCCCATCCAATCCATCACCAAATCTTGAGTTCTACCTTCCTCTCTCAAAGCCATCCCTTTCTCGCCGTATGCCCACGCTGACCAAACCACCCACTCCTCTCACCCGGACGGCTGCAGGGGTCAGCTCATCGCCCTGTGCCCCTCTGCTTCCCCGCTGCCTTCTACAGTCGCCCGAATCATCTTTGAAGCAGAAATACAGTTTTAGCACCACCACCTTCCTTGTTTCAATCTTTTAATGACGGACTTCCTTTCGTCTTATTAGAAGAAACGCCTATCATCAGCATTATTTTTGAGTTAACAACTGATAAACTCATTCAGGAAAACATTTTGCTTTTAATGACCTAGCCCACACCTACATGCACGTTGCAGTTCCAGTCCATCATATGCATCTTGGGAAATAGCATGGCGCCCCTGGCTGCAAAACGAAGAGTATCAAGGGTGCATCTTCATTCCTGTAGCAGAGGGTGCAGTGGTCCCCAGAGGCCTGACCCAGTGCTCTCTGCTCCCCTCATCCTTTCTGAGACACCCACTACAGGAAGTGGCTGGGGGCATGGGGGCGGGGGGGGGGGCGCTTCCTGCTCCATGTGCTCCTGACAGTGCTACCTACCAAGTCTAAATCTCCAAATGCCAGCCTCGCACACACCAACATCTCAGGGATTAAGAAATACCAGACCTGAGGATATGGTACCTTCATGCTTAGCCCCCAGCTTCAGGAGGTCAATGAGATGGCAAACTAAACAAAAACAGCACTAGGGATTTTCCCCCCTCAGGGAACAGCATGAGGTGGTCTGACCAGGTCTGTAGTCACCAGTCAGCAGGCAGCAGGGACTTGATAATGACATCAGAGAGGCTAGCGGTGTGTGCGCTGCTCACTGCTGGCCTACAACCAACACCACTGTTGGTGAGGAGGGCAGTCAGGGATGCATGCCCTCCAAAAGCCCCTGCTCTAGAAGATTTAACATCTGAGTAAAAGAGCCCTTTGGCTTCTCAGAAAAGCAGGGCGCTAGAGCCGGTAGTAGCGGAGCAGTCTAGGGCAGCTGCGGGCAGGATACCCGTGCGGAGAGCAGGGCAATCTGACGTGTGCCCAGGGGTATGTGGACCCAGGCACCGTGCACTGCGGCAGAAGGAATTCTAGGCAGTCGGACTAACTAACGAACAGGGTTTTCTAACTCAAATGGAATGGAATGTGTCTGCCCCTCCCCCTGGCCATGGACTACTTCCAGAACTCAGCACTCATGGAGCTGTTCGGCATGATTTCCTATGGTTTGTGCTTAACCTGGGAATCACTTCCTCTCCATCCTCTTCTCTTTCAACACCTTCTACCAGCCTGTACTCTGTGACCCGTAGCGCCATCAGCCACAGTCTCGGAAATGTTCCCTCAAACTAGAATGCTTTGCCTTCCCAATTCATGTTTCTTCACTTTATTAATTTCTAGATATCCTCGGGTTATAGCTCACCTTATGGAAAAGGCCTTTCTAGATCCTTCATGTTGTGTAATTAATTAATGTGCATCTTCTGCATTAGATTATAAACTCCATGAAGTCAGGAACTAAATGTGCTTATATTCAGTATCCTACATTCACCATCTAGCATAATTCCTGGCAATTAGTAGACATTGAAATCCTACTTGACACTGGACAAGATTTTTTTTATTTGTGATTGAGTCATGAAAAAATTAATCTAGAATATTAAGATATTTCTATGTTTAATAATATATACACACACACGCACAATATTGGACAAAATTTAAGTCTGGCAGCATCACAAATCTTTAATTTCAAGCTTTCTTATCATGGAAAATGTATTCACAAGTATTATAATTTGCCTCTGGTTTAGGACTCCTATTCAGTGCTTGGGTTTTTAATAGCGTTGAACCTACTGTCTTTGTACAAAGTTTCCTGAGTACAAAACTGCTCTGGAATAGATTTGCAGAAAAGGAATTCCCAACAAACCCACAAGTAAGTCCATGACTTCCAGGAGCAGCATGCAAGTCTCCTCATTGGCCATTCATTGATAAACATGTCAGCACTCCCATCCCCCACCCCTAAACACAAATTGCTGCTAGTTTTCATTTTCTTTCTCTTAGTCATCTTTCACCTAACCACTTTTTAGCACTTCCCTAAATTGGCAATTTTTCCAACCCTTTGACAATTTGGAATGATTCTATTTCCATCAGAAATAATTTTCTAAAATCTTTGTACCAAATAGGTTCACTGCCTTGGACCAGGGTAATTCAACATACACATTAAATACTTTTTCCATAGCCCTGGCTGGTGGCACAGTGGATAAGGCGCCAGCCTGTGAACCCAAAGGTCGCTTATTCAATTCCCCAGCCAGGGCACATAACCAGATTGCAAGCCAGGTCTCCAGCCAAGTCCCCAGCTGGAGGCAGGTGAAAGGCAACCATATATTGATGTCTCTCTCCCTCTCTGCCTCTCTCCCTTCCCTTCTCTCTAAAAATAATAAAATCTTTAATAAATAAATACTTTTTCCAAAAACACAAAAAGTCTTAATGCATATGATTTCACCAATACAGCCCAAGTTCCCTTCCCACACAAGTTCCCTTTGATAAATAAATCTGGCAACTTTGAAACAAGGTAAATAGTAAATAGCAATGATAACTGTACTTTTCACATTTGTAGAAAAATGAAATCACAATATCCACAGCAAGATTAACAAAACCAAATTGGTATCTAACCTTGAAAAAGAGTAGTAATGAACACTATAAAATTAGTGCGTTCCTCTACTTATTTTCTCTAGCTAGAAAGTATGTATTATGCTATCAAGAAACAAAAGGTTATTTTTTGCACTTAGTTGGAATACATGCTAAGGGAAATTGCTGTTACAAATTAATAAGGTAAGAACACCCATCAGGAGTATTTACCCCTGCTTGAGTTAATCAACTTCCAATAACTTGAAAATGCCTCCAAAATAATTTATATTCTGACCAGGAAAGCCACTTCAAATCTAATAAAACAAAATGCTGGCCATTTCTCATATTGTTATTTATTAGCGCCCTAGCATAGCTTTAAGCTATTCTAACCCACGGATTGAGAATGGGGGAAGAAACTGGAGCGTTAAGCAATCAAATAAAGCCTATCTCTGTCTCCAAACAAGCATTGAAATATTCCTAATCATATTTTTGTAGATTAACATGAGCATTGTTTAGATCAGCACTTGTGATACACAGAATAATACATCCCACCGCAAAGTATTCTAACTCCTGAATCCTGTAAATATGTTAGATCCGGTGAGCAACAGTTAGGTGGCAGCTGGACCTGCAGCAGCCAATCAGCTGACTTGGATGGAGATGGGACGATTGTCCTGGGCCACCTGGGTAAACAAACCCCTGGTTTCCTGAAATGCGGAAGGAAGTCTGAAGAGGAGAACCAGAGAGGCCTCAGCATGTCAGGGCTTGGCCTGCCTGGCCTTTCTGCCTTTAAACACGTAGAAAAGGAACCATGACCCAAGCAAGTTAAGCAACATCTAGAAGCTGGAAAAAGCCAGCAAATTAATCCTGTCCGAGAGCCTCTGGAAGGGACGCAGCCCGACCTTGCTTGTAGCCCAGAGAGACCCATCTGACCTCCACCCTCCAGAAATGCAGCTATTTAAATACCTGTTGTTCTCAGCCACTTTGTTGCAATGTGTTGCAGCAGCCATAGAAACCTAACATAAGGAATACTTCACAGCTAACAAAAAAAAAAAAAAAGAAAGAAAGAAAGAAAGAAAAGAAACATCCTATTATTTCTAAACATAATGATAAACTCACCATTTTGTATACATTACAGTTTCGATTTTATTTTTTTTAAGAAAAGTTATGGTCTACTACTTCAGACCTCACTAAAACAATTAGTGACATTACTTCTCCTTGGGTCTCAGTTTCATTATTTTTAATACAATGGAGTTTCTTGGAATGTTCTTAAGCTCCTTCTAGCTCTGAAGTTCTTTGTGTCCTTGTCTCATGAATACTAATTATGAAGTATTGCTGGAGCTTTGGCTTTTTCTGTAAAATCATTTTGTTAACCTCTAATGAGCTTGGAACAAAAGTAGTCATGTTAAAATAAATCTGATATAAATTCAAAAAATTATTCATAGTAACCTATTACTTTCCACTTTAGGTCTCTGACAGATATTTTGCTCTACAACAGCACTTCTCTCATCTTACAAAAATACCAAGTTGAAGTTAAAACAAAATGCTAAGCCCTGGCTGGTGGCACAATGGATAAGTGGCCAGCCTGAGAACCCAAAGGTCACTGGTTCGATTCCCAGCCAGGGCACATAACCAGGTTGTAAGCCAGGTCTCCAGCCAGGGCTTAGCTGGAGGCAGGTGAAAGGCAACCTTACACTGATGTCTTTCTCCCTCTCTGCCTCTCTCCCTTCCTCTCTCTAAAAATAATAAATAAATCTTAAAAATAAATAAAATTTTTAAAAATGCTTTGTTTAGTAACTGCATGCAGCTTTATTGTTGTTATCACAGAAGAAGCAAGGCAAAAAATAAAATCAACACTGCAGAATTTTGCTTTTCATTAATTTTTTTTTTTAAGATTTTATTTCATTATTTTTAGAAAGAGGGGAAGGGAGAGAGGCAGAGAGGGAGAGAGACATCAATGTATGGTTGCGCTTCACCTGCCTCCAGCCACAAACCTGACTGGAAACCAGGTTTGCAACCTGGTTATGTGCCCTGGCTGGGGAATCGAACCTGCGGCGACCTACGGGTTCGCAGGCCGGCACCTTATCCACTGTGCTTCCAGCGAGGGCTATCAATAATTCTTAACATGGAACTCTTTAGAGATTCAATAAGGCATTATCTAGAGAAGACACAATATATTTATTTTGTTAAATGCTAAAAAGTCTTTCTTGTAAACTGTTACAGGTCCTGGTTAATGTGCAGTTAAAAAATTACCGATTTTCATTACATTTGTGAATTTCTTTCTCTTAAGGAACCCAACTGAAAAGAAACAAGACAAGGGAAGTTAAAGGCACATTACGTTAAAGGCTAGTTAAGTCTCCTGAAAGTTGGACAATCAAAATATCTTTAGAATACGTGATAGTGTCTTCAAAAAATATAACTGAAGGACATCATTTAAAAGTAAATTGTATGCCACAATGTTCTCTTGGCCTGAAGTAAATTTAGTATGCCTGACAGTGGCTGACAGTCAAGGACAGGAGCTGAAAGCATTCAGAGTGTACATACGAGGAACCTTTCCCCAGTTACTGTCATAAATATGCCATGCAGTGAAGGTATTTTTGAGGCTATCCAGTTTTCTGGTAACAGTCATACTGCTGTGTAAAATTTTAGTGAACAAAATAAATGTTTCATTTTCAATACCGTGGAACGCAGAAATTGGGGCAGGAAATAAACAGGAAAAAGGAAAACAGGCACAGAATTCGAAGCATTATGAAAGATGAGCTAAATGAAATAAGCCAGACAGTAAAAGATAAATACTGTATAGTGTCACACATACGTGAATTTTTTTTTTTAAGTCAAATTCATAGAATCAGAGTATATAGAACAGTGATTTTCAGAGGGAATAGAGAAAAGGGGGAGATACTGGTCAGTTATAAGATGAGTGGGTTCTATGGGTCTGATATACAGCATGGTGATTACAGTTCAATCATTGCATTATACACTTGAACTTTGCAGACAGTAGATCTTAGAGTAGATCTTAAGTGTTACCACTACCCGCACACACAAATGGTAACTATGTGAGATGGTGGACATGTTAATTAACTTGACTCTGGTAATGATTTCACAACATAGATTTATATTAAATTATCACATTGTAGACCTTTAAAACTAATAGAGACTGTTTTACAGACAAAAAGAAAAGAAAGCTCTCAAAGAGTTTGCAGCAAGGTGCAAATGGGGCAAAAGGGATTCAATAGGGACTACATTAGTGGTCGTAAAGAGCAAGAATTACAAGTAAGTGAAAAATGGAACTAAGAAATGCATTTAATAGTTGCAAAATAACCTCTAAAGGAACACACACACGTAAGCGGGCCAGTCAATAAGGAGAAGGTGGCTTGCCTGAAACGGACCAGGCCAATGGACTCGAGGGCAAACCACATTCCTTCCTATTTTTAATCACAAGATAGAGATCCAATAGTTATCTGTGACCATACATGAGGTCAACACTGGGTATCTTCATACTGCAGTTTTGGCGCTTTGTTTCAAATGATTTGAACACAGTTGTGCAGGTTACAACTTCCCTACAATGATTTAAAACAAGTTAATATATAGTAAGAATGTATCAGAAGCAAATCTAGATGCTATTTTATGAGAGGGAGGTGAAGAGCAGGAGAGGGAGAAGGCTTAAAAAAAAAAAGATTGACTTTGGGGGGAATGGGTGGGTGGGGAGGGGGACAGAGGGGAGCAAAAAGGGGATGGATGTAATACAACAACAATAAAGTTTTTTTAAAAATTAAAGGAGGCCAACAATTAAACAAAGGAATGGCAGAGGGAGGACGGCGGGAAAGGAAAAGTTGATTGATACAGAGGATAAACACAGCAGAGCAAGTCAGCAGCACTTCCACATCTTGCCTTCTCCCCAAAACCTGTGCCCTAAAAGCATAAAAGCCAAGTGAAGCCCTGGCTGGTGTGGCTCTGTGGATAAGGTGCTGGCCTGCAAACCCAAAGGTCGCTGGTTCAATTCCCAGCCAGGTTACATAACCAGGTTGCAAGCCAGGCCTCCAGCCAGGTCCTTAGCTGGAGGCAGGTGAAAGGCAACCATACACTGATGCTTCCCTCCTTTCCTTCTTCCCTTTCTTCCTCCCTCCCTCCCTGCCTCCCTGCCCTTCTCTCTGAAAATAATAAATAAAATCTTTAAAAAAAAAAAAGTGAAATATAAGGTTCTGCTAAGCCTTTTGTTCTTAACTTTGTTCTTTTTCTTTTCCTTCATGAAGTCCGCCTCTCATTTAAATAATTCCTCAGAAGCCTGGTTTTGTAGTTTGTTTATTCACATGGTTCCGTATGTTACAGATGGTCCAATACAGGCAAATGCAATGAGCGTGTGCATGTGTGTACATGCACACTGTTTGCTTGCTTGCTTCTGTCCCCACTATTAATATAGGAAAACTCTCTTCATTTGTTTTCAGTTTTTGTTTTGTTTTGTTTTTTTGAAATAATTTCAAACCTACAGAAGAGTTGCAAGAATAATACAAAGAAGTCTTGGATATCCTGTACTAACCCAGTTTTCCCCAGTTTTCAACATTTTGACACAGCTGTTTTCTTTCTCCTCCCATACATTTAACACTTACTCTATACACTTCTGTACAATTTATGACTTCAAAACAATTTGACAGTAGGGTGCATACAACATTCCTTTTACCTCCCAATATTTCCATGGTGGACATTTGCAAACTACAAGAATATTTTCTTACATAATCACAATACCGTTATCAAATTCAGGAACGTTAACATTGGTATCATATAATGGTATAAGGCAGAGTTCACAGACCTGTGGGCCAACGTGACCTGCCAGCTGCTCTGGTGTGTAAAGTGTTACTGGCACACACCTGGGCCGGTTACCTCTGGACTGTCCACAGCAACAATGCAGAGCTGGCCAGTTGTTACCAAACAGTATGGCCTGCAAAGCCTAAAAGATACTTACTATTTGGCGCTTTTCAAAAAAAAAATTTTTTTTTAATGTTGATCCCTAATTTATAGGCTGCATTCCACTAGCATTGTCTCAATAATTGTCTTCTTCAAACACATCCTCCATCTATGATTCAATCCGAATCATGCATTTCATTTCATTGTCACACCTCTGAGCCTCCTTTCACCCAGAACACTTCCCCAGCCTTTCTTTGTCTTTCAGGAAATTGACTTTATGAAGCAACGTAAGGTATTTTTTAGACTATCGTTTCATTTAGGTTCATCTGATGTTTTCTCATAATTAGATTCAGGTAATGCATTGGTTGTCTAAACGCTACAAAAGTGATTTTGTTTGATTCTTACAGTATGGTACCCCGACACACATGATATATGTGTACCTCTCCTTAATAACATTAATGCTGGTGTTCTGTTGTACCCCTATATAGTGACTACTTTTTGTTTTTACAATTAATAAAATCTGTGGGCAAATGCTTTAAGACCATGTAAATGCTCTATTCTACATCAAATTTCTCCTGCGCCCCCAACCCCCAAATTTAACATCTAGTGCCAATTCTTTAACAGATCAAATTGTATTATTATGGATAAAAATGGTAATTTTCCTAATTCATTTGAAATAGCACAAAATCCAAGTCAGTATCAGTTTTTGAGCAGAAATCAGACATTCAGAAATATTAAACATTTCATCTGTTGCTAGTTGATTTTCAAGGATCCTTTAGGGAACTTTGAACACTTAAAATTCTCAGACTTCAGTGGTCCTAAATTTTCTCAAGCTACAAAATACCAATCAGACCAATGTTTTCAAGACTCAAATAATGGGTCTCTGGCACATCAGTTTACAAAACCCATCTTTTGAAGCTACAATTTATATTACAAAGCCACATTTTTTTCACTTCCGTTCTTTTCAACCAGAGGCTGAAGATCAATTTTTGCAGTACAAAGTATCAACAGAAAAGAATCGTACAAGACAAAATAATACAAAAATAAAACCTAACATATTTTGTATGATCTCCCTTTTGAGTCTGCCCACAAATCATTTCTTTCCAGTTAGACAACCAGGGTCACAGAGTTCACAGACTATTTGTTTGCAAAGGCCAGGACGCACTATCACAGCCTGTGTGGCTGAAACAACATACATTTATTTTCTCACATTTCTGGGGGCTTTAAAAAGTCCAAGATCAAGGTGTGACAGACTTAGTATTTTCAGAGGCTCCCTCACTTGCAGATGGCTACTTTCTCATTGTGCCCACACACTGTCTTCCTTCCATACTTGGTTAGTGCACTTGTCTCTTTTTATGAGAACACAAGTCCCACTGGATAAGGCCCCACCCATGGTACATATCTCTAGGCCTACCTTCAAATAGTACCACTCTGAGGTACAGGAGATCAGGACTTTACCACATGAATTCTGGAGCAACACAATTCAGCTCATAACATGGACCAATAATGAAGTTCTATTGAAGATAACTGCCACTAATTTTCTATAGGTAACGCTAACCCCTATCTACTTATATACTTGGGTCTTCTAATTCAAAGTGGAACAAAGTCATGTTGTAGGAGGAAACTGAGTATTTTTTAAAGGAGAGGTAATATATGATGGCTGTCACCAAACAGATGAAGGGTTCTCATATGACATTGAATTATAGGAATTAACTTGTTTTTCATTACCCACCAAAAATTTAATGATGACTAGAAAATAGTTTTCAATAAAAAAATGATCTAAGGCAGGTGAAAGGCAACCATACATTGATGTCTCTCTCCCTCTCTGCCTCTCTCCCTTCCCCTCTCTCTAAAAATAATGAAATAAAATCTTTTAAAAAAAAACAAAAAAAAAACTGATCATTAAAAAAAAAAAAAAAAGAATGATCTTTACCCAGGCCAGTGGCTCAGTAGCTAGGCACTGGCCTGAGAATCCAAAGATCACTGGTTCAATTCCCAGTCCCGGCACATAACCAACCAGGTTGCAAGCCAAGTCTCCAGCCAGATCCATAGCTGGTGAAAGGTGAAAGGCAGCCATACATTGATGTTTCTCTCCCTCTCTGCCTCTCTCCCCTTCCCTCTTCTCTGGAATTAATATTTTTTGAATGATCTAACTTATTTAATAATAGAAGGGAAATCAATGACTTCAGAAAATAAAAGCTTACACTAAACTATGGATTGAAATAATGACAAGAAGTTGGCAAAATGAGGCTGTATATTTGTATGTTTCTTTTCTCAAATCAAACTTAACTTTTAAAGCTGCAAGTTTTCAACAGCTCTGTCCATCAAAATTTTGGTTTTCTGAACTTCTGCAACAACTGAAAACTCATGATTGCCTCAGGCAGAAACAAAGAGTGAACTAATCTTCATACCAAGGCTCAGTGTCATATTTTTCTCTGGAACAAAATGCATGCCCCAAACTGTCAATAATACAAGGGCAGGAAAAGGCACTGACTCAAAAAAGATATGTCATGTTTTAAGTGTTGCAAATACACGTTCATTTAAAAATGCCTAATGACTTGACAAAAACTGAAGCCACGCAATATACAGAATAGTTTTAAAACAATTAGTATTTATAACAGCTCTCAGACCAAGAACCCCCACCTTTCAACATTTATTTCATACTGTAAATTTTATAACAATTACCCTTAGAAAGTGGCAAGGAGGACTATAAACATGCGCATACGATGATATAAACATCCTCCCTCTGTTCACTTTGAATTTCAAATACTGCCTTTATGAGAAGCTAAGGAGTTAGAAGCACCATGGCCCAGTGTTTACCAACAGGGGGTCTAGCATCGAATCCCGGCCCTGCTGTTTACCAGTTACATGACCATGGGTCAGGTACTTAATATCTCTGTGTCTGTTTCCTCATTTGTAAAGCAAAGACAAGGGTTTGGAAGTACCTCATTGACTTGCTAGGAGGATTTTACAAGATAATAAAAAAAGCACTTCATATACAGACACCATTTAAGGGGTGAAGCAATATTCTGTTGGATATAGGGAGGCAGTAAATATTGAAGATGGGACTCTTGCGATCATATTTCTGTTTCAGATAAATCACTTGCTGAACGCAGTGAAAAATGTTATTTGGAGCGGGTCACGTGTGCAGTCAAAGCAGAAGAACAGATAAAAAGACAAGCTACAATAGTTCATTAAAGACATTGTGAGGGTTTTACTACAGTATTCGAATGGGAAATAAGAACAGTATAGTACAGGACCTGGGGTAAGAAAGGAATTAAGGAGGAACTGGTTGAGTAACTGGGATTCTGAAGGCCTCGTGTGAACATACTTCAGATCAAACAATACAACTGCTTTTAAACACACTGAGAATGAGATACACTTTTGCTGCTTCCCTGAGTTACTGCCTTATACCAGAAGCACAAGGCAAGGACTGAGCTGGGATACCATTTCAACTGAGAGTCAATCCTATTTCACTGATGAGAAATATATTTTAAATTTATTTTAAAGAAGAAACAGATGGTACTTGCTAATAAAAGAGGGAGTTTTACAGCCACATCCTAGTATAATGTTCAGCGTCCAGTATTTTTATACAATATTTTATGCTTACATTGGAGTCACTCCATCAACACTGCATCAATTCTTCATATCACCCCTGGTGTTGACAGACCAAGTGCTTTTCTTAAAATTTGAGGAAGGATATTTTACCAACAATCATTTTTGGTTATGTCTCATTCATTATTTCATTCTGTAATTTCCAAAAGAGGACATCTAATTCACTTCCCATGGCAATCCTTGAGTTCACCAGCAACTTCTCCTATCCTATCAAGAAGTGATCTAGTTTTTATTAAACAAATCCTTAAAAACATCCCACAGAGCAGCACAGTCATCAATATGTTCCGCATGTCCCATGCATTGGGAAGCATCTTCTTTCTGAGGTCAACTGATCCCAAATTATGTAAGCAGTATTGACAGCTAGGTCTGAATCTCTGGATCAAAATATGTATAAATAATACACTGGAAAGCCATATGTATCATGTTATAAATAGACTTATAACATAAGCTTAATAAGTACTTAAAATGTAAATCTAGTTTTATTTCAACACTTCTTCTATGATTTGGTTGTCTTTTTAAATAATTTAGTTTCATTCATGGTTCAGAAAGCATCATTTTATTTTGGTTTTATTAAATGACCTCATATTTATAGGTTTACAATTGTATTACTTAAGTACTGAAAACGTACTATTAATTACTGAGGAACTTAGACTACATGATATTAAGTTCTAGATGGTAATTAGTGTCAACAAACGTGTTATTTCTGAACTGATTTTTAAAATCAATCTTGGCAACATAACCAGGTTGCAAGCCAGGTTTCCAGCCAGATCCGTGGCTGGAGGCAGGTGAAAGGCAAACCATACACTGATGTTTCTCTCCCTCTCTGCTTCTCCCTTCCTCTCCCTCTGGAAATAATGAATACAATCTTTAAAAAATAATAATAAAATAAAACAAAATAAATCTTGAAACTGAAAAAAAAATACAAAATTTACCAGGTTATTATTAACAGTATATGTAAAATAAAGCTGCATCCACTTTCCCAAACACTTAAAAAAAAGCAGTAAAAAGTTAAAATGTGATTCCCAATTTTATGAGGAATTCAGAGCAATCAAGAAAGCGAGAAAGAATAAAAACATTTGCCCATGTTGGTGTGAAATTACCCTGAACTAAATTCTAGAAAAAGTAACACACTTATTATGACAAATGAAACAAGCCAATTTTACTTCAGGAAGCTAACAAATTCTATTAAAGAACAGACACACAGTTTCATGTAGGAATCTCTAGTAGATGTATTATATCCATGAGAGAGAGAGAAATAAAGGCAGTAACATTATTTTCACGGTTGCGTTCAAAATTTACCAGTTGCAATTTTTTCTATAACCTATACATCAAACTTTAAAAAACTAAACTTCAAGAGGAGTAACCATCATAAATGAACTAATATGATTTAAAAGCACTCAAGAAAAGACTGCACCTCCCAAGTTTTTCCGAAACACTCTAAAATGAAACTCTTTTGCGTAAAAAGCAGCTGGTATTTGGGATGGAAACCTGATAGATTGTACATATTCAAATCCGTAAGTTAGACACTGACCACTTTTTCCATTAAGAACAGAGCAGCTGTGGCTGGGTGGCTCTGTTGGAGCATCATTCCATCCACCAAAAGGCTGACTGGGGTTTGATCCCCAGTCAGGGCGCAGGCCTAGCTTTCAAATTCCCATCCTCTGGTTGGAGTGCCCATGAAGGTCACAATGAACGGTTCTCTAACATCAATGTATCTCTTTCTCTCTCTTTTTCTCAAATCAATAAACCTATCCTTGGGTGAGGAGTTCAAAATAAATTTTTAAAAAGAGTAGGGCACAGTTGATAGTAATCAAGTTTAAAAACCACCTTCTTTCCATGGGCCTGAAAGAGGCACAGCTCAGTTCTGAGGCATGTGCATCTCCTCCCCAGCCATCCTCCTCTGCTTGCGGCCACCGCGGCCACCAAGGCAAAGAGCCCAGAGCAAGAGCAATGCGCTGCGGTAAAGAGGCTTCTAAGCCTCCCCTTACTCAGGCAGATGTGCAGATGTGCAGACATTATTTAAACACTCACTGAAAGAGGGGGCATGGCATCCCTTCCCGAATTAAAATGAATAAATGGAGGACATCTTTGGAGACACTGTTTTGATATCCGGGTTCATTTTTAAAGAGAAACAAAGATCAAAGAGTTACCAGCTCGCCCAGTTTTGCTTGTGGTTTATGGACTCCTCCCCACGCCGTTGTTTTCGGAGAGTAACACCAGCACACACAAAAGTCCTTTACTTTACCCCATCCTCTGGATCCAGAGCCAGCACTGTGTCCCACTGGTGGCTATGGGACTCATCTGCCTGCCCGTGGGAGGCAGATGCTTGCAGTTTAGCGCGCCCCCGCCCATGAAGCGCCTGGTACCCAAAGCGCGGCTTGGTACTGGCTCTTCCTGACTTGCGCTGGGACTGCTCGCACAAGCCTGCGGCCTCCATCTCCTCCGGAGAGTGGAGTACATGTTTTCGGGCAAACGAAATGCACCACAAATATAGGCCAATTTGCTTTTTTTTTTTTTTTTTTTAAGATTTTATTATTTTTAGAGAGAGGCAGATGGGGGGAGAGAGACATCAATGTATGGTTGCCTTTCACCTGCCTCCAGGTACAGACCTGGTGGGAGACCTGGCTTTGCAACCTGGTTATGTGCCCTGGCTGGGAATTGAACCAGTGACCTTTGGGTTCACAGGCTGGCACCTTATCCACTGTGCAACCGGCCAGGGCCCATTTTATATTTTGATGACGCTTTTGCCACTTAGGAAAGAGATGGCCTCAAATAACAATGGGGTTCTGGGATTCTTTGTTTCTGCAGGGGTTTTTTTGTTTGTTTTTTAAGCAAAAGGGAAGATACCCATGCCTTAGATATATCTACTTAGCAGAATATTTTCATAGTAGCTTTGCTTTTCACCTGCCCACGTCAAAGAAATGCAGTATTACACCTAGAAAAAAAAATTGGAACAGTATTTTAAAGTTTTGCTGATTTGCAAGCAAATGAGAAGTGCCTTCAGCTGGAGGCTGAGATGCATGGTTGGGAATAAACGTCCTAGGATACAGAACTCAGCAATCACTTCCTTGCAGCACTCTCTCTCCCAGCCGCAGTAGGCCATCCTGCCAGTTTCATTTTCCTCACACAGAGTGGTTAGGTCCCTACCTTCCTGAGGGCTGCAGACATAGCCTGGCGTTAGGGATGGCTACAGGGCTGGGGCTGGGGCTGGGGCAGCCATACAGCCTTGGCAGACACGGAGTGCACCTGGATGGACCTGGGATCGCCCTGGCCAACCAGCAACTGCTCAGTGACTAGCCACGCTCTTCAAGGCCCAGAACAATGTAGGGGCATGGTTCTGGCTTTCATGACTGCTTTCCATCCCCAGCTTCAATGAAACGGTCCCGGGAATGAATCAGATATCTCTGATGGGCAAAACCATCTGCGTTTCACCTCTGAAAGGATCGAGGCACTGAAAATAGGAGGAAAAACTCCTCATTTTCAGCTTGGCCATCCTCGGGTAGATGTTTCTCATGGTAACATTTCGCTCCCAATTCTTACTTACAAACTTAAACAAAAGTCATAAACCCCTTTACCGACTTAATTCCCCTGTAACAGAACCCACCTTAACTCATACGGACTGTTTACTGCGGGGGGAAGCAGTGGTCAAACCAAGCTGGAAGTGGTTGTGCTCAAACGTTTAATGGCTTAACCAAAGAGGAGGTTCCACACTTAGGTTGTTCTCCCTGAGCCTTCCTGCAAAGGCCAGGAAGGCAAAGGATGTGCTTTGCGTGATAGGTGGTAGTGCTGGTCGGATAGGGTTTGCGGGAGGAATTAGACAGGACTGTTAACAGTTCCTGGAATACAGAATGAAGAGGGAGGGTGAGGGTAGCTTTTCTTTTCTCTTGGCTCACTGTAGAATTGTCTTGAATTTTATTAATATTATTTATTGTCCTACTTATTAGAACTTCCTTGTTCCATCTTGTGGTTAAAATAAGTCTCATAATTCCCACTCCTTCCATAAAATCCTTCCGTACACTTCAACATTTTAGAACTAGTCCAAGGAAATGACCTGAGGCCACCTACTACCTCATGACCAAACTCATGGGGTTTGTTCGACCTCTCAGAGCCCTGTGGCCTTCTCTTATTTTTCTAACTTAGTTATTGCCTCACTTCCACACTGTTGAGCATGAATGACTGGAAGGGTTTCCTCATCCTCACTACAATCTGAAACCACGCGTTTCAGTGCCTCAGAGCCAGTTCACTTCCCGTCCTAGAGACTGACTACCTGTGGCATCGCCACCAGGCCTGACCTCCCTCGTTCTCTTCTCGCTCCAGAAAGAAGCCTGCAGGACATCCCACTCATATGCCAACTAAAATTTAACATGTAAAAACCTGAGCTCATCTTCTTCTCCTAACCATAACCAGTGCTTGCAAAATTTTTCGTAACAGTCAATGTTCACTTTGTCCTCAAAAATCCTGAGGCTCAAGTTTTTAAGTTATTTTAGACTACGTCTTCTTCATCTTCAACATTCAACCCATCTACCAACTGCCGTTTCCATCTCTACCCTCCTCGCCTGGATCTGTGCTTTCCTCTCTATCCTCAACTGTCAGCTAAGACCTTACTCCTCACAGGTGAACAGTAAGTCCCCAGCTCATCCACTCACCCTCAGGTTTTTTATACTGAATTGTCAGAATAACCTGCCCAACATAAAGAAGGCTAACCCTCTCATTTAGATCACTCTAACACTCCCATTTTCCAGATGAAAACAAAGGCTCAAGGAAATTTACATACCTAAGTTGGAGCTGGAGTCCAGGTTACAAAACACAGGGCTCATGATTTCCAGTCCAGTGTTCTGCCCACTATGTCTGGGAGCTTTCTAACATCACATCAACCACCATGGGTCAAGTTCTACTGTGGGTCTTCACGCATCACTCTGTACAAGGCCTAAAATTGTACACTGTACTATTCAAGGCCTTAAAAATACTTTTATTGCATCTCCACATTCATTTCTCACCACTCATCATTAAATCACTCTTCCCTAAGTCACTAGTTGTCACACCCATACCTAAAGGTCACTGGTTTGATTCCCAGCCAGGGCATATAACCAGGTCTCCAACCAGATCCACAGCTGGAGGCAGGTGATGGGCAACCATACATTGATGCCTCTCTCCCCCTCTGCCTCTCTATCTACACCTCTCTCTAAAAATAATAAATAAAATCTTTAAAAAAAAAAAAACTTAAGATATAGCCAATTACTCCAGTTTAACTATTAAGGGGTCGCCTCCTTCACCAATGGTTTTTCCATGCTTTAGAACATGAAATCGTATATCTTTTAAATATTTACAATGTTACACAACAAACACTTTACATTTTTATTGCTTATGCTGCGTAGGATGCTTGCAACATACAACAATTCCCAAGAGACTGGCCAATCCAGATCGTAAGACAATAAGCTATGGTGAAGGAATGGAGACACACGTGTAAAGTGATGAATTCATTTGTTATTTTCTTGGTTTCCCATGCAACATTTGCAATATTCCAGTGATTGCAGTATCAAGGCCCTTTTATTAAGAAATTCTTTCATACCTTTTTCTCTTCCAGTTCAAATCTGTCTCCTTTCTTGACCCCATTCAATAATCATTCCTCAGTTACCTCCGTTTGGTCACATTACACCATATCAGTTCATTTGTTTTAAATAGTAACATTAACTATTAACTTAGGGAGGGCTACTCCTCACTTTCTACTAAGAATCTTTATAATACATCCAGTTCAAAGATCTCCAACAAGATTTACATACTGAGAGGAACTGGGTATTACATGTCTTTTACCTCTCCCGGTACTACACGGCATACTATTTTCCAGAAAATAAGCCCAAAATAAAGGCTTGCTAACTAACTCAAGAGGGGTTCTAAAATGGACCATCTGGCTGCTGTGCATTTTCTTCTGAAAATTTAATTTTGTTCTAATTAAATCAGTCAAAAATAAAGCATATAAAAATAAATGAATAAATGAATCCTGCTTGCATGAATGTCAGGCATTAACACAAATTAGCATTTTACTGGGTTTCTTTTATGTTGTCATTTGTTTGCTTATTTTTAACAGTCACCCCGAATAGCAGGAAGCACATTTTTGCTTTCTTCAAACAAAAACAAAAGACTCAAGAAACCCTAATAGGACCCATTACGGATGATGTTGAGCAATATTCCCCAACCCTAAGAATAGGTAAAACACCAAATCAAATACTCAAAATTATAATATCCACTGCAGCCTATAAGTGAAATTGGAAATAGGAGTAAATTTCCTAACAAGAGTTAAAACAAAAATAAATGAATGGGACTACATCAAACTAAAAAGCTTCTGCTCCCCAAAAAGAAACCAACCCAACAAAAAGGCAGCCAACTGAATGGGAGAGGATATTTACAAACGATACCCCCAATAAGGGGCTAATATCCAAAATATATAATGAATTCCTACAAATCAACAGTATAACCAATTAAAAAACAGGCAGAGGCCCTAAAAAGACACTTTTCCCGATCAAACGTGGAGACAGCCAACAGGTATACAAAAAGATGCTCAACTTCATTAGCCATTAAAAAAAAGTACAAAGCAAAACCACAATGAGATACCACCTCACATATGTTAGAGCGGCTATTATCAATAAGACAATAAATAACAGGGGCTGGAGAAGATGTGGAATAAAGGGAACCCTCATTCACTACTGGTGGGAATACAAAGGGCACAGCCACTACGGGAAACAGTTTGGAGCTCCTCAAAAAAATTAACATTACCATATGAACTAGCAACCCCTCTTCTGGTCATCTGACCAAAAAAAATATTGAAAACATTTATTTGTAAAGATACAGGTGCCCCAATGTTCAATACAGCATTATTACAATACCCAAGATGCAGAAACAATCTAAGTGTCCTTCAATGGTTGACAGGATAGAGGAGATGTGGTACATATATACAAGGGAATACTACTCAGCCATAAAAAATGATGAAATATTGCCATTTGCTACAACATGGATGGATCTTGAGGGTATAAAGCTAAGTGAAAGAAGTCAGAGAGATATAGTCAAGAGCCATATCATTTCACTAACATGTGAGATATAAGACAGAAAACAACGAACTAAATAAATTCAGGGGCAGATAATAGTAGGATGGTCATCAGAGAGGGAGAGGGTAGAAGGAAGATGAAGAAGGTATAAGGGATCAAATATAGGTTGATGGAAGGAGACTAGGTTAAGTAATGAACACAATGCAATATAAAGATGACATATTATAAAACTGTACACCAGAAATGTATGAATTAACTAATATTACCCCAAATAAATTAAATTTTAAAAAAAGATAATATATTCCCGTGACCTGGCTCCATCCACCTTTTCTTAAAGTTCATGGTGCACTGTACTGCATTTGCTTTAGTCCCAATGAACCATTTTGCTACTCTGATATGGGAACAGAGCTAAAGAAAATCCTAATTGTGAATTATGTGTGGTCACAGCATGAGAAATAGGACAACAAGACAGAGCAAGAGAAGGAGGACTAGACACTGAAAGCCATTTAAAATAAAATGTATATATCAGAAGAGTCAACCACAAACACGCTGTAGGAGACGGGTTCAATAGAAATGCTACAAGTGAGCTAGCAGTGTGTACATTTTTAGATGCTGAATGGTTATACCAAAGTAATAAAGAACAGCCAAATCACAGACAGGCAGCATCTTCTCAAAAAGTCATCAACGTGCAGTTTCTGCTACTGACAGTCACAAGGACAGAGAAAGCAAGGTGCAGAGAATACAGAGAATTCCCTACTGTTTGCAATCCACAAGACAGCAATTGTTCTAGGTTGAATGGTTTATTCTGGAAATTCTTCTGACAGTAGAGATCAGATAGCATCTGTCTCTTACAAGTAAAGGCACTAAGCCAATGACCAGTCTTCATTATCCCAGACAACAACAAATGAAGTCAGAACAAGGAGGAACCAGGTGGTATCCTGCTCGTAAAATGACTTGATACATCAACATCATGCATTTTTCTTAGCCATCTTAGGGTAACTTCCTTAGACCCATGATTTTTGATGAAACGAAACTTTTCTAATCTGAATGTCTAATCATTAAGTATTATAGCATGTACTCTTAATAGTATAGTAATGCCATCAACACTAGACCCAGCAAAGTCTCTATCCGCTTTTATTTATTTTTAATATAATTTTTTAAAAGATTTTATTGATTATTTTTAAAGAAAAGGGAAGGGAGGGAGGAAGAAAGGGAGAGAAACATCAGTGTATGGTTGCCTTTCACCTGCCTCCAGCTACAGACCTGGCTGGAGATCTGGCTTGTAACCTGGTTATGTGCCCTAACTGGGAATTGAACCAGTGACCATCTGGGTTCACAGGCTGGCACCTATCCACTGAGCCATCAGCCAGGGTGCTCTATCCATTTTTAAATGCTTAAGCAACATACAATATTATATTACCAAGACCAACAAGGGCCAGAATGCTTTTTTACCAACATATTTTTTATCCTATTGATGCCTTTATATCTTGTGTTCCACCACGCTGAATAGTTAAAAGTAAAAAGGCAGCATGTCTTTCATAAAAAATAATTCTAAAGTAATAATACTAATTTCTGACTTTCTTTTCCTTTTTACCTTCATTTCCTGGATATTATCAACTGGTATAGTTTAAGTGTAGTAACTCTTCTGAGTAACTAGTTATTCAAAGATGAACAAGGGAACAGAAAACGCATTAGCAATGGGAGGCCACAGTACTAAAGGAACTCACACATTTCCCTAATTTCCCTAGCTCTGCTGTACATTCAAGGTCATTTTGCACACAACCATAGCTATGGCTTGCTATGAAGATCCAGTCCCCAATAAAAGCTCTGTATTTTATCATCATCAGAGAGTCAGTGCCTACAGCTAGTTTAGAATTATACTGTAATTAAACTGGAACTCTGATTAAAAAGTCCAAGGCTAATGTGGTATGAAATGTTCCTTATCATCACAGGCCAATTATTTTGCTGCTCACCATTGTCCTCTGGCATGTATAGATTTTATCTTTTTATAAAAATAACAGAACACAGATTCAGGAACGACATCATGGGCAGGATGTCCTGATAATTTCCAGGGTCAGTCATTTCCTTTTCAATCTATTTCCCCCTGCTTCATGGTTCAGTTATACATCCCCAGTGTCCTTTGATTCCTCAGAAACATATCCTAACTACTGATAGTCCTTTAACTGTCATAACCGATGAATCCTAGATACACAGATTACAACTGCCATGTTAATCAAATGAAAAAAATTAAGAAAAGCTCCGTCTTAAGTTGTTTTCAAGAAAGTATACAGTAGGTTTAACGAGCAATTATTTCTTAGCAAACTTACATTGTTTTCAGGAGTAGTGGGTTTCACTTCCACTAACTCTTCTTTCTAATTCCTTTTTATAGAAGCCTTAACAGTAAATGCTTAGCAAAATTTTAAAACTCCTAACAGTAAAATTATCTAATTCTTTTGGAAAAGTTATGCATTCTAAAGGTTATTTTCAATCATGTTTATAATCTTAGTTAAATGTTCCAGTGAATTATTGACTTTCAATAAGCATCTGCCTTCAAGTCTTAACAAGTTAAACAATCTAATGCTAGCCAATTACCTTATTTGTTCCCATGGTTAGAACTAAACTAGGGAAGAAAATATTCCTTGTGTAATACATTATAAAGAAAACTTTCAAAATGCAAATAAATCACTTGTTTAAAGTATACCTTATGAACGTTCTATGTTTTAAAAAAACAAAGTGTTAAGAAAAGAAAGATTTATATACTTGAGAAATGCTGAGAGGGGCAATGGAAAATTATCCTCATTCATAATTTTTCTACTAATAGTGGTCTCAAACGTAAATTCAATTAATATAACTTGTTCAAATCAAATCACATTTTAAACTAAGCAGTTTCCTTCCTTTCAGAAAATACAAATCAAATTCATGACCCTGTATGTATTTCCTTCAAAACACATACAAACCTCATAAAAATTAAATCTCCATTTTAACAAGCAAACTATCTCAACAGGATGCTCACAGCTTCAAAGACATTAGAGTGGAGTCTTGGAACCCACAATAAAAAGGAGGAATGAGCTACATACAACAATGTCAATTATGCCAAGTTGCAATGCTACCCACCAATAAACACAAGCTACGTAATTACAATTCAACTGTATGATAAGGAAAACTGTCAGAAATACCTGGTGTCTATAAAAATGTTAACCTATGGTTTTGTGGCAATCAACCCATAATGACAGTTAAAAATATATAAGTATAACTTAAGCAATGACATTCTAAACACAGAACAATTATTTATCAACAGCATACATTACATGATCATTGTTAGGTTCCAAGCAAGTAACCAGTGCTCAGGCTATTTAGTCTTCAGTTGTGTTGCCATCCATCTTCTAGCAATTCCCTTCATTGCAGAAAAAAATTAAATTGGAAAGGGGAAAACTTGCCTAGCATCTGATGATAATGTAATCTTATAAAGATCCGTATCACAAAAGTGCTTTATGTGGCAAATCATACACTGAAAATGCAGAGATGACTATTCTTAATATTGCTATAGAACACTGAAAATACACTGAGTAGATTTCAAGTGCACTTACCACACGCAAAATGTTAACTGTGTGAGAAGATACATTAATTAACTGGACTGTAGTAATCACTTCACTATGTGTATCAAATTATCAAGTTGTACACTGTCAATATACACAATTTAAAAATAGATCCAAAAAGGGGAAAGGTATATGTGTGTACACACACACATATACACAGGTGCACACTTTGACAAGCATTGCTATTACAAAGACAGAGATAACTTATCTGTGTGACTACAATAAAATGAAGTCAGACAAAAAGAAGACGAAGAGACAAGAAAAGAAGGGTTACTTGGGCTACAGTTGCTGTCATACGAGGGATGCTAGTGAACAAAGCGATTGGGAACAGCTTCCAAGCGAGACTGGACAGAACGAATGCAGCATCATTGCAGGCAAGCTGACAGGGTTCAGGATCAACACAGAAAGGTGCTTTTACTGGACGCATGTTATTAAAGAATAAATTACCAATAATCAGACAGCAATAATAGAAAACACCTTCTGGATGAAATTAGAAATAAACAGCTGTTCTGAGTGAAGAACTTTAAAATTTTTAAATTCTAGGTTAACATTATTTTTTTCCATGTAATCTTCATAACAGAGCCAGAAAGTATGTATTACATTTTGGACCAAAAAGAAGTTAAACAATTGTTTAACTAATGTCACTTAGAGATGACCAGGGTTTGGATTTGTATTCAGTTTTATTTTGGCTCCAATATCCATGTTCATCCCATTATTCTGAATTCTGCAACAAGATCAATAAGTAGTACCTGTCCCCAATCCCGACACTGCTAAACCACACATCTGGGTTTCTCTCTAGAAATATCATTGTTTGGTGTACCAAGTGCACCTAATGTGTTTTCCATTTCTTTATGTTTACTGAGGCATGAGTATCTACCAAAATATTATCCTATTTTAAAGACTATTGGAAAACATCTATCATATAGAATATACTTTCAAATAATTCAAAAGTACTCCATTCATCAGTTAGACAGCTCTTGGGCATTAACAGGCTCACTTTGGTTCAAACTTCCTGTCTCTCCTTTTCTTCTTCCCAGCTTTTCCCAGAAATTCTTTTCCTCACGATGGCAGTCAGGAATAGACCATGGAAGCAGTGCTTTACAGAAGTATGAGACTAACGCTAGAAAAAATTGAAGGTGAGTGTTGCTACTATTTGAAAGTTAATGCATGACAAGAGAAAATGTAACAGTGTTTGCTGACCCTGCTCATTTTGAACCATGAAATTGCTTGAGCCACAGCAAATAACTACCCATGATAAGAGTAAAAGATTCTGCAGGTATGGTATTCTTATTCAGTACGGCCCAAAGTGAACAGTCCATGGTTATGGTACAATAGAAAGCGGGAGGGGAAAGCAGAGGGAGGTGGAGGAAAGAAGGGAAGGGAAAATGCTAGAAGCAGTAAGTATATAATCCTACCATCCAGGCCCAGGTATTGGGAAGCCCTATTGAGAGGTGAACCAGCATAGTATAGTGGTTAACTACACTGATAACATAATCACACTTTCCAAGTGTGAATTCTGGTCCAGTCATTTTTAAAATGTGTGACCTTGATCCAGCTGTTTAATCTCTCTGTACCTCCATTTCTCCATGTGCAAAATTTGTATGTATTCATCTGTTAGGGATGCCACAACACAGCACAGACCGGGTGGCTGAAACAAGAAATTCATTTTCTCAAAATTTTGGAAGCTGGATGTCCAAGGTCAAGGTGCTGCCTTGTCTCTGTATCCTCACATGGCCTATTCTCTGTGCACTTGCATCCCTAGTCTCTCTCTTTTCATGACACCTGACCTATTGGATTAGGACCCCAACCCTTATAACCTCACTTAACCTTAATTACCTCATTAAAGATTTTAACCTTCAAATAAAGTCACATTAGTGGTTATGGCTTCAACATATGAATATGGCGGGGCACAACTCAGTCTGCAAAGAGAGCATAACAATAACACTTCCCTCAGATGATTATGGTAAAGATTAATGTGTTAATTTATATAAAGTGTCTGGCAAATGGGAGCTACTACTAGAAGTGCTTGCTAAGCTAAGCACCATTAAATTTACATTTCCAACAAGTAGCCACAAATCACAGCATCAGGTGGGTAAACAGACATTTATGGCCTGTGTCTGAAATGTCTTGTGTTGGTGTGGAGGTATCTTTGGAGGAAATGTAGGACACAACATGCTGAAAACATTTATCTCAATTCAAAACCTGGGTGGTTAATATAGAAATGTTAGTGATTCCTAACCAGGAGCAAAACCAATATATAGGCTTGATTTTCTTGCATTCCCAGTGGGACACAAAGGCTTTTTGTACCTCAGGATTACGTGCTGATAAAGAATGCAGAAAGAATGTTTATGAGGAAGCAGACAAAAGCAGCCTGGCTCCTGGGTACCCACACTTGGCAGTTGTAATGTCATTTGGCTTAGACCCGTAGTTTCCAATTATTTAACCTGCGGTCTGTCAATTCCAGAGTTGAAAAACTGTGATGAAAACATCAGGTTAATTCAGACCCAAGTACTCAGTATGAGCACCAAACTAAACATTAAGGTTACATTAATATTTTTTTTTCTCTTGTTCCTTTTTCAATCACCCTTTATCATTCTGGTGTGGGCTCGTGTTCCACAAACATGACAGAAGGAGATGAGAATAGTGGAGAAGCAGGAAAACAAGGGCAGAAAAAAAATCACTGCCATTACCGGACACGAAAAGCTCAGCCTTTCAGGTAATTCAAGTCCAAAAATTCAGGCAGAAAGAGTTCTGGGTGCTGAAGCTTTCCCTGGAAATGGATTCACCACTTTTCCCAATGTGTAAAATGAAGATGATGTCATCTAATTGTGAAAGTCGGATTCTATCACTCCGCTGCTTAAAACCCTTCAGTGCAAGACAGCCCACATTTCACAGCATAGGGCCCAAGGGTTTCATGATCTACACCCACCCCCAAATTTGCTGTAATTCTAAGCCCTTCCCACACTGCTCTCTCTCTGTCTGCCTAGAATGTCCTCATTGGCTCCTTCTTTCCCTTCCAATTCCTGCACATCCTTAGGTCCCAAAGGTAGCACCCCTTCCTAAGTAAACTCCACCCAGCCAGCCCCAGCATGGCCCCACAGTAGCAAACCCTAACACCACTACGGAAAACAACAGGCCATTACACTGGATTACACTGCAAACAGTTAAAACCACCCCTTTGCCCTTAATTTGGAAACTCCCCGGGCAAAGATTCAAGGCAGCTGCCCACCTCATGCCTGATGCTTCTCCCCAATTTTCCAGGTAGAGCCAGTTCCTCCCCATCGGTCTTCTCGCTCTCCTAGGAGTTATCACATTTACCACATGCCCATTTCTCTGAACAGGCCGGGGCTCCAGGACAGTGAAGTCTAAACAGAACTTAACATGGCGCTCAGCGCACACAGTGGCTCACCACATGGGTGGTTATTCTTACTGGGGAACCCCCAGTTACTAGCCACTGCTATTCGGTGAGTTTTCTTGGGGTTCGGAACGTTCGGTTTTACAGTGAAGTGTGCATCGCCACTAATTTTCAAAAGGATGCAGTAACTCGGTTTTACATTAAAAAATGAAATCAGCTGCATTTGGTAGGGTTATGAGACGGTTTCCTTCCCTTGAAAATAGATTCCTAAAAACTGCGTAGCTCAGGTGAGGCTGGGAAAGCCTTCCGAGCAGCCAGCATTACTGAGTGCCAGGAAGGGACAACTTTGAAACTAGCAGGGCCCACACCAGGGCCCTCGGCAGGACCCCTAAAATCGAAAAACGCTTCTGCTTCCTGCGGAGGGGGGGAGGGGAAGGTCAGAGCCCAACGCAATGGTACCACAGAAACAACAAAAGGAGGAAAGTGTTTATAAGCTTTATCTTGACTCTTTGGGAAAGAAAATAAAATATTACAAGCCTTCGATGGAAGTGGCACCATGCTGTCATGCAATCCAAAAGCATTTTAAACTCTGCCTGTGTTTGCGAGCAAACATTGCCAAAAGAACCTAAAATTTGATTTCTGTGCGTGAAAGGGAATTAGAGCACACCTCCTACACTTTACAATTCACAGTACATCTGTCATAATGCGCCGAAAGTATGTGGGGAAAATAAGAACTGACTTTCGTAAGCAGACAAATGGTAAACTCTTTGTAATTCCCACCCCCTCAAAAATTATGAGTTCTTAACCTTCTAGTTTGGGTTCATTTTCAAAGGCAAGCCATTCAAGAAAGTGGGTTGTTTACTTTTTCTTCCTTTCTGTATATTTTATTACACACCAACTTGGTACAGTCTTAAAAATACTGTGTATATGTAGCTAGGCGAGCACATACATATACCTACATATATTCTAGAGAAGAGAAATTAACAGAGAAAGAACTTCAAAAATCGTAAAGCTTATCACCCAAGGAAACCCGAGTATAAAGGACAGACTCAATATAGAAAGGTGGCAGGAGGTAAGGACCCAGTAATTTAGAACTGAAATGGGTAATTACAAAGGACTGTGTTTTCAACAGACAAACATGCACACACACAAACCTACCGTAAATAATAGAAAGGGAAACAATTTGAAAAACAAGAATGTCTAATCATGTTGCCTAGAGCAAAATTATGCAAGGAAAAGGTAACAAGCAAATCTGTTTTTAAATTTTCACAGAGGCTGAGGTCCAAAAACCCCTCTTTCATGTTCCTTATTTAGATAATTGTTACAGTTCAAATATGTGCTTAGGCAACATCTCTCTTCCTTTCCTCTAAATCCCCAAAAATCTATCAGCAAGCCCTATCACTTACCCACAGAACCCCTGTGCTACCTACCTGTCCACACTCTTCCTTCCACCTGCCCCTCATTCAGACTCCCATCACCCCTCACTTGGATTCCTGTGCCCTCCTTACCAGTCTCACCAAAGTCCATCAACTCCCTCCAAACCATTTTTCACATTATGCTCACAGTGGTCCTCATAAAATATTATCATGTCTTTCTCCCTCTTTGGTTCCACTTATTCCTTATGGGGAAAAAAATCCTCAAAATGGCTCAAAGCTGAGCTCTTCTTCACAATCCACCCACCCATGCTGGGCTTCTGACCGTCACTACAATCCACCGTTTTTTGTCCTGTCTCCGTGACTTCTCACAAATTGTGCCTTTTGCCTACAATCTTCTGTCCAGTCTTTTCACATCCTGTTCAGTCTTTAGTTCTCCATGACTCCAAGCAATCTTCCTGGGAGACACTCTCCTACCCACTATTGTTTGTTATAGCCCTTGACAAGCTTACAAATTCTTAATCATTTGTAGATATCTGTTTAACATCTGTCTACCCTGGGTTTTAATGACCATGATGGAATGTCCCTGATGAAAAGGACCACGTACTCAGTCCCCAAAGCATGCCGCGGTGAGTGTACTTGATGCGTATGTAAGATTCATTGAGCGTGTCCTCCAAACTCTTAGGAGAAGAAACAGGCCCAAGGAGAGTCCCATCATAGACTCCAACAATGTGATAGGAAAAAATGTGCCAGGTGGGAGAAAATATTTTCCTAAATCTTGAGGTATAGCAAGGCACCACTAGTCCTAATATGTCCAGTAAAGTGGAAAATAGAAAATAATAATTATATAATTCTACCTATAATTGTTATATAGTTTACCTATTAAGGAATTTATCAGACTTCATACCCTGACAGTTTTTAGCTAACTGCTGTACATACATATAGTATTTAATAAATGACTCTTTTTAATACAAAATATTAAGCCAAAAAAAGAAAATAACTTAAATTTAATTTAGAGTCTTGGTATCTGAGACCTGTCCAAATTTAATCCTTACCTGGTACGATCAGAAAGAAAGCAGTTTTGGAGGTAATGTAACATCCTTCATTTTGACCATTAGTAACAATATATATAGTCTTTACAATCATTACCATACTGTGAAATTTATCTTCTAAACCAATAAATTTTGTATAAACCAACTCTAACTGCTTCTAGATTTACAGAAAGCAAAGTTACACAGGCCTGGTAATGAACTAATGAAGATACAAGGTGACATTTTCAGGTGTGACCTGTGCAATTTTTCTCATTTTACACTAAAATTCTTTGTAAACAATTTCCTACAGAAAAATTTCACTCAAAAAAAAAAAAAAGGTTTGCCCTGGCTGGTGGCACAGTGAATAAGGTGCTGGCCTGCGGACCCAAAGGTCACTGGTTCAGTTCCCAGCCAAGGCACATAAGCAGGTTGCAAGCCAGGTCTGTAGCTGGAGGCAGGTGAAAGGCAACCAAACATCTGATGTCTCTTTCCCTCTCTGCCCCTCTCCCTACCCCTCTCTCTAAAAATAATAAATAAAATATTTTTTAAAAGTTTATAGTGCTTGGCATCATAGTATACTAGTAAGGCCAAGCTGATTTTGAAGTCAGTAAAACATTATAGGTATCAAACATTAGGTTACTTTTAAACTAAAAGGGATTACATACAACAACTATAAAATCTTTCTAAAAATAAAATAAAATGGCAAAAAATAAAAAACAAAAGGGGTTACATCCCAAAACTGTAACAAAATAATTCCATGCCATAACTCTCCCATATACACATTAGCATGTGACTTTATCACGTATGAAATTGCCTTATATCAATTGTCAAAGTTGAAGATAGCTGTCATCCACACTACTAGCAGTTAAGGAAGTTTTCACGAAAGAGACACGAAATAAACATTTAAGTATCAGTAGCAGAACACAAATCTTACTAGTTTTAAGATAACAGGAGATTGTGGTAATGACATTCATGTAAGCTCTCTTAGAATATTTTAAGTTGAATTATTCTTGGCTATATACTGAAAAAAAACTTTAACAAAAATTAGAAATAAAATTGCTCAAAACACTTCAGATTTTTATCGTGTTTTGAAATGAGAAAATGTAAAAGCTCACGTTTAATCAATAAACATCAATGGCATCCGTAGATTTAAATACCTCAGCTTTCTTGTTTTAACTAAATGCTTCCCATGTCCCTTCCTTTAATCTCTTAACTGCTCTCTCCCACTATTAAGAGCCTTGTTCTCTTCGTCTGGATCCAATGTTTAAGTGATTATCACTTACCAGAATGTATGTTTTCACTTTCTATCATCTGTAGCAACATCTGAACAGTAAAATCGCATGCGCTGAGGTGGAGTGTGATGATTTGTGAATCGTTTGAAAATCTGAATTCCAGAATACTTTTAAAGAACCCCTTTTTTACGCTTTGAAGTCTTTTTCTAACAATGAGTGTTCTTTAACATGTTGACTGGCAAAAGTCCTCTAGAGAATTTTTCTCAGGAATAGGTACGGATGGTTTGGCTATTAGCATACTGTTTATAGCTAAAAGTGTGAACATGTAAAACAATTCATTCTCTCAGGAACAGTAAATAAATCCCCTGAAACTGCAGTCAACCTGTTTCCTTAATACTCCTTTTTCTGTCAAGTTGTTAAAAAGATAAATCATAGCCCAGCTTCCATTGCAAGGATCCTAACTTGCAAACAATGAGCTGTTGCTAGGGTCAAAACAGGTAGTTTTTCTACCTGGGCTCCAGGAGGGGAAATGGGAAGTGGCCTCAGGCCTTCCCCTCCTTGCAGGGGAGCAGGATCTACATTTGGGTATTCCCTTGGGAAGCCTCACTCTTCCTGCCACTACAACTGACCAGCTCCCTCCAGCCCACCAGGAACACATTTACTCAGTTCAATAAACAACACCTGGCACCAAGCCTTCCTGGGCCTCATTTGCATCCCAATACCCCCCTCCGCTTTGAGTAGGATTAAAGGGCTGCTGGGGACCAGCGACATCAATGCGCCTCTGTCCAGATAACTACGTTGTTCCTCCAAATGTTGAGAAACATGTTCGAACATAATATTCCCAACTCAAAGCCTTCAGGAGGCACACTGAATTAAGAGGTTATGCCATACTAACGTACAAAATGCAAAATACCTATATTTTTTACCATTGCATCCTGGAATTAAGCCACTGTGAAATAAAAAATGTATCTTAAAAAGGTTGGCTACATGGCCACATAGATGAGAGATAAAGGACTGAGAGAATGACAGAAAGATAGAAGGCAGACAGCAGACTACTATGCTGGACACGTTTATTTACTAAAATGTCCAAAGCACATTTGCCTTGGATTGTTTTGTCAAGAGTTAACACCCAACTAGGAAAAGTAAATATAAGTAAAAGTCATAGCTTCTTTATTCACCACAACATCCTGTCATCGACAAGAAACAAAGTTCTATAGTAAGTGCCCAACAGAAGAGATCTCCACTCAAGAAACGCTGAATTACAATAGCCAAGTGCTGGAAACAGCCTAAGTGACCATCAGTGGATGATTGGATCAAAAAACTTTGGTACATTTACACAATGGAATTCTATATAGCAGAAAGAAAGAAGGAACTTGTACCCTTTGCAACAACATGGATGGAACTGGAGAGTATTATGCTTAGTGAAATAAGCCAGTCAGTGAAGGACAAATATCATATGATCTCACCCATTAC